>OZ024904.1:98935716-99493216 GCA_964017125.1 Flabesymbios commensalis | reverse complement strand
TTGAAATCGTTAACACGTTTAGTATTTTTGATGACTTTGTTTATATATAGTTTCATTTAGTTTCATGTTTTGTAGCACAGCAGGATATTATGATATTTAGCATCATGTACATTGTTTTAATGTTCTTTACTATTGCACTGCCAAACCTCGTATATACCTTTCCCTAGAAATACAATCGCCAAACCTATTATCTACCCTTCCCTAGAAATACAAACTGTCAAACCTCGTATCTACCTTTCCCTAGAAATACAAATCGCCAAACCTCGTTACTACATTTCCCTAGAAATACAAACTGCCAAACCTTGTGTCTGCATTTACCTGGAATTACAAACTGCCGAACCTCGTATCTACACTTCCCTAGAAATACAAAATGCCAAACCTTGCCTCTACACTTCCCTAGAAATACAAACTACCAAACCTTGTATCTACACTTCCATGGAAATACAAACTGCCAAACCTCGTGTCTACATTTCCTTCAAAATCCAACCTGCCAGACTTCGTTTTACATTTCCCTAGAAATACAAACTGCCAAACCCCGTGTTCACAGTTCCCTGGAAATACAAACTGTTAAACCTCGTAACATGTATACTGACACGGTGCTTCCAGTACTTCTAATTACACCCCACTTACACCTACATAATCCCTCCCAGTGTAAGTAACATGTATACTGACACGCACGTCTCTCTGTGCTGTTGTTTATCCATTAAGTGTCTGTTTGTGTAACGTGGCACGTTGCGTAAGAGCGGGTCGGGGATGCAGCCACCCTATATCTCACCAGAACATGTTACACAATACCGTGCAAAGATAAACAGCAGTAACTGCTTGCTTGAAAAGGAAGCAGTTACTGCTGTTTGTCTTTGCACTGCAGTACACATGCCGGACACCTGATATTCCAGTCAATCCAGGATATCTAAGTGATTTAGCCAGTGATTTGGGGCGTTTGTGTCACGCTTTGTATACGCTGCCTTCATCTGTTCATGCCACCGATAGAAACTCAGAGCCAGTTCAATTCGAATGAATTTAGAGCCTCCCTCATGCGCATTTTGTTATTATTCTTTCAAGCACTTCACATTTAATATGTTGACATGTTTAAATATCCATGTATTTATTCACAACATTTTTTCTTTCAAACTAGGCCCTGTCATACTTCTATATGTTTTTAACCCTTTGACTTCCAGGCCTGGGTGCATGCCAGGATCCAGATATACTGGTGTAGAAGTTCCATTTTTCGTCATTTGAAGCTGGAATTGCTAACGCAATTTCCAGCTTCAAATGACGAAAAATACATGAATGTAGTATATATTTGACGAAAATTTGTGTCATTTTATGGTTACGTTCATTGACGAATGACGACGGAAATTTCCGTCATGTATGGTAGTGAAAAGGTTAAGGGTGTTTCATAAGATCACTCGAATTGGTAAAATAAATTGTGGCAGATACTGCATGATTAATCCTCACAACGCTAAAATATGTTGGTATAAACCATGGAGACCAAAGGGATACTTTCAATTTGAAATCATCATAAATGTCTTAGTTAGCCCTTCCGCGCCATTTCAATACCTTAGTTATGGGTCTACGGTCATTGTAGGCCATATTTTACTCTTTTATTTCGGAGATCGACATTAGACGTCAGAATCTGAGTCTAATGTCGATCCCTGCGCTGATAGGGTTAAATAAATCATGCTGTAAAATATCAAGTATTGCAAAAATAAATATTTTCCTCATTTGCCACCGCAATTTCGAGCTCCATTATTTATTTTAAACATTCACTCACGTAGAAGTGACGACCGGACAAGAGTTGATAAAGGCCAAACTACTGATCTGCAGTCTGGAAAGTTATTTAAATCAATGGGATGACTGGAAATATCCATTCCCGAAAAATTATAAAAAATACAGTATAATAAATACAGTAGTTCTCTGATTTTGTATGTATTTTAGACGCTGCGTTGCCCTGTTCGTACAACCAAAGATACTACGCTGACTGTGATATTTTTTAAAGAAACCAGACTGGTATAATATTTTCAATGTGGATACACACAATGTAGTTATGGTATGTGGAGTGCATTGGTACATTTACAAAATGCATGTAACAGTTCCGAGATATGTGTTGTCGATGTTTTAAATTGTTTGCTGCTGATGATCAGCTTTCTTTGTCCATACTGTTCTTTTCTGTTCATATTTCTGCTCCTGCATGGCTGTAGCTGATGTCCCTGCAGTCGCTTTTGTTGGTGGTGCTCTTGTTGTTGCCTACTGTTGCTGTTGTTGGTGGTGGATTGCTGCTGCTGATACTGATGCTGATGCTGCTGTTTGCTACTTACTTACTTACGTACTTACTTAGTTACTTACTTACTTACTTACTTACTTACTTACTTATTTACTTACTTACTTACTTACTTACTTACTTATTTACTTACTTACTTACTTACTTACTTACTTACTTACTTACTTACTTACTTACTTACTTACTTACTTACTTACTTACTTACTTACTTACTGACTTACTTACTTACTTACTTACTTACTTACTTACTTACTTACTTACTTACTTACTTACTTACTTACTTACTTACTTACTTACTTACTTACTTACTTACTTACTTACTTACTTACTTACTTACTTACTTACTTACTTACTTACTTACTTACTTACTTACTTACTTACTTACTTACTTACATTTCTCACTTACTCACTTGCTTACTTACTTACTTACTTACTTACTTACTCTCACATCAAATTACATAATAATCAGAGAGTACATTCAACGAATGACTAATAAATGATTGGTTCAGGGGATTATGTAATATATTAACATGGACTTTAAAGCGATATTGAAAGCGTTCCGTGATGGAGTGAAATGCTAGCTCCATTACGTTAAAACCTTAAAAGAGAGTGGTGTTTGATCATTGAGGGAATGAGATGTATGAGAGGTGAAAACGTGCGGACATGATGGGTTCACTGGTCACCTGGAGTGGCTGCCAGCCTCAGATAACCACAGGCATACACCGTGTTTATCTCACCTACTCACCAGCCAGCTGATAACTGACTGAGATAAGACAGGGAGTGCTGAAGGCAGGCAGGCAGGCAGGCAGGCGGGCGGGCGGGCGGGCGGGCGGGCTGGGTTGGCGTGCGGGTTTGCGGGAAGGCAGGCAGGCAGGCAGGCAGGCAGGCGGGCAGAAGGAAGGAAGGCACACGTTTAGTTATTAAACTGTCCATCATTATTTTGAAGCTGGATTGTCTGACAAATAGTCGAGAATTGAACAATTAGATAGTATTAGTGTTAGTGTTAGAAACAAGATATCCAAATGAAGGTAAATAACAAGATTCTGAGAATATACATAATTATGGTCAATAAATAAATGAGACCCTACATTTACAGTTACACTTTCACCACCAAACCACTGGTACGTAAGTAGAATGTCATATAAATATGCTTATTAAAAATTAATGTATTTTTGTTTTGTGCAGTTATGGACAGATGAAGTGAGCATGGATGTAAATCATGTGCAGATATGTTATAGGCTTAGACCTACCACCTGTGAAATTCACATGGGTGAGGCCTAAAGTGACGTGAGGACACATGGCGACATCAGCATATCACAGTATCAGACAGAATACCCACATTATGATATAATCCCAGTAAAATTGACACATCACTTGTCTGCATTGTATGCATATAAAGGTCTGTCGTGTTGTACCGGTGCGGATAAAGTATGGGTATGGAGGTCAGTCGTGGTGTATCGGTGCGGATATTATGCGTATAGAGGTCTGTCATGTTTGGCTAGAGTGTGATGATGGGATATGTTTAGCCACACATGTTTGGCTAGAGTGTGATGATTGAATATGTTTAGCCACACATGTTTGACTAGAGTGTGATGATAGAATATGTTTAGTCACACATGGCTAGCCACAGTGTGATTATGAGATATGTTTGCCACACATGTTTGGCCAGACTGTAATGGTGGGATATGCTTGCCACACATGTTTGGCCAGACTGTAATGGTGGGATATGCTTGCCACACATGTTTGGCCAGACTGTAATGGTGGGATATGCTTGCCACACATGTTTGGCCAGGGTGTAATGATGGAATATGTTTACTAAAATTAGTTTCGTAACAGTATAATGATGGTATATGTTTAGTCACCTACCTGAAGTTGTCTCTCGCTACCGCGAACCACAACTTAAAGCGGTTGATAATTTCTCACATTTGTTTAACTTGAGACCTACCATGTTCAAATCTTGATGTCTAAACGCACTTTTCGTTTCCGATAACAGTTATAATCGGTTAATAAAACAAATTAAAAAGGCTTTCACCTTGGGGATTGAATTAACCCTTTAACCGCCGGTGCCGCATATATTCGGGTTTTTATTTTTTATTAGCACATTAAGTACCACATTTTAAATATGTTAAGATAAAATGTGACATCAACCAGCAAGATTTGAAAAGAGTTGACCTCCATTTCGTCAAATCTGAATAATTTTCACTCACTTGAAGTTGTGGATTGCGTCAGCGAGACACAACTTCAAGTGGGTGAAAATTAAAATTGAATAATTTGGCGGTTAAAGGGTTAAGGCAACTCACATTCAAAGTAAACGAAAAAGAGTCAAAATACCGGGAGTTAAATGGGTTGACCCTTTCACTGCCATGGTCGTAATATTTTTATTACCAAATCCCTCCATTTAGTTTTTATCGAAGCACGTTTGGTATTATGCCGCAAACAGTATTAATGGTAACCTTTTAAACGTACAGTTATTAACTCTTTCAGTGCGGGGACCGACTTCAGACGCCATAAACATGATAATCTGACGTCTAAAGGCGACCCCCGCACTGAAAGAGTAAACAAACATATACTAAGACATTTAGTTGTGATGGTTTGACATTTAAAAGAAACACCGTTTTTCTCCATGGTTTATATATGATATTTTTATATTTAGTACTTTAAGGGTTAAAATGATTTTTTATCCACTTGAAACTGGATGTCGCGTCATCAATTCCAGCTTCAAATGACGAAAAAAATGAGGATCCTTCAACAGTCAGACGGCTACGGCTGGAATGCTGAAAGCTTTCACACCCCACCCACTGTAGCCTATATTCCTCGAGAAAATGGCTGTTAATATCCCAGGTGGGGGTTCGAAGCCGGCGGCATCGGGATGGAAAGCAAGGTCAGCGTCGCTATACAAAACTGCCAAGTCATGCGGTGAGCGATAATATCATCAGATATAGAAATGGCCCGGGGGTAAACGCAGCCCTAATTCTGTTTTGACAAACACATGCGCTATATATCTTCCCAAGCAGACCCCTGTCATATGTGGTTGTCTTGTCAAACACATGTCGTCCCCTTCGATATGAAAAGGTGTATCTGCCCCTTTGTAAAGTGGCAGATACACCCTTTCATATCCAAAGGGACGATTTATTCTTTTCAGAAACATGTGCATGACATTTAGCCGTGTCTGGAATAGTGCTAATTAAATATGATATAATGTGACATATCGTTTTGAGACCTATTACTCAGTATTTTTTCTTAGCTAGTAAAATCTATATGCCTCATCAGAAAGGCATGAATTTTCACCCACTTGAAGTTGTGTCTCGCTGACGCGATCCACAACTTCAAGTGAGTGAAAATGATACAAGTGTTATGCCTCTCAATATAGGCTTTATACAATACAATACTATACAGTTAAACAACACACACTTAGATATGAGAAAGTGACACAATCATGCATATCAGTTTTGAGACCATTCGCTCAGTATTTTTTCTTTGTGTGTAATGGATATATACCAAATCAGAAATGCATGCATGCAGTGTTATGCCACTCAGTATAAGATTCATCAAGAACTTTATATAACGTTATTGTCTTCATACAGCACAATATTCTACAGTTCAAAAGTAAACAATAATTACTCCTCTGTCTTCGTACGGAAAACCCTTTGTTAGGGTTTCATTATTATAAGCTTACTTTTGCCATCATTCCATAACATTGTCGACACAAAAGTCACCATTCAGCAAAAATCATCGCGGCATCTCATTTGACGCAATTTCAATATGTTGTTTACTCCAAAGCTCCATACTTCTACAGCTCCAAGCTATACGTATTTCAGCAACGCCCCATAATATTTATTGCAGTACAATTACTACAGTTATAATGGCATGTCAAGGTACATTTTTACAGCAACTAATTCGTTAATGAACAGGTGGCATAGGTTATACGCCATGGTACCACATGCAGCACGAAACTAATTACGTAGAGAGGACTGTACTGACGTGCAAACACAAACAGCAGTAACTGCTTACTTTTCAAGTAAGCAGCTACTGCTGTTTGCTTCTGCAGTACATGTCTGTAACAACTGGTGTGTGAGAGTCGACGTAACAGGTGGACATTTTATGTCCTCAGATTCCTGTATCATTATCGGCATATGTTAACGTGAGTGTGGACAATCTGGCTTGTTTAATTAGCTTGTTAAGGTCTAGAACTACATCACACACATTGTACGCTACACCTCCGTTATCGTTAATAAGCCATTATTACATTTTATCGCATTGTTCACCCTTTAGTTCCAGTCGGTTTCAGACAACGCCCCAGTTTGATAACTCACTCACTCACTCACTCACTCACTCACTCACTCACTCACTCACTCACTCACTCACTCACTCACTCACTCACTCACTCACTCACTCACTCACTCACTCACTCACTCACTCACTCACTCACTCACTCACTCACTCACTCACTCACTCACTCACTCACTCACTCACTCACTCACTCACTCACTCACTCACTCACCCACTCACTCACCCACTCGCCCACTCGCCCACTCACTCACTCACTCACTCACTCACTCTCTCACTCACTCACTCACTCACTCACTCACTCACTCACTCACTCACTCACTCACTCACTCACTCACTCACTCAATCACTCATTCACTCATTTAATCATTCACTCACTTTCTCTTCTCACTCAGTCACTCACTGAGAGAAGTGTCAAAACGTATTTTACCAGAGCAAATGATGCAAATGATGTTTTATTTGCCTTGCCACCCGTACCCAGGTTAACGATGAAGAGATTGTACATACTATTTATATTTTGGCTCGCCTCTTTATCGCCATCAGACTGTCAGTAGGTCATAGACCTTTCAAATGATGGCGACATATCATGACACACTGAAACAGTATTTATGTTGTATGATCACGTGACGATCATACAGCATAAATCCCAGTAAACACAAAACATTTGTATACCATTTATACAATGTTGGTCCAGTTGGACTAACGTCGACGCTGTCTAAATGTTATACAAATGTTTTGTGGTTCCTGGATACTACCGATGCACAAAACAGCCCAGTAAACAGGATTCACTGACCCAAAGTTGGCTCAATGTTGAACCATCGTCTGCGACGCTGGCCCAACATTGAGTCAGTGTATCGAGCTGACTGCAGATAGCTATATTACATCACCCCGCTACTATAAACATTCCGAGCCTTAAAACAACATTGGGTCAACGTTTCGTGTTTGTTAGGTTACTATTATGATAACATTATCATACTATAGTCGGGGATTAACCCTCTGCGCACCAAAGATGACACAAATTGTTTTGTTTGTATACCATTTCAGGGGGGGGGGGGGTAGCTTATTTAGCCAGGATGGCAAACATTTGGGTCTCGAATTTAACAGTCATTTTACACACTTCAAGTTTAAGGTGGAAATTTAAGAAAATATGAATATTTAGCTGAGACATATAATTATAATACTTTCAAATTGAACAAAATAACGTTGGACTCCTGGGTCCATGATGTATACAAACGTAATTCAGCGTTGTAAGGGATATGCAGCTGACAGTGTGAAACAAGACATAAGTTGATCATTTACGTGCGGTATGAAAATACAGCACTCATCCCATGAATAAGGTGTGGGCCTAAAGGCCCACACCTTATTCATTGAACGAGTACTGAACTTCACCAGACCACACTCAAATTAACACCGTTTGCATATCAACTCGCCGCTTAACCCTTTCAGCGCGGGGACCGTCTTTATACGTCAGAATCTGACGTCTGTAGACGTCACATTCTGACGTATAAAGACGGCCCCCGCACTGAAAGAATTAAAATATGTCTAACGGCTGTAAATCCATAACATAGATATTCAAATGAAACGGAAAGATCTAACTAAGACATTTATGATGATTTCAAATTGAAAAAACCTTAGGCTTATGTAAAAAAGTATTTCAGCGTTTGAAGGGTTAAAGGATTTAATATATTGTTGTCTGATTGGATTTTCGCGTCTAGATGTTGACTTAATCTGGTATTATCCCTGTTAATGGCAGTTTTATATGACGCGAACCCAGCACCTGGTGATAAGTCTAATAATCTACAGCCGCTCTCTGACTACTTGACAGGATTAACCCTTATAACGCTGAAATATGCTTGTATAAACCATGGAGACCAAAGGTTAGTTTTCAATTTGAAATCATCATAAATGTCTATAGTTAGCTGTTTCCGCTTCAGTTGAATACCTATGTTATGGGTCTACGGCCATTAGAATTTTTTAATTCTTTCAGCGTGGGGATCGACTTCAGTCGTCATAATCTGACGTCTATAGACGTCAGATTCTGACGACTAAAGTCGGTCCCCGCCGTGAAAGGGTTAATTGTCCTTTCAAGATAACGGAATAAACATGGGAGATAACTGCTAAGTTCAAATAATAAGCTGATTAGTATAAATATGATTTTTTACCTTTTCACATGTCACATGAATGTGATTTTTATGCGTTGTTATTGATTCTTAAATTGTCATCATCACACTACATGTATTTAAAATGTGTGAGCGCGCAGCGCGTGAACCTGTACGAAATTTACTTCGCTACACTGATTTTAGTCTTAACTCGACTAGGCCGCAATTAACGTGATCCCCTATTCACATTGGGAAGGAAGAAACAATGCTATTTCTCCGAAAACCTCACGCAGGCTCAGCGGAGTTCGAATCGGGCCGTCTGTATGACTGGCGAAGCAGTCAGGTGATCTACTAATGCGCCACGTCCCCTTCTCGTATTTAACCCTTTCAAGCCTGAATTTACCATAGTCATCTCATCCACTACAAGTCGCGAATTGCTGTCGCAATTCTCGACTTGTAGTGGGGGAAGATGATTTGATATGGTTTGAAAATTAAAGAAAATTGCCATGTATTGGTAAACCAGTTTCATGGAAATTTTCGTTCTAAAACCCTTAGTTGTAGGAAACTCAAGTCTATTTTCAGGGATGTAAAATGATGCATTAATGCATCGTGAGGGCTTAAAGGGTTTAAATGTTCCTTTTTAAGGTTTGTGCATGAACCCTCACAAATGTACTAAGTATGTCGGTCATAACTCCTCCATCTCAGTGTATTATACAGCACAACAGCAGCTGAGATACTGGACACCATGTCATCTCTTATTGTGCTGCACTACCCCTTAACCCTTTAGCCGCCAGTGCCGCATATATTCGGGTTTTCATTTTTTATTAGCACATTAAATACCACATTTTAAATATGGTAAAGATAAAATGTGACATCAACCAGCAAGATTTGAGAAGAGTTGATCCCGTTTTGTTAAATCTGAATAATTTTCACTCACTTGAAGTTGTGGATCGCGTCAGCGAGACACAACTTCAAGTGGGTGAAAATTCGAATTGAATAATTTGGTGGTTAAAGGGTTAATATTATGCATTTACTAGAGGCAACAAGCTTTAACCCTTGCAACGCTGAAATATTTGTATATAAAACATGGAGATCAAAGGGTTTTTATGAATTTGGAATCGTCATTAATGTTCTTTCCGCTTCATTGGAATACCTATATCATGGGTCTACGGCAATTTTAATTTGTTTCATTTTTTCAGTGCGGGGACCGTCTTTAGACCTTTAGATCTGACGTCTAAAGACGGTCCCCGCGCTGAAAGGGTTACGTCATTGCGGAATATCCTCAAATTTGGCAAAAGAGACCCTGTAAGAATAAGCAATTCGTACGAATAAATGAATTGGGCCTGTATCTGTGTATATACAGGTATGATAGGGCAAGACGAACCTCAAGAGGATGATGAGATGAATCTGATGACACTGAATCTGATGACACCAGCGAACAGCAGTAACCCTTTATTTTTAGGTATGCAGTTACTGCTGTTTGCCTTTTCACTGCATAGAATAGCGCCATCAGACATCACACTAATACGTTGTGCCGGTGACAATAGGGAATGAGGGGGGGGGGGGGTGGCTGTGAGGTTGTGGCTCAAGCGCCGAGTCCAAATCCCGGATCCAGATATTACAGGAGATGAAAGAAGCCGGAGTATTGTGTCTCCGGCTTTCACCTGTCTAAGACGCAGATAGCCCGTGGCCTCGGCCATCTCAATATTAGTTCGCTCATCCCACTTTTCTAATGCCGTGATCGTCCATTCAACTTCTCAATCAGACAAATTAAAGACCCCTTAAGTTAACCAGATGTACTTTCTGAAACCCGTTCACTAAATGACGACTTGTGATTCTGCATGAGATCAGCTTTTAAAGCAATAACGATAGAAAATGATAAAAAATGTGTTGAAACAATAATGCAAGGATCAAATGATAGACAAATATGATGAAATTATTTATCGCAAACATGAAATGATAGACAAACGTGATGAAACAAGTACGAGCAATAAATGATAGATAAACGTGCAGCAATTGCAAGCATTAAATGATAGACAAATGTGATGAAACAATATGCAAGCATTAAAATGATAGACACGTGATGAAACAATAATTTTTGCAAGCATTAAAATGATAGACAAACATAAAGAAACAATAATTGCAAGCATTAAATGATAGACAAATGTGATGAAACAATATGCAAGCATTAAAATGATAGACACGCGATGAAACAATTGCAAGCATTAAAATGATAGCCAAACGTAGAGAAACAATAATTGCAAGCATTAAATGATAGACAAATGTGATGAAACAATATGCAAGCATTAAAATGATAGACACGCGATGAAACAATTGCAAGCATTAAAATGATAGACAAACGTGACGAAACAATAATTGCAAGCACTAAATGATAGACAAATGTGATGAAACAATATGCAAGCATTAAATGATAGACAAACGCGATGAAACAATTGCGAACATGAAATTAGATGCCTCTTCCTGCACATAATCATGAGTCAAGTATTGGCATTTTATCTGATCTAGTCGAACATTGATAAGCCTATAGTCTAATAATAGTAATATTTTGCATTAAGTTTAATCAAGAATAGCCTTATTCACATGGAGTTAAATACGATCAGGTTGAGTGTGTCTCATCAAATACGATGGAATCAATCACGTTTATTTATACTGTCATCCAAATGTGATTTACTGATAGACGAGCTTTCGTTTCTGACTGTGTCAGCGCGCTTCCTCCCTGTTATACCATTTCTCGGCTGCTTGAGAAATGCAGTCTTCCTTTCTAATGTTTTAAATAACAAAGATAAGTCGACTTTGGTAAGTGAGTGAATTTTGTTTTACGTCGCTTTCTGCACAATCATGCCAACATCCCAACAGAAGGAAGCCCGAAGTCGGGACTACGCCCTACTCTTATCGAATGACTCGACAGGTAAATATGTTCGCGTTGATGGAAATCTAGACATGTTTCTACCGGGTTATTATAGTTTTTTTATCTGATTGGTTAAAAACGCAATCTCCACCGAAAAGGTGCAAAAAACAAGAACACTTTCTGTGGTGTGTAAATGCAAACAGTAGTAACTGCTCACATTTGAAGTAAGCAGCTACTGTTGTTTGACTTTGGACTGTGGCGTCATTTTGTGGCGGTTTTTAAACGCTAACAGCAGTAACTGCTTACTTTTCAAGTAAGCAGTTAGTGCTGTTTGCCTTTGCCCCTCTCTGGTGGTGTCTGGATCACGAATCCGGATGACAATGCCAGAGATATGCTGATGACTCGTCCTCTGACCATTGTTACGGACTAATTAGACAGCCGCCGAGGTGTTGTAGGGCATCATCCAGGCTGGCCAGAGAGTGGCATCATTACCTACATCCCTTCATTGTCATCTCGACTACTCTGCAAAGCCAAAAGGCAGTATCTGCTTTCTTGTAAGGTAAGCAGATACCGCCTTGTGGCTTTGCACGGCAGTCTAGTCATTCTCTCTCCCCTTCCTCCTTCCCATCTTAATCACCCTGACTCACCAAAGCCCTTACGCCACACACCTACTAACTACCCTCCTCTCACCTGTGACAGCGGGAAGTTGACTAACTAATAAAGCCTGGTTTCTCCGGCAACACAGGTCTTTGTCTGGAAGCGCTGGCGCCTCCATGCCTGGTATTCTACGTGCTAAGAACGCCGACTGGTATAATGGATGAATTACTCATTGGTTGGTTGGTTGGTTGGTTGGTTGGTTTTGTGGTCAGGGTGAGAGTTAGGGTCCATGGTTAGGGTTGGGTAAGGGTTCCAGTACCTGGTTCCCCATAAAACCCGGTATCGACCTGTCAACCGTACTCTCATCATACCCTAAAGGGTCTGACTTTCGTCACCCCTTCAAGGGCATGCCTTTCCATGTTTCCAACCTAGTGCACTGACCGAGGAGAAGTATGGCCTGATTTATAAAAAGGAAAACAATCATACTAATTGACATAAATTATACCTCATCTAATGCATTTACTAATGTAGTCAGATCCTGACTTGAGTCGGATCCGGTAACCGTTGGGTTGTCCAGTTTGTGCTTTCCCCAATCTACTTCTCACCAAGAGATCACTTAGATTTTGTCCCCTTTTAAATGCTGTTACGCACCGTTTATACAGGATGTTTGGATGTTTCGCTTTAAGTTTATTGAAGGAAGTCTTCACTAATTTAGCTGCCTAGAGTTGCAGAGTAGGTAATAACAAAGGGGGTGACGCCACTATCCTTAGAGGAAGGTACCGTATTTAAGCCAAATGGAGAATACGTTTTCAGGGCTAATTGCCACTTCCTTTCCGCTTCAAGTTGCCCAATCTTATTTAGAGTTATGTCTCCTGTATTCTTCAATACTTCAAGATACAACACTCTCAGATGGGTCGCCCTGCAGCTCCCATAATTAAAGTGTGTGGTTACTGCTGTGTCCTTCTTAAGCCGTACACCCGAACGATGTATGTTTAGCCTTTTTCTGGAGGAGAGCACAGTTTCTCCCACATATAATTTATTGCATTTCGAACAAACTATACAGTAAATACCGTTAGTTGAATCACAATTTTGTGTGGTAGGAATTTGAATTTGATTCCCGGCATCCAGTACGCCCCCCATGGTCTTACCACTCTCTACAACTACTTGTGACGAACATAATTCACAGTTCCTAGTAGTGCATCTTTGAGAAGATCCCTTGTTCGGGTTTTTCCTCAATTCACACAATGTTTTATCTTTAATCTTTCGCAAAAAACGTTCCGAGTAACCTCTCCTAGCTAGTGCTGCAATGGGGTGACGCCATTTGGGGTTGGTTTGTTGGCTGGTTGGTTGGTTGGTTGGTTGGTTGGTTGGTTGGTTGAATGGTTGAATGGTTGAATGGTTGAATGGTTGAATGGTTAGGTAGTCAGTTAATTCGTTCGTTATGTTGAATGGTTGGTTTATTTTATTTGCTGGATGAATTAATAATAAATAATATTTTCAATTCAACTCAATTTAAATTCAGTTATTCAAACTTTAAAAACGGACATGGATGGATGTATGGCTGGATGAACGAATGGATGGGTAGATGAATGTATGAATGAACGATGAATGAATGAATTAATGAATAAGAATAAATAAATGAGTAAACTAATGCATGGAAGGATGGACGGCGGACGGACGGACGGACGGATGGATGGATTGGATTGATGGATGGATGGATGGATGGATGGATGGATGGATGGATGGGTGGATGGGTATGAGGATGGATGGATGGACGGTTGTGTGGTTAGCTTTTTGACTCGCGTTGTTTGAGGTCGCCGCGTGGCTGCACACCTGACATGATACATGTTTAGATGGTTGTCTCGGTGGTGGGATGGTCTGTCGGTTAGTTACATTGTCATTTGGATGGCTGTGCGCTGATTTGATTTTTTAATTTAATGGTTGGTTAGGTGTCAGTGTGGCTGTTTGAATGAATGCTTGGCTGGTTGGTTTATCCAATGAAAAGTTACGTGTTTGTTCAACTGGTTGGCTACTTTGTTGACTGATTTTATGCCATGTGCGCCTACCTATCCAGCCAGCCAGCCAGCCAGCCAGCCAGCCACCTGCCTGCCTGCCTGCCTGCCTGCCTGCCCCTGTAATTGTAGTTTACTGTGCCTAGGCAGTGAGGGATATCTTGTTGCCTTTCCTTCCGTCTGCCGGTCCACGCCAGTAACAAAGGGCTGGCCAGTCACAAACATGGCCAATTGGCCTGGAGGTCTGCCTCAGCAACAGGACACCTCACTCACATCAGATGACGGATAGCCGGCCTAACATGATATGTAGCTTCCCGAGCTCTCACAGGCTCCCCACCCCCTCTCATCATGCTACTCCGCTAAATTACTCTTTGTTAATAATAGTCCGGCGTTCATCAGTCAAATACAGGGAATCCTTGACGTATTCTATCATTCTCTGTCCTCAGGCTCCACGGACCGGCCTCAGCAACAGCCTGCACCTTGATGCAACAAGCTACATAGCGAGATGCATCTTAAAACAGCAAGCCACACCACTAGCTACTCATATAAGACCACTAGTAAATTCTCCACACAGCAAACACGAAACATTAACCCATCGTTGGTTTAATGTCGGCCCAGCGTCTGCGACGCTGGGCCGACATTAAAACAACATAGGTTCAACTCTATATAATGTAATTCAACATTTCATTGTAATTAATTTGCTTAAGATCACAGTCGTATTATAATTAATTTTCCCAAATCCGCAAGTTGTGGGCGGAGATTGATTTTGAGATGACGAGCACGGTTGGTTATAATAGGATGTACATGTACCTGTTGTTTCACAGCTTGCCCCTTAAACCGCTAAATTAAATAATTTAAATTTTCACCCACTATTATTATTGTGACATGTACTGTGGCTGACATATTACGTAAGATACATTTGATTATACAGAAAGAGGTTTATTAAGAGATAAATGATAAAAGCGTAAAACGCTTCCGGAATGAAATGTTATAAAATCATAGTACACATAAATTTAATCTTTGATTTGTAAGTTTTATTGACTCTCACATTTTACATCCATATGTTAAATATTATATTTCCTAGCCCGTATATAATGTTTTCAAGGCAACTTTAAATTAAACATTTATCCGCCAAATTCTTTAATATGAAATTTCACCCAAAATCGTTTACCTCCATTTTTGAAATCTTGCTGATGGATGTCACATTTTGTATTTAACATGTTCAAAAGTGGTATTTAATGGGCTAATAAAAATTGATAGAATACAATCATGACCGGCAGCTGAAGGGCTAAATAAAATGTCACTAAAATTGATAAAATGTTCTGTGAGAGATATTCATTGGATAAAATTATTCAATTTGGAAGATGTATATTTTTCTTGAATAGAAACATTTTTCGTCATTTGAAGCTGGAAATTGCGTTAGCAATTCCATCTTCGAATGAACGAAAAATACAACCTCAGAAAAAATATCATTTTTTTATTGTGTTTCCTGTGTCGTGACAATAACATCGTGTACACTGGATATACACATTGTTCGTCGTCACCGTATCCATGGTGATAATCTCCGTGGTCGTGACAAAGTGTACACTACCGGTCTTTACCTGTCAATCACGACAGCGCGTGGTCAAGATGGCCATCATAATTGTCCAGTTATTAACTCTCTGGGCGCGGGGACCGTCTTTATACGTCAAAATCTGACGGACGTCAGAGATTCTGATGTATAAAGACGACCCCCGCACTGAAAGAATTAAAATATTTATAACGGCAATAGACCCATAACATATGTATTCAAATGAATCGGAAAGAGATAACTAAGACATCTTTGATGATTTCAAATTGAATAAACCCTTTGGATATACTTTCTCCACCATGTATCAAACAACAGATAGCGGATCTACCACAGAGCTTATAATAATATATTCGGATGACTGTAGTGGTGACTGCAATGCTGTGTGTATATATGTTTGATTGTAAATAATAAAATTATATAAACGCTGCTTCGTGCTCATTCTCAAAAAAAAGAATTATTCTTAAAATCGGGTGGCTCTTGTGCTAGCGACATATATTTGTCTTAACGAGGGTCTCCTTGTCACCTTTATTTTTCTATGTTGTGATTGCACATGTTTTGACAAAATAAATGAATCCTGAAACCTAATGAGTTTTAGGAAGTCGTGCAATCCAATTTTAGAAAATGTTAATATTTCTACATAGGTAATCAACAGTTTTCATCTTATGGAGCTGGGCGTGGCGTTGGTAATTTGATATTTAAATTAATTATATTATTTTAATCTCCATTCATGTGATCACATCTTCATGAATATAGTGGGTTCTCATCAGATGATGCTGCAAACTGCATTGGCAATTCATTTTCATATTATGAAACTAATATGTTTTTTTTGTATTTGTCGTTCAGATGATTACTTCTCAATATAAAACTTGAAATTGTGTTTGTGGGCGGAAAATGTTTACTTAAATTATGTACAGACGCAGACAAATTATTCGATTTTCTACGGAAGTTAATAAAACAAACATGCAATTTAAATCAGAACATATCTGCTCATTTATTGTGTTCTGCCGAGATATCAGTTTGTATTTGTTTGTTCAAAATTTCATATTCAACTTATATATAATAAAAAAAAATCCACAGAATGAACAATTTTATTAACTGAGAATATGAACTATTTGCTTAGAATTTAGGTAAAAAATGTATTTGGCGTTGAAACTTGTTGATTATGTAAATACCTACTGAACTGGTGGAACAAGAGATAAATTGTGAATCCTTCGCTTCAGCCAAAAAATGTTGTAGCAATTTCATGTTCTTAGCAAATAATTATTAGCCTTCAACTAGTATAGCTTGAAACTAGAAATTGCGTCACAAATGCCAGCTCCAGTGAATGCAAATTTGAGCTACACATTGCGACGGATTGCGACCTGGAAAAAAGAAAAACTTTAAAACGTAAATACTTTACCATTTATTCCATTCAGCGCGGGTAACCACTTTAGACCTCAGATTCTGAGCGAGCCGTCAAAATCAGATTCAGACGTCTAAAGTCGGTCCCCATGTCGGACCACATGTCATATTTTCATTGAATAATGAATGTCACAATCCACCACGACATAGAGGATGTTCTCAAGTTTTATTCGTTATTTAGAATCTGAAAGAGTAAAAGCAACAAGCCACACAACTAGCTACTCATTTAAGACCAATAATGATTTTTCCACCTAGCAAACACGAAACATTGAACCATTGTCATTATCAATTATCGTTATTTATTCTTGAGTATTTTACTGAATGAGGCCATTTTTATTCACCTGGGAACAAAACTGAGAGAATGTACCTGGTTCCCAGGAGAGATAAAACGTCACTGTGGATGATGATGCTGTATCCTAATTGATCCACATTAGCAGAGCCGTCAACATCACACCTGTTATCAGAATAAGCCCAGTGTCGTCACGTAACACCCCACAGGTAGTGTACAGAGACAAAATGGTAACGGATTGACAGGCGTTGTCACAGTGTCGTCACGTAACATCCCACAGGTCCATGCAGAGACAAAATAGTAACGGATTGACACAAGACCTGGCTGATGACATACGTAACAGCCAAGAGATAGTGTCCAGAGACAAGATAGTGACATGATGCTCCCTCAATGTCCAGAGACAAAATATTATTGGACTGAGACTAAGCTCAATTAGTTCGTTCCTTCGTCCATCCATCCATCCATCCATCCATCCATCCATCCATCCATCCATCTATCCATCCATCCATCCATCCATCCATCCATCCAAAACATCCATTCAACCATCCACCCACCCACCCACCCACTCACCCACCCACCCACCCACACACCCACCCATCTATCCATCCATCCATCCATCCATCCATCCATCCATCCATCCATCCATCCATCCATCCATCCATCCATCCATCAATCCATCCATTCATCTATTTATTCGTTTATTCATTCATTCATTCATTCATTCATTCATTCATTCATTCATCCATTCATGTATTCATTCATTTACTCATTCACTCATTGTTTTCACTGATAATAATATTTTCTTACAGCGCCCCTCAGATAATATCCAGCAGAATGTATCAGCATATACATGCTTTTCGTGACGTCATGAGATAATATAGAACACTAGAATGTAAAGAATCAGATAAAATGTATCAGATAATGCTCTGCGGCTAACATCACTAGGATGTATCGCGCGGTGTGTCCACACAATAGGCCTTGTGATCCCCTGCAGCTAACACGACACGTTTACCCAAAGCTGTATCAATGCTGGCCCACCGTCTACGACGTTGGGCCAACATTGATACAGCATTAGGTGAACGTGTCGTGTCCGCCCACTAAGCCGTACGTGTGATCTCCTACAGCACGCATGTCATAGTGCTCAGCGACGAAAAATAACTGGAGCAAACTTTCTCTCCTTTTGCTAAACGCTGAGAATTAGCTGTTACTTAATTAAGGGCTTGAGTACCATCCCAGTAAACACAAAATATTTGTATCACATTTATACAACGTCGGCCCAACGTCGAAGACATTAGGGCCTGCGTTGTATAAATGTTCTACATTAATGTTTTGTGTATACTGGGATACTTAGACCAATAACTTTATATAAGTTCTTGCTTAGACCCACTGTTGGTACAAACGGCTTTCATTTGAATACTGTAAAGCTGACACTTTACTACAAAGCTAATGATTTCTTACATGTTCACAACTACAAAAATCAGCTGTTATAGCTGTATGACTTTATAAGGCGATTTTTGTATGGAGCCAAATATGTTACGATAAGACAAGCTGTTCAATTCTAAATGTTAACCACTTGAGAGTCTGTCATACCCTGTCTTAAATCAGTTTACCATGAAATTGTCCTCCACTTTGTAAAATCTAAACACACGCACGCCCCCCCCCCCCCCTCAAACACACACATACTTTATGTTGTGGGTCGCGTCAGCACCTTTGCGGTTAAAATGTTAATATAGTTTTTGCACTTGCACAATCCACCAGAATACTAAATGTGGCACATTAATCTGGGAGAACTACCCCACACCACCTACATTACACACACACACACCTTATAGGCCTAACACTACATTGTCTGCAGCAATAAATATGGGGGGCATTAATAATAGATTCACTGGTAAAAAGGCGGGCCAGGATTTGGTGGCGTGACTTGTCGCGTCCAGACGTTTGATCCATGTATATCCTGTTGAATCCTGCCGTGATCCGCCTCTATTAGACCCGGATTCTGCAGAAGGGAAGCTGATAATTGATCCATTCAGCGAGCAGGGGATGATGGCCGCCTATAAGGGGCTCAATCCAGATCGGCCGCATGTTGTATGTGTTCGTTTATTATACTGACATGTAGGCCTACAACCCAGTAAACACAAAACATTTGTATAACATTTGTACAATGTTGGACCAATGTCGAAGACGTTGAAGCCGACTTTGTACAATTGATATACAAGTTTTTTACAAATGTTATACAAATTGTTACTGAAAAGTACAATACATTTTACAGATGC
The DNA here is from genome assembly GCA_964017125.1 of Flabesymbios commensalis. Taxonomy (NCBI): domain Eukaryota; kingdom Metazoa; phylum Annelida; class Polychaeta; order Terebellida; family Flabelligeridae; genus Flabesymbios; species Flabesymbios commensalis. The sequence continues at coordinate 99,473,535 of OZ024904.1, read as the reverse complement.
ATAATATAAAATACACTGATTAATGTATCCAGTCCATTAAGGCTAATTAGTTGTAGGCCTATACAAAATGTGCCTGGGTTCTGCTGAATGTGGGTGGGGTGGGTGTGGGTCTAACCCTGACAACGCTGAAATATGTTTGTATAAACCATGGCGACCAAAGGGTTTTTCTCAAATTGAAACGAGCAAAAATGACTTAGTTAGTTCTTTCTGGTTCATTTGCATGGGTCAACGGCCATTATAAATATTTTACTCCTTCAGTGCGGGGATCGACGTTAGAATCTGACGTCTGATTCTGTGGATGGGTTGTCAGTTATATGCACACTATGGATTGGTTGTGTCATATGTGGGTGAGTTGTAAACTATAAACAAAATGAGCTATACAATAATGATGACTTGTGCTAAATAAGGTTGTATGCGAATAGTATTAGACCTGTAATCAGGCTGAAGAGGAAAAATATGCCAAAGCTGAATTGTTCAGGAAACCTTCCAAATACCATTAGAAACAACATACTAAAACTCCCCGTGATTCCCGCTGGAGCCTTTCCCATTATGCAATGTTTTAGTATGTTATTTGTAATGGTATTTGTAAGGTTTCCTGAAAAATCCAGCTTTGGCATATTTTTGTCCCCTTCAAAACCCAATACTATTCGCCTAATGGGTCATGTACACAATTTGAATGTGTTATGCGTCATATATATGGGCTGTGATAAACACATAATGTTGTTGGGTCATGATATATAGTAGTATGCCCTTGTACATAATGTAGTTTGGATGTGTTATGTACACAATATGGAGGGGTTGTGCTATGTAGCCTACATAATGAAGATAGATATGTTCCAATGTATAAACAATTAGTTGAATATCCAATCCAATGCATGAGAAATTTCCAGGTTCCGTTGGCAAGCAGGCAGGCAGGCATGTAAGCAGGCAGGCAGGCAGGCAGACAGGCAGGGAAACAGGCAGGCAGGTGTACAGACAGGCAGGCAAACAGGCAGGCAGGCAGGCAGGCAGGCAGTCAGACAGGCGAACAGGTAGGCAAAGAAACAGGCAGGCAGGCAAACAGGCAGGCAGGCAAACAGGCAGGCAGGCAGGGCTCTCGTGTGATCCATTGATGAAGGACGAGCGGAAGCAGCACGGATACCCGCCGCCTACCTTTTGGCTGCTCTAATTGGCAGGTGAGATCACGTGATGTATCATGTGATGTATCATGTGACATACGGCAGACCCGCACAGCCGCTCAAAGCTAGCACGCAGTAACTGCTCACTTTTCCCGTAATCAGTTACTGCCTTTTGGCTTTGCAGAGCAGCTCAGGCTGTCTTCTCGTCTTGTTACACGTGACCAGACCGGGGCGCCATCTATGAGCGTCCTCAGGTAACACATTAGTAGCTGCCATCACGCAACGCAAGATTACTTTTCTCCAGCAATAATGTTTTGTCAAGAAGTAAAACCATTTTTCTGAGAAAAAATACATGAGTAAGAGCAACATTAACATAATTTTTATGCCCATAAACCTGTTTTTTTTAACAAATTAAATGACTGAGCAGCATTTTAATTTTTTAATTGTTATCCCAAGTCGCCATTTCTGCAATGTTATCATACGCTTTTTATGTCAAACAAACCACCTACGTCAGCACATAACCAGGAAACAGGACATGATGACCTATTAATGCTGGTTTAATGTTGGAAAACTTCGCATTTACTGATATATAGATTCGGATGAACAATAGCAAATAATTATTTTATTCCAACAACTAAAAAAAAATTTAAGTTTGGTTTATGCCTATTAACCTTTAGAGCACAGGGGTTGACTTTTGACGTCAGAATCTGACGTCTAAAGTCCATCTGTAACAGTCAATATATAAAATAACTATAAGAGTCAAAATATTTATAATGACGATAGACCTATAACATAGGTATATAAATAAAGCGGAAAGAGCAAACCAAGACATTTATGAAGATTTCAAATTGAAAAAGCCTTTGCTCTGTTGATTTATATAGAAATATTTTATCGCTTTAAGGGCTAAAAATAACCACTGCAGCTGTGGCGCATTGTATGACATCAAACGAGAGCGTTTGGTATGATCTATTAAGCTTAAAAGGTTAAGCGTGCTGCATGTTAGCGTCATGTATGAATGAATGAATGAATAAATAAATGCATGAATGAATAAATGAATAAATAAATAAATGAATAAATGAATAAATGAATAAATGAATAAATAAATACATGAATAAATGAATGAATGAATGAATGAATGAATGAATGAATGAATGGATGAATGAATAAATGAATGAATGAATGAATGAATGAATGAATGAATGAATGAATGAATGAATGAATGAATGAATATATTAACGACGCTGGCCATTTTTTGTTTACATGTATACAGGCTAAACCGGGGGAGGAGAACCTCCTGAGAATGGTGAGGTAATTCGAATGGCCCTGCAGAGCCCTGGTGCTGTGGCCGAACACGCTACCTCTCGATCATGGAGGCTTCCCGCGCTATTGAATCTTTACGAGTGGGCGAGAAAGTCTTTTTTGAAACCGGAAGTACCGAGAACTCCGGATATCCGGTGTGACAAGCCTGCTTCCCTATAATCATCGCATCTCATTTGACTGCGAACTATCACGTATCCATTTGACATTTTATAGTGGCTTCTGCTTTTAATTTTAGTTTCTTTAGACAACAGAACAACTCTACTGCTACAGCTCTAATACCCAGCGTATAACTGCCGCCTTCACAGATTCGCGGGAGACTATACAGCCAGACCAGTGCAAAAGCAAACAGCAGTAACTGCTTACTAAATATCTGACTTGAAATTTGACTTAAAAAGTAAGCAGTCAAAAAACACTTGGACCTGGAACAAATTGCAACATAAATACTTTTAAGTGTTTTGGCTTCATAAATACATTCCAGATTAACATGGTAAAAATATTAAGGAATATTCGAGGCGGAAAAAGGCAAAATTCAAGGTAAAAGGTCAATTGTCAAGGTCAAATATGATTTTTAAACAATTAAAAGTAGGGAGAGGTGTAATACCTCTTTTCGTGTAATTAGATTGCAAACTAGAACAGGAGTTCCCGAACTCCGAGGCCCGGCTTCAGTCTGTTTGGGTGCTATAGACAAAAAATCGTATTAATATTTTCTAAACATAACAGTGTATTGGTTTTCCTCACGGGCCAAAATCCTAAATGTTCAGAATATTATTAAGGAAAGAACCAAAGAGACAAGTTAAAATATATCTTAAACGTGTATTCTTTCCACCACCATCGCCGGTGCTGGCCAACATGCATTCAATACTTGCCTACGATGTACATCGTACAGAGAATGTAGGCATACCCAACAATTTCCGGTTCAATGCTGGGCCAAAATTGTTTCAGAAATTGATTATCTAGTCAAAATCACACAATGAAGAGGTTGTTGCTTTTTATATTTGTTATAAAACATATTTTTCACATGTTTGACCTTCGAATTGACCTTTTGACCTTGAAAATGACTTGAATCATGAAAATAGTACCATAATGGATTGTCCAGGTAAAATTACATAAAAATGGTATTTTACACTTGTTCCTACGTATCTTTATTAACAAATCTCATTTTACCTTTAAGATTTTATCTAGCAGACGCCATTTTGGACGCCATCTTGGATTTTTCACTTTTCCGCTCTGCTAATTTCTTAAGATTTTTAATATGACAATTAGTGCCCTTTCCCAAGTTCAAAACAGTCAACATACTTTCTGCTGCAATTAGTTATAGGTTAAGGCCATATTTTGAGCCGATTCACAGGAGTATGTGTCGTTGCATGCTAGCATACCGAGAGGTCATTTCCTTCTAGGTATATATTGTCGTGCAAAGACAGACGGCAGTATAGAGGGATCATTTTCCTCTGGAATGGCCAGTTTTCTTTGGTGAGCTGAAGACAGAGGTAGATGTGGCGCCAGCTAACCCTTTCAGTGTGGGGATCGACTTTAGACGCCAGAATCTGACGTCTGTAGACGTCAGATCCTGACCTCTAAAGTCGATCCCCTCACTGAAAGAGTAAAATATTTATAGCGGTCGTAGACCCATAACATAGGTATTCAAATGAAGCGGAAAGAGGTAACTAAAACTTTTATGATGACTTCAAATTGAAAAAAAACACTTTTTTATAAAAAATATTTCAGGGCTTCGAGGGTTAAGTGGCTCGGGGCCGTGTCAGTGTCAATAATGTAACAGGTGAGATGCTGTGTGATGGGGACTGTGATCCCTGAGGGGAATCCCCTCAGACCGCAGGGCGGGACGCACAGACAGAGGTGCCGCTCGCGGCGCCGGCTCGGCTCCGCACGGAGCGGTTAGTCTGACCGACTTGACCGCTCCACCGGCGCCCGATGACCCCCGAGACGGTCAGTCTCAGCCCCCCACACTTTGAACTGGCAGCTTGCCGGCCACAACCGGACAGCTGACCGATTGGAATGACCGCTCTAATCAATCGGAAGGCCTACACGTCTACTATATCACATATACCGCTCTGCAAAGCCAAAAGGCAGTAACTGCTTACTTGAAAAGTAAGCAGGTATTGTCATTTGATTTCGTACAGCAGTATTTGCCAATGTATGTGGCCTACGCGTCACAGGGTCAAAATCAACATTTTGAAAAAGAGGGGTTACTATAGGAATTTGCTAGGGCTACAGCCCAAATTATACATACAGGTGTCAAACTAGTAGATCTCTTATTTGTGTTTTCTTTGAAAAAAACACGAGCAGGGGCTCGAGGCACCAACGTAGTAAATTTTGAATGAATGTCAAATACGGTGTTTGGGAATAAGATCAATGTTAGGCAATTCAATTTCTGACCCCATCCACCCTCTCCTCTTTGGATCTACCACTGCTTTATATCATAGATTATGTCGCTTTATTTGCGACAGAAGAAAACGCGAAGTCGATATTTTGCCCTACTCTTATCACGTGTATGTCTCTTTATGGTGCTGTGAAATGCCACTGGAATGAACAAAACATGCTATGGCAATTTCTCCTTAAGTCAAATAATTCAATTTGAAAGATTTTTTGTCCAATTTTCTTCGTTTGAAGCTAGAAATTGGGTTATCAAAAACAGGTTCAAATGACGAAAACATTTACCTGACAACTCAGGAGGACTTGCATCACAAAGATCACATAAAGTTTACTTGTAATGTAAATAAATGAAATGAATCGGGCTGTATGCCACTTTTGTGCACATACAGGCCAAATTAGGCCAGGACAGCCTCCTGAGGATTGTGAGATGAGTGAGATGACACTGCCCTCCAGACATATGATTCAAAATTCAGACCCTGGCGGTCTGAGGCCGAGCACGCTACCTCTCGGTCACGAAGGCTTCCCACAATAATGAGTTTTACGAGTGGATGGGGAAGAAACATTGTTTCTTTCAAACCGCCGAGACCGGGAACACAACCCCGAACTCTGGCGTGAAAGGCAGCTGTGCTAACCACTACCCTAGGGCCCCCGCCCTACACCCTGAACAATATAGGTTCTTTAGAAGGAACCCTTCTGTACTATTACCATGCAACCCCGGGAGAACCCTTGCAGGGTTCTCCTGGGGCTGCACGGTAACATTACTGAAGGGTTCTTTTTAATGTACCTATATTATTTAGAGTGTACTTGTAATGTAGGCATATTCTTCGATTCTAAATTACACCCTCACCTGACTCTTGCTACACCCCGTAAGGAATTTGAAGACTATAGTAGTAGAATAGTTCCTAACCCACCCCCTATAGTTATCAAATATCTAAGGATGGTTAGAAATTATTCTACTACTATATAACTATAGTAGTAAAATAGTTGCTATAGTAGCATAATAGTTCCTATAGTGTTAGTAGTAGAATAGTTCCTATGGTAGTAGAATAGTTCCTATAGAAGTAGAATAGTTCCTACAGTAGTAGAATAGCTCCTATAGTAGGGCTTCAATCCCCCCCCCCCCCCTAAGGGTAGTTAGGAATTATTCTACTGCTATATAGTTTTCACATTCCTGTGATTCTACTATTATGGATGTGTGAGAGTATACAAGCGTTACACTCATGCCATAACGCCGCCACCCACCCTCACTGTAAAGACAAGACCCAATGCAAAGACAAACAGCAACAAGTGCTAGCTTGAAAAGTAAACAGTTACCTCTGTTTGTCTTTACACGTCGGGTCATGTGCCAGATGGACGAAGGTCCGTTATAACGCATCGCCGTCAATGACACTGACATCGACGCTCCATCGTCAACTATCGCGCATCCCCGCAGCATCGTGGCGGTTAAACATTGGATGCCTAATTCAAGTGGAGCTAAACAATTTACTCTGATGCATCGACGACCAAGCTGGTTTTTCTCCATCTCTTGCCACAAGGGCGGTACAGCTTTGCTAAGACAAACAGCAGTAACTGTTTACTTTTCAAGTAAGCAGTTACTGTTGTTTGTCTTTGCTTTGTACAGTAGCGGCATAGCCACGTGGGATTACAAATATATGTGGGGTTAAAAATATATTTGGTTCATGGCATTGCCATGGCGACTTGTTACCAGGTCACATAGACCACAAGTAATACATGCGGTATTTATTGTGATCAATAAAATGTAAATAATATACTTTATCAAATCTCACACTGAGGAGTGTAAGTAATTGACTGTTTGTTATAAAATGTAAACAATATATTTTCAGATAAAAATATGTGGGGTTATAAAGATATTTGTTTCGAAAAAAATGTAAATAATATTTTGGGAATTTGATGATGAGTGTGATAAAATTATTGTTATGATGTATGTGTGTGTAATATAAACTAAATAATCTATTATCACTTGTTACAATGTGTTACAGATCCATTACCTTTTCTTGCAATGTGAACAAACTATGTGAATAAACGATTACATCACGATGTCACAGTTATTAATGTGTGAATAACAGCGTAAGCAAACCAATGTAAACAATACAAAATGTCTTCTACTGTGATAAATGTTTATAGTTTGTGTTGCAGTGGTGAGTAGGACATATCTAACCGTTACAACGATGAAATATTTGTGCACACACCATGGAGACCAAAGAGTTTTTTTCATTTTGAAATCATACAGAATGTCTTAATCAGCTCTTTGTGCTGCACATGAATTTTGTTATGGGTCCACGGCCACTGTAAATATGTAATAATTGCAATTCGGGGTCGACTTTAGACGTCAGGTTCTGACGTCAAATTCTGACGTCTAAGGTCGGTCCCCGCGCTGGAAGGGTTCATAATATTTTTTAATATGCCTAATACGTTCTGGTGATGGGCATGTTGAATTTATTGATTTTAATATGAAGTAAACGTATAGCCTCTGAAGTAAATTTATTAACAAATGTTACAGTGAAAAGTGTAACATATTTGTTCGTAATTCACCTGTAAAATAAATCAATACTTTATAAAAATGTACCTCATAAGTGTGAACGATTTAGTGATTGTGATTGTGATCACATGTTGTGAATCACATGTTGACACATCACATGTGTATCACATGTTGCATTGACCAGTGTGATATGGTTGTGGTCACCAAATGATATAATGAAAACAAGACACAGACTGCAAACCTCCGCCGAGATACACCTCTGGTCAAAGTTACGTGCAAATCCGTGTGATCCGAATCGTAATCCGGATCCTTGATCCAGATCGTAATCCGGATCATCCCTAAATTTTAATGATCTGCCCTTGGCCTGAGACACAACTTTTTCATGTATATCCTCTCATTACTTTTAAAGTAATCCTGCGGAATGGCAAACAAACAGACAAACAGACCAACACGACCAAATTCGGATGATCAACAAAATTAATAATTGCTCTTTGGCCTGCGACACACCTAGGGCATCCTGTTGTAGGTAATCCTGTTGACAGTCAGGCAAACAAACACTACTAAAAACACAATCTCCTGGGCGGAGGTAACAATACTTATATACTGTATTGTATTGCAATGATTGATAGATTTACTGCCACCATGCTGGTACAGGCACGAAACCTCGTATCAGCACATTTGAAAGAAAAGAACATAAACATACATCTATACTTGCGCTAAAAATAGTCAAATTCTTAGAACAAAAAACGTGCTAGACTACGCCCAGAAAACACGAGACATTGAACCAATGTTGATTTAATGTTGGGCCACCGTCTACGACGTTGGCCCAACATTAAATCAACATTGTTTCAATATTTCGTGTTTGCTGGGCGACTTTTTTTATTCACCACGTCCATATTCAAAGGTGGCCTAAAACTCAATTCATTTTATTTCCACGTCCATATCAGGCCCGTATACCGAGGGGGGGCGAGGGGGTGTCGGGTGCGCTCGCACCACCCCATAGACAGGAAGGTCCACATTCTTGGGTTAACTTTTCTTAGATAGCGGTAACTTCAATCTCTAATAATGAGAACAAATGAGATCGTTTGATTCCTCAAATTTGTGTAAAATATATGTCACCAGAATGCGTTATTTAATGTGTATTTTTCAAAAACGGTCGAATTCGGCAGCCGTGCCAGGGTAATTAAAGTTCACAATATACTGAAACGCACCTCCCCAATCCACATCCTGGGTACGGGCCTATCATAATAACCCGGAATAAACCCAGAAAGACGCAATGCCTCGTGTCTGCTGAGAACTGCTAAATCTTACTTCGAGAGTAAAAACTGTGAAAACATGACTATATATTCCAGTAAAACATAAAAAGTTTGCAAAAAGCTGTGATATCTGTGTTGTGAGAGTGGTGCTGGGAGATACAGCCTCTGTGCCGGAGACAACAAAGATATAGGAGAGTAGGCGCTCTGGGGTGACCCCCCTGGCCTCTCTGGGTGACTTCTATCAGGGGGATGCCTTCCGCTACCATGCCCCCTCATTCTTTACCGGCAGCCGCCCCTGACTCAAACCAATAAGCCAACAATACTGCTGGGAAAAAAAACAAAACATTAACTGCTACTTGGTAAGTAAGCAGGTACTACTGTTTGCCTTTGCACGAGATTGATGCACAAACAACAGTAACTGCTTACTTGTAAAGTTTGCAGTTACTGCTGTCCGCATTTGCAGGGCAGAATAACCCACCAGCTTCACCGTGACCACGAAAGTCTCGCAGGAAAAAATGGCGGAGTCCAATCTTAGGTCCCTACACCAATCCTGAAAAATAAATGTGTCGTTGTATCGTAGACGGCGGCGACGTGTGACGCCATTGATTGGAGGACAGCCGGAAAGATATGTATCTAGCACTCTTACGTTTTTTTATTCTGTGTTTTTTTACAAAGGGAATTCTATCAGATTTATTCAGATAAAGGGAATTCTTTCAGATAATTCTGTCATACCAGGCATAGTCACGTTCATCGAGAATCTCCATAGAGCAAAGGCAGCCGTAGATGATATCAGAAATTTGGCAAATAAAAGCTGGGTCATTTTGTAAAGACACATTTGGGTTAGTATTTTTAAAGCAGGTGACCCCAAACTGTAGGCTAATACCAATGACATCCCTGACATCTGAGTCAGTTACTTTTAGAATAACGCTATTGAACATGAAGACGGTGTGAATAAATCTGGTATTAGCCTCATTCTACCATATAATAGAGCCCCCTTGACATAATAAAGGAGTGAATTAATTGAAAATGGATGAATGAAACAATGGATGAATGAATGAATGAATGAATAGCTTAATTGAATAGTTTCTTAAATAATAATATTATTTATTTATGTATTTATTTATCAATGGAACAATGAGACAATGAGACAATCAATCAATCAATCAATCAATCGCCCTCTTTAACTTTTTTCTAAAAGGGTCAGAAGTTTGTTTTTCTCGTCGCCCTCATTAACTTTTCTAGTAAGTTGTCCAATGTTTTTTTTTTATTTGGTCGCCCTCATTAACTTTTCCAAAAATAGGTTGAATGTTTTTTCTTTCCTAAATGTTTTTTTTACCGCCCTCCCTCATTAGGTTTTTTATTTTTTCCTGATCTAAAACAGATAAATTAAACATAGTGGCCTATATTTTAATTGCTGGTCCTTGGCCTGAGACACAACTCTGGGAAAGTTTTATGCAAATCCGCGCGTTTAAATGATTTAAGTAATCCTGCGGACTGACTTAGAAACTGACAAACAGACAAACAAACCAACACGACTCATTCCGCATCGTCCCCAATTACGGGATTGTTCCTTGGGCTGAGACACACCTCTGGTAAAAGTTTCATGTATATCTGTTCATTACTTCTTAAGTAATCCTGCGGAATGGCAAATAAACAGACAAACAAACAAACACGGTCAAATCCGGATGGTCACCAAAACTAATGGATTGTTCCTTGGCCCGAGACATCTCTGGTAGACGTTTCATGCAAATCCGTTAATTATTTTATAAGTACTCCTGCTGACAGTAAGACAAACAAACAAACCAACAAAACCAAAAACATAACCTCTTGGGCAGAGGTAACAATACTTATATACCGTCAAAATGGTAATGATTGCTAGATCAACTGCCACCATGCTGATCATGCTGATGGTACAGGCACGAAACCTTGTATCATCACATTTAAAAGAAAATAACACACACATACATATATACTTGCGCTAAAAATAGTCGAATTCTTGGAACAAAAACGTGATAGACTACGCCCAGAAAACACCAGACATTGAACCAATGTTGATTTAATGTTGGGCCACCTCTACGGTGTTGGCCCAGCATTAAATCAACATTGTTTCAATATTTCGTATTTGCTGGGCGACTTTTTTCATTCTCCACGTCCATATTCAAAGGTGGCCTATAATACTCAATTCATTTTATTTCCACGTCCATATCAGGCCCGTATACCGAGGGGGGGGGGGGGCGTCGGGTGCGTTCGCACCACCCCATAGACAGAAAGGTCCACATTCTTGGGTTAACTTTTCTTAGTTCTCATAATCTCTAATAATGAGAACTAATGAGATCGTTTGATTCCTTAAATTTGTGTAAAATATATGTCACCAGAATGCGTTATTCATTGTGTATTTTTCTTCTTTTTTTCTGGGCCCCCTGATCCCTCTACAAAAACGGTCGAATTCGGTGGCCGTGCCAGGGTAATTAAAGTTCACAATATACTGAAACGCACCTCCCCAATCCACATCCTGGGTACGGGCCTATCATATTAACCCGGAATAAACCCAGAAAGACGCAATGCCTCGTGTCTGCTGAGAACTGCTAAATCTTACTTTGAGAGTAAAAACTGTGAAAACATGACTATACATTCCAGTAAAACATAAAAAGATTGCAAAAAGCTGTGATATCTGTGTTGTGAGAGTGGTGCTGGGAGATACAGCCTCTGTGCCGGAGACAACAAAGATATAGGAGAGTAGGCGCTCTGGGGTGACCCCCCTGGCCTCTCTGGGTGACTTCTATCAGGGGGATGCCTTCCGCTACCATGCCCCCTCATTCTTTACCGGCAGCCGCCCCTGACTCAAACCAATAAGCCAACAATACTGCTGGGAAAATAAAAACAACATTAACTGCTACTTGGTAAGTAAGCAGGTACTACTGTTTGCCTTTGCACGAGATTGATGCACAAACAACAGTAACTGCTTACTTGAAAAGTTAGCAGTTACTGCTGCCCGCATTTGCAGGGCAGAATAACCCACCAGCTTCACCGTGGCCACGAAAGTCTCGCAGGACAAAATGGCGGAATCCAATCTTAGATCCCTACACCAATCCTGAAAAATAAATGTGTCTTTGTATCGTAGACGGCGGCGGCGTGTGACGCCATTGATTGCAGGACAGCCGGAAAGATATGTATCTAGCACTCTCACATTTGTTTATTCTGTTTTTTTTACAAAGGGAATTCTATCAGATTTATTCAGATAAAGGGAATTCTATCAGATAATTCTGTCATACCAGGCATAGTCACGTCCATCGAGAATCTCCATAGAGCAAAGACAGCTGTAGATGATGATATCAGAAATTTGTCAAATAAAAGCTGGGTCATTTTGTAAAGACACATTTGATTTGAATAGTTTCTTAAATAACAATATTATTTATTTATGTATCTATTTATCTATTTATCAATGGATAACAATGAATCAATGAATCAATGAATCAATGAATCAATGAATCAATGAATGAATCAATGAATCAATGAATCAATCAATGAATCAATGAATCAATGAATCAATCAATGAATCAATGAATCAATGAATCAATCAATGAATCAATGAATCAATGAATCAATGAATCAATGAATCAATGAATCAATCAATCAATGAATCAATAAATCAATGAATCAATGAATCAATCAATCAATCAATCAATCAATCAATGAATCAATGAATCAATGAATCAATGAATCAATGAATCAATCAATGAATCGATCAATCAATCAATCAATCGATCAATCGATCGATCGATTGATCGATCCGATCGATCGATCGATCGATCGGCTGGTCGGTCGGTCGGTCGGTCGGTCGGTCGGTCGGTCGGTCGGTCGGTCGGTCGGTCGGTCCGATCGGCCGGTCGGTCGGTCCGATCGATCGATCGATCGATCGGTCGGTCGGTCGGTCGTTCGGTCGGTCGGTCGGTCGGTCGGTCGGTCGGTCGGTCCGTCCGTCCGTCGGTCCGTCCGTCCGTCCGTTGGTCGGTCGGTCGGTCGGTCGGTCGGTCGGTCGGTCGGTCGGTCGGTCGGTCGGTCGGTCGGTCGGTCGGTCGGGGTCGGTCGGTCGGTCGGTCGGTCGGTCGGCCGGCCGGCCGGCCGGCCAGCCAGCCAGCCAGTCAGTCAGTCAGTCAGTCAGTCAGTCAGTCAATCAGTCAGTCAGTCAGTCAATCAATTTATGATCAACTGGGTGAGAGGAAAATCTTTTAAAATGCGCCAATTTAAAAGCTGGCACTACACCTCTTCTCAGGCACAGTATAGGAACATATGAACCGCGTACATATGGCAGTAGATGTCTGCAGCGACGAGAACCTTGACCACGTATGGTACGAGCTATTATTACATCTTGGTTACCACCTGATTTCAGTTTATCTTCATAAAATCCAACACATTACTCAGTATTGTACAGATTTCTGGTCTCATTGTATAAAAAAACTGCTGCGGCTGAATCTAAGCCAGGGAAGGGGAGAATCATGTATAGCCTCAAGCTAAGACACCAATAATCGATCAGAGATGACAGTGCCGAACAAAGGCAAACAGCAGTAGCTGCTTGCTTGAAAAGTAAGCAGTTACTGCTGTTTGTCTTTGAAGTGCTGAGCAGTGTAGATGTGTGTAAAGGGAGTTGATGAGCGAACAGTTACTCGCGTCCTGGCAGACCTATCTGAGGAATGGTTGTGAACCACGCAGGGGAATTCCCCTAGACATAACTCGCCACTCTCAGAGAGTCTGTCTGAATCGGGGACGGCTATGTCCTGCAAAGGAAAACAGCAGCAACTGCTTTCTTTGTAAGTAAACAGTTACTGCTGCTTGCCTTTGAATTGCAGATTTGGGAATGACTAGCCAGTGACAGATTCTGATCACATACCTATCATTGTACGTCTAGCTTAATAACTTTGCGACAAATACAGCAAACAAAGGAGTACTCAGTAAATGTAATAGTAATAGTAACGTTAATAGTCCAAATAAATATGTTTTTAGTTATTTTTGAGAGGGACATGGTGCAATGGCAAGAACGTGGCGCTTTGCAATATCGTACGGTTTTGAGCCCCGCTCGGTGCAGGATTTCTAGGGAAATATCATGTCTCTTCCCTCCCAATCTTGGGACATTGTTTCGATGTCGTGTCCTTGGACAATGCCCTTCACCCTCAAATGCTTCACTTGAGTCAGGTAAAAACGAGTACCTGGTATATAGGACAGAGATGGCAATGTGTTCGATAAGTTCGATGCGCCGAAATGGCTGCAGGACTGTATACTCTCCGTGGTAATATACTGCGAATTCTCGTACTCATCAAAACTCATCAAAAATCGTACTCATCAAAAATTGAGAAAAACCTTTGGTCTCTTGGTTTATATACAATCATTTCAGAGCTTTAACCCTTAAAGCGTTGGTAAACTATGGAGAAAGAGAAACCTTGTATTACATTTTTGTATTTGTTTCGATTGCGAAATAAAATATGTTTATACAAAAAAAAAACCATGGAGAACAAAGGGGTTTTTCAATTTGAAATCACCAAAATGTCTTAGTTAGCTCTTTCCGCTTTATTTGAATACATATGTTACGGGTCTACGACCATTATAAATATGTTTACTCTTTCAGTGCGGGGATGGACTTTATACGTCAGAATCTGACGTCTGACGTCTAAAGTCGATCCCCGCGATGTAATGGTTAATAATTTTGCGATGAATACACAAAGGGAATACTCAGTAAATTGAAAAAAGCCTTTGGTCTCCATTGGTTATACAAAAATATTTCAGCGTTGTGAGGGTTGGGTCATCATGGTGATAATCAGAGAAATCTAGTGTTCTAAAGGCTGAACGGTCATGATCATAATTATATTTTGGAAAAATCGATCATCGTTTTTTTTGCTCTGACCACTTATTCGGATTTGGTCAAATGATAAATTACATTTTAATTTTGTTTCGCTAAAAATAAATGTATCGTTTTTTTATTATTATTATTTTTATTCAGACATATGAGATATAATGTTTATTTTCTGGTGTTTATTTAAAATGAGTCTTAGTCTTCTAGATGATTAGTATGCTGTAGAATAATGCAAGCATCATTGTTATTATTTGAATGATATCATTATGTTTATTGCGGTATTATAATATTACTTGAACTTAGTGTGATATCACACTAGATCAAACAGCAGTAACTGCTTACTTGTAAGGTAAGCAGTTACTTTTGTTTGTCTCTGTAGTGTCTCTGATTATTCCTTTATTTCAAGATCAGGATGTGACCATCAGGATTGTCACAGATCGAGGTCAATAACAACAACACATGGATCAACATCCCAGCAAACACGACATATTGAGACAATGATGCTTTAATGTTGGGCCAGCGTCGAAGACGGTGGCCCAACATTAAAACATCATTGTTTCAATATCTCGTGTTTGCTGGGATGACAAATAGCCTGCTAATTCTACCGTATTTGCATGATTGAGTTGTTCATTATGATTTTTTTTTCATCTGGGGAGCTTGAATATATAGACTCCGCATATAAATTGGTGACAGGCTAATCACATCGTTTTGTAAAACTATACTCGTGTGGTGACTAAAACGATGAAAACGTACTTGGTCACCGAACATAATCATTGCATTTATTGCTGTATGAAATAATGTACTCCCACAGGAACCACCACACAAAGGACAGCAGATAATGGGAGAATGACCAGTTAGCTTAACCTTTTCACTACCATACATGACGGAAATTTCCGTCGTCATTCGTCAATGAACGTAACCATAAAATGACACAAATTTTCGTCAAATGTATACTACATTTATGTATTTTTCGTCATTTGAAGCTGGAAATTGCGTTAGCAATTCCAGCTTCAAATGACGAAAAATAGAACTCCTACACCAGTATATCTGGATCCTGGCATGCACCCCGGCCTGGAAGTCAAAGGGTTAACGCCATAGATTTACTCGATCAAAATATGACTTTTGAAATCATTTTGGAATACCACGTTGCGCTCTTCCATCGACATTTATATTTTTGATTACGTGTCCGGACAATTAACGAAACAAGCCAATTGCAACGAGAGTGAATGTCATTTTGTTAAGGTTGATGTATGTTTAGCAGAGCGTGGGCACCGAACCACCCAACTACAAAATGTCTTCTCTAATCGTAGTACAATCCGCCAGGAAGACGCCAGAAAATTGTTATGTTTGCGCCCGAGTGCTGCTGCCATGCAAAGCCAAAAGGCAGTATCTGCTTACTTTGCAAGTAAGCAGATACTGCCTTGTCGCTTTGGAGGGCAGTGCTGTCTGCTAATAACTGAGCCGCAGAGATAATGACCGTAATAGCTCATAATATCGCCCACCCTCACAAATCTATTCTCTCATCGTTGTCCACTACATGTACATTACCAGCAAACACCACACCCTGATCCAATGCTGGTTTAATGCTGGGCCAGCATTGACCCTTACAGCGCTGAAATATGTAGATATAAATCATGGAGACCAAATGGTTATTTTCAATCTGAAACAGAAAAACAAGGAATAATGCATGGTCGAGCGATCACCATTCAATATTTTTTTTCTCTTACCGTGGAGTTCAGCCTATAGCCTATACAACAGCGATTTTCATTGATGCCTTACCTATTGAAATTATGGACGAAATACGTATGGGAAAGTAGCTCACCAGTGGTTTATGGCCGGCTAGGTGTGATACGTCTGAATTGGGCACACTGGCTGAATTAGAATTAATGGCTAGATCGTTCTGTTGGTTGTTGCCCAGCTTACCTCCTTATAAAGGCGAGTAATAGCGTCAATGGCGGGCCCTAAATTCACGACGCCGCCGACTGTCAGCAAACCAGACCTCATAGAAATGGCGGCACTTCCGCTTGTCCATCAGTGAATGCGCGCGGCCCGCGGAGCTATCACTCGCCTTCCGCTCTCGTCACTGACTCTCGCTCTATAAACGTGAGCTGCACTGTCGTGCAAGGGCTAACAGCAGTAACTGCTCACTTTTCAAGAAAGCAGTTACTGCTCTTTGCCTTTGCCCGATACTCTTCGAGGCTGAGGTCACGCCGAAGGACCAGCCTTAGATGTGGTTTCCTGCTAACACAGTCCGTAATAACAGGCCCTTCAGCGATAGCTCTTACAGTGCTGAAATATTTTTTGTATGAACCATGGAGACCAAAGGGGTTTTTTCAATTTGAAATCATCATAAATGCCTTAGTTGGCTTTTTCCGCCTTATTTGAATACGTATGTTATGTGTCTACGACCATTAGACATATTTTACTCTTACAGTACTACAAGGGTTTTAGAATGAAAATTTCCATAAAACTGTTTTTCCAAAATGTGGCAATTTTCTTTAATTCTTCATCCACCTCAAGTCATCTTCATCCACTACAAGTCGAGAATTGCGACAGCAATTCGTGGCTTGTAGTGGATTAGGATGACGGGCCGGGGGTCGCTTTTAGACTCAGAATATGACGTCTACAGAACCCTGCGCTGTGAGGGTTGAACTCTGCCGTACTCCAAGTTCAATGCCACTATGGAGGTGTTTAATTTCCAGCAGGCGAAATTTCCAACCAATTATCCCCAGTTTGCGAAATTTTGAACTAAGGACGTTCGTAGTTTTTGTATGATATAGATCTTATCACTTTTGTACGACATATTGATTTATCCAAATGATCGCTATTGTGATCATTTACTTTGTAATATTATTGCGCGAAAATCTTGTATTTAAAACAATTTGCAGTTGTTAGGCGTACTTTAATTATTTATTTTAAAAAGATACATTGTTATGTTTATGTCTTTGTGCAAAGCAATAGAGCAGGCATTACATTAAATCTTAAACATATGTAAAAAAATACAAATAATGTATCACATAACCTGATTATATTCTCAAAGAGCTTGACTTGGATCCAAGACTTTTAATTGGTGGAGCCTGTGATCTCTATACCAATGACAAACCTAATATATGGGTCACGCTACAGGAGACAGAGCCAGTCGACACGAGACATCGACCTAATGTTGAAACGATGTTGGGCCAGCGTCGTAGACGATGTACCAACGTTGTTCCAACATTTGGTGGATGTCTCGTGTTCTCTGGGGAGCCACCCAGGTCCCCATCAAAGTGAGCAACATGGACGACTAATTTGACTGGAATAAAAAGCAAATCTCGCGAGGTACGGCTCTCATATGTAAAGAATCTGCCGATAATAAACGAAACTAATTTGTATGCGCGCACGCCATGTTATGTGACTGTAATGGGACCGGGATAAAAAGCGGAATCAAACGCGAGGACGAGACATAGAGCCATTTTTGGTTCACTGTTGGGCCAGCGTCGTATACGTGTTTGTTGGCGTCATCTGGGATATTATGGCAGCAAAGCGGCCTTGCAAAGTCAAACAGCAGTTACTGCTTACTTTACAAGTAAGCAGTAACTGCTGTTTGACTTTGCAGAGTAGCCACCCACATCGAACATTGCACAGTAGAATTGGGATAATTTTTCTTTGAAGAAACACAATAAACGATTCTAAAAAACCGCTGGTGTTGTTTTTTTCTGCATATTGTGCTGATCAGTTTTGCTTTTTTCCATCGCTTTTTTTGCGTCGTTTTAATCATTTTTGATACAGAATGACCTGCTTTTTACTTGTCATCATTATGTTATAATTTATTAGTATGCTTTTGTTTCGTTTTTGTATTGTATGATTGTTTCCTTTATCTATTATTTGTTTGTATGTATTTTTGTGTATTCCCATGTGGCCTCAGTTGAGGAGTTAACCCCTTCAGCGCGGGGGTCGACTTCAGACATCAGAATCTGACGTCTACAGGCGTCAGATTCTGACGTCGATTCCCGCACTGTAAGTAAAACATAGGTATTCAAATGAAGCATAGAGAGCTAACTAGAGCTACTAGCATATTGACCTTTGACCCCGACCTTGAGTATACGCGACCTGGAGTAGCACAGCTTGAGTATCTGTGTGAGAGCATAATATACTGGAACAAGCTGCCTAGTCAACACGATACACCGACCCGATATTGCTCAATGCTGGACCATCGTCTGCGACGCTGGTCCAACATTGAACAACATCGGGTCGGTGTATCGTGTTGACTAGGCCTGCCTGACCAGAGAACAGGGGAGATCGTAGCCCCAGTGGCTGAAACAGGTTTCAGCTACAGATTGACCCCGTACAAAATCATGGAGCATTTCTTCGGACGGTCATATCTAAGACTTCCCCTCGAATAATCAGGTCGAAAATAGTTTTTTTAGAATCAGTAACATTTCTGTTGCATGTCCGCATGCTCAGCTCACAAGTCGCACAGTCATTAAAACGTTATGGACATTTTTCGGATCTTGGCCTCCAGATTTCTCTCAGTCACCGCTATGTTGAATTTTTACGGTAAAGCAAATACATCAATACACGGCCTCGGAGAGGACGACACGGCTAGGGAGATCTGTTCTCTGGTGAGGCTACTTGCTCCAGATCCCGACGCCGCACACAAATCACTGATCAATCATCATCAACCTCGTATACGTGTATACTTAACTGGGCAATTGCTGAATCCAATAGACTCCAATAACGTCGTGGAATACTCATCTAATGCAATTAAATAAAGTGCTATAGCATTCAATTTATATGCTGATTTATTTGAACGAGTGTGTGATTACGAGTTCTATACTCATTACAACTTCACTACAGCAACATATTATGACGTGTATGTTTTTCATTGATGACCACCACGACCATTGATGACCACCACGAAAGCAACTCATCTCGAGTCTTTTCGTGTGCCTCCTGCACTTTTTTTAAACTATGTGCATGTATATATTTATGGGGTTTTTTTCCGATTCAAATTGAACGATATCTATCATATCTATCACGTAAAGTTATCATCAAAGTTCATATTAGTACTAATGCAAAGATATAATCACTATAAAATCGTTGTCCAAACCATTTATGATCATTGTTCTATTGTTGTTATCAGGGTTATCAGCTTCAGCATAACGTTATCACACGTATCCCTGAAAGAACCATACCTTGTGTTGGTTTATTGATGGTCAATAATCTATAATAACCCTTTAAGTGCGGGTACCGACATTAGACGTCAGCATCTGACGTCAAAGACGTCACATGCTGACGTCTAAAGTCGATCCCCGCACTGAAAGAGTAAAATATTTCTAATAGACGCATAACATGGGTATTCAATTGAAGCGGAAAGAGTTGACTAAGACATTAATGGTGATTTCAACACCCTTTGACCTCCATGGTTTATATAAAATATCTCAGCGCTTTGAGAATTTCCATTAAGCAAATATAGGTTCAACGTCCGGTGCTTGCTGTAATAATCAACCTCATTCCTCTATACTCTTGATACTGTGGCATGGCATCATTTGCTGTTCTTCCCAGAACATCTAAATTATTCATTAAGCACTAGATGTAGGTCTGGCGAAGATTCTTATAAATTATTTATCGTATTTATGGACATTGCATACGATGCGGCTTAAAAACCCATCTGCTGGATGGCTATGTCGATACTAAAATCCTACGTAAGGACCACATATAGCCTTGCCTTCACCTTAGCCTTGCCTTTATCTTCACTGTAAAATAACTTTCAAAACATATATTGCTGAGGTACACCTCAACGGTACGTGTATTATGCATTTCTGGTACCACTCAATCTACTTTACGTACCACTCAATCCGTTGTACGTACCACTCAATCGACTGTACATAGCACTCGTTCCACGGAACGAAACACTTAATCCATCACACGAAGCAATCAATCTACGGTACGCACAACTCTATCTACTGTACATAGCACTTGTTCCACGACACGAAACACTCAATCCATCACACGAAACAATCAATCTACGGTACGCACAACTCAATCTACTGTACATAGCACTTGTTCCACGACACGAAACACTCAATCCATCACACGAAACAATCAATCTACGGTACGCACAACTCAATCTACTGTACATAGCACTTGTTCCACGACACGAAACACTCAATCCATCACACGAAACAATCAATCTACGGTACGCACAGCTCAATCTACTGTACATAACACTTGTTCCACGGCACGAAACACTCAATCCATCACACGAAATAATCAATCTAAGGTACGCACAACTCAATCGACTGTACATAGCACTTGTTCCACGACACGAAACACTCAATCCATCACACGAAACAATCAATCTACGGTACGCACAACTCAATCTACTGTACATAGCACTTGTTCCACGGCACGAAACACTCAATCCATCACATGTGCACGAAACAGTCAATCCACTATACGCACCACTCAATCCACTATAAGCAGCACTCAATCAACAATACAAAGCACTCAACCCACGGTACGCACCGTAAGAAACACTCAATGCCATGTACGACACACTGAACCCACAATAGGTAACACTCAACATACGGTAGTAGCACTCAATCCACTGTATGTACCACTCAATCCACGGTACGTACCACTCAATCCACTGTACGACACACTCAATCCACTGTACGTACCACTCAATCCACTGTACGAAGCACACAAACCACTGTACGAAACACTCAATCCACTGTACGAAGCATTCAATCTACAGTACAAAGCACTCAATCCACTGTACAAAGCACTCAATCCCACGTACGAAGTACTCAATCCACTGTAAGAAGCACTCAATCCACTGTACGAAGCACTCAATCCACTGTACGATGCACTCAATCCACTGTACGAAGCACTCAATCCACTGTACAAAGCACTCAATCCCATGTACGAAGTACTCAATCCACTGTAAGAAGCACTCAATCCACTGTACAAAGCACTCAATCCCACGTACGAAGTACTCAATCCACTGTAAGAAGCACTCAATCCACTGTACAAAGCACTCAATCCCACGTACGAAGTACTCAATCCACTGTAAGAAGCACTCAATCCACTGTACGAAGCACTCAATCCACTGTACGATGCACTCAATCCACTGTACGAAGCACTCAATCCACTGTACAAAGCACTCAATCCCATGTACGAAGTACTCAATCCACTGTAAGAAGCACTCAATCCACTGTACAAAGCACTCAATCCCACGTACGAAGTACTCAATCCACTGTAAGAAGCACTCAATCCACTGTACAAAGCACTCAATCCCACGTACGAAGTACTCAATCCACTCTAAGAAGCACTCAATCCACTGTACGAAGCACTCAATCCACTGTACGAAGCACTCAATCTACAGTACGAAGAACTAAATCCACTGTACGAAGCACTCAATCTACAGTACAAAGCACTCAATCTCCTGTACGAAGCACTCAATCCACAGTACAAAGCATTCAATCCACTGTGTAAAAACAATTCTCGATAGTACCACCAAATCCACTATACGTAGCACTCAATCCACTGTACGAAACACTCAATCCACTATACGTAGCACTCAATCCACTGTGCGAAACACTCAATCGACTGTACGAAACACTCAATCCACGGTACGTACCACTCAATCTACTGTACGAATCACCCAATCCACTGTACGGAGCACTCAATCTACTGTACGAAGCACTCCATCCACTGTACGAATCACCCAATCCACTGTACGGAGCACTCAATCTACTGTACGAAACACTCACTCCACTGTACGAATCACCCAATCCGTACGAATCACCCAATCCGCTGTACGAAGCACTCAATCCACTGTACGAATCACTCAATCCACTGTACGAAGCACTCAATCCACTGTGCGAAACACTCAATGTTATGTACGAAGCTCTCAATCCACTGTACGAAACACTCAATCCACTGTACGAAGCACTCAATCCACAGTACAAATAACTCAATCCACTGTACGAAGCATTCAATCCACTGTAAGAAGCACTCAATCCATGGTACGGAACACTCAATCCACAGTTCGTACCATTCAATCCACTGTACAATCCACTCAATCGACAGTGCGTACCACTTAATCCACTGTACGATCCACTCAATCCACTGTACGTACCACTTAATCCACGGTACGAAGAACGTAATCTATGGTACGTACCATTCAATCCACTGTACAAAGCACTCAATTCAATGAACGTACCACTCAATACACTGTATGTACAACTCAATTCACTGTACGAAGCACTCAACTCACTGTATGTACCACTCAATTCACTGTATGTACCACTCAATTCACTGTACGAAACACACAATCCACGGTACGTACCACTCAATCCACTGTACGAAGCACACAAACCATTGTACAAAGCACTCAATGTACGGTACGTAAAAATCAATCCACTGTACGTACCACTGTATCCACAGTGCCATTGAATGAAATGAAATGAAAACTTTTATAGCGCCTAACTTGTCGGAGGGCCGAGCTCAGGGGCGCAATCTATCCTTATCAAATTCCAAAGAAGAGTCGAGGGAAATAAGCATGGTCTTCACCAGGGAGCCGGGAAGCAGAGGATCGCCTCCAAAGAGTGCGGCCGTTGCATAATTATTACAACACTTCAAGAACTATAGATAAAATCCTGCATTGACCCAGAATTGAGTCGCAGTTTTAAATGAAGAAAAATCATCGAGTGAATGTAGGACCTAAAAAAGTGGCCAGGAAACACCATACGTTGACCCAATGTTGGCTCAATGTTGAACCAGCGTCGCAGACGATGGGCCAATGTTAAGCCAATACTGATTTCTCGGACACCCCTATGGGGTACAGACCAGCTGCCACTGGTGTGAACATGTACCCAGCAGACATGATGCGTTGACCCAATGTTTGTTCACAGTTGGCCCACCGTCTATGACGTCGGGCCAGCAGTGAAACAGCATCGGGTCGACGTTTCGTGTCTGTCTGGTACCGCCCTGCCCACGGGTCGCCGCACTCGCTGACCTTGATGCAGTACACTGAGTGACCCGCCGGGTGCTGACGGCGGCTCCGTCACATTTCACCCGATGACACGATCCTCCATTCCCAATCAATACTCCGTGACGTCGTCATCAATCGCTGTTTCCGCTTCAGCGACGTCGCAATAGCGGCGCTTTAGACGGACACATGGCGGTCAGCATTCAGCCAAGTGCAAGCTAACAAATGTCATACAAAATGTTGTACAATTTCTAGGAATCGCACTCTGGGCGCGGCAGGGTGTGGGTAAAACTGGGAATAATCACCGGAAATAAGTACTTCGTCCGTACAGATATATCTATTATAGTTTATTTATTATATCTGGGCATCTTTATTAGTTTTACCATTCAGCGCGGTGTTTATACACTGTTTGCACGATTTTGCGCATAAGCAGGACTCCCAACTAAATAGTTCAGTTTTAATCACTGTGTGGCGTGTTGTAATAGAGGTGTGACAGGACTCCCAACTAAATAGTTCAGCTTTTAGTCACTGTAGTGTGTGGCGTGTTGCTATTGGGAAAGGTGTATTAGCGTAGTATAACCGTTGATTGAGTCAAATGGTTCTCTGAGCATGGTTCGGTGGACTTGCAGTGGCTCTGGAATTGCGGCTTTCATTTTCCACGTGGGCTGGCTGTGATATCGCGGCGTTTTACAATACTGCTCTTCAAAGGCCTCGGGTGTACATTGCTTCATAGAAGAGCGTGTAAAGTATACTATAGCGTATACTGCTTTTTTTGCCTCGGCCCAGCAATATAATACCACATGGAACTATTGTCTCCTGCTTCTTGTCTACATGTATTAACCCTTAAAGCGCTGAATATTTTTGTAAAAAACATGGAGACGAAAGGGTTTATTTCAATTTGAAATCATCATAAATGTCCTAGTTAGCTCTTTCTGATTCATTTGAATACCTATGTTATGGGTCTATGACAATTAGAAATCTTTTTACTTTTACGGAATCGACTTTAGTCTTCAGAATCTGACGTCTACAGACGTCAGATTCTGTCGACTAAAGTCGATCCCCGCACTGTAAGGGTTAACATATGTTGAGGTTGTATAATTGCACGTTGGTTTGGGAAACCATCGGAGCAAATAATATCCTCACTGTTAAGTGTTTACAATAAAATGCTGTCAGAAATATCAAGAACATTATAAAGTTATTGTAAATATAGGCGTAAATCAGTTTTGTGGACGATTGTCTGAGAATATAAATGACAGCGTGGCTTTGACAACTAATCACGACAATAATCGTGCGAATCTCTCTTTATTAGCCCATCAAATAACAGGTGTTTGGTGTGAAATATCCGGTTCACAAATTTGAAATCCTAAATTACTAATATTGGTTATTATTACAGACTTGAAACTGTGCACCGCGATAGCGAGCCCCAACGTCAAGTATGTAAACATTAAAATGATATAAGTTGGCGCTCAAGGCTCATTATTACCACATACTGGGTTGTAGTGCTCTCATGGCACTAATTTGGACATGTGTTAATAACGTAGCAAGGGTATCAAATGAAATGATCAGAAGTTTATAATTACATTGGAAACCTCCGAATCTCTGATTTAAAGTCAAACGGGTTTCACGTGTTATCCCCAGCGAGTTTTGTCAGCAATTATATTCATTTCAGAACCTCCTTATGAGAGTTGATCATGGTTCGCCTCGGTTTTCAAATCACCTGATCGTGATCAACTCTCACAAATCGGTTCTCAAATGAGCAGAATTACCTTCAAACACACGCTATTGTATAAATCACTTTATCCGGAGAAGAAGATATCTAGTTGTATTCTGAAAAGTACAATCGTTACGTGCATAATCACAGGCATTAATATGCCATGGATTTAAAAAAAAACAGATTGTTCAGATTGTTCAGATTGTTCAGCTCAAAGCATCTGAGTGTATCTCACTTGCATTACCGATTTTGATAGTACTAGTAATAAAACAAATTGGTCTATTTTTGTTCTTTTGTCTTTTATAGCCTATTATGTCCACACTATTTGCAGCGAAATGACGTCGGTGTTTTTTGAGCTAACGCGGATAATTCTAGTAGAATTGCCATTACGCCATAGTAAATCCATGCATGCATGTACCTGCAGGACTGGCCTGAGATCCATGTTACTGCAGGACAGGACTGAGAAAAATATCAACCTAAATATATCTGATTATATATGCATGTGTATGGGAGAGAGGGACCGTTACCATGGCAACATGACATAGACTGAAATAATTGATAGGCATAACCTTCTGAATTGTGCAGTGCACGCACCCACTATAATCAAGTTACGCGCCGTAGCAGGAAAATATAAGATTTTGGATTACAAACACAATGCATGGTGTCACTACGCGATCCATTTTTGATAGATGATAGATATGTACTGCCGTGCAAAGGCAAACAGCGGTAACTGCTGACTTGAAGTATAATAATGTACTCCCCTTTTCATAGCAGCATGGAATGTATCCAAGTCCTGGAGCAATTGCCGTGTGAAAACACACAACATTAACTGGTTACTTTTCAACTGAGCAGTTACTACTGTTTGCCTCATAAGGAGTCAAGTCCTATCCTGGGGAAACATACCATGGCAAACAACACTAGCTGTTTACTTGACAAGTAAGCAGTTACTGCCTAAGTTCTGAAGAGGGCAAATCCACTTGATCCATGGTTCTACATTCTGAAGATGCAAGTGTACTTATTCCATGGTTCTTTGTTCTGAAGTGGCAAATGTAGGCCTACTTGTTCCTTGGTTCTACATTCTGAAGTCTATTTATTCTATGGTTCTGTGTTATGAAGAGGCAAGTGTACTTTTTCCATGGCTCTTTGTTCTGAAGAGGCAGATGTACTTGTTCCATGGTTCTCTGTCCTGAAAAGGCAAATTTACTTGTTCCATGACTCTATGTTCTGAAGAACCAAATGTACTTATCTCATGGTTCTTTGTTCTGAAGATACAAGTGTAGATGTTCCATGGTTCTACATTCCGAAGACGAAAGTGTACTTCTTTCATGGTTCTCTTCCCCGAAGAGGCAAAGGTACTTGTTCCAAAGTTTTTTTACTGAATAGGCAAATGTACTTGTTCCATGGTTCTATGCTCTGCATAAGCAAATGTACTTGTTCAATGGTTCTACACATGACGACGAAAGTGTACTTCTTCCATGGTTCTCTGTCCTGAAGAAGCAAATGTACTTGTTCCAAAGTTCTTTTTTGCTGAATACGCAAATGTACTTGCTCCATGGTTCTATGCTCCGAATAAGCAAATGTTCTTGTTCCAGGTTTCTACATTCCGAAGACGAAAGTGTACTTCTTTCATGGTTCTTTGTCCTGAAGAGGCAAATGTACTTGTTCCATGGTTCTATATTCTGAATAGGCAAATGTACTTCTTCCATGGTTCCAGGTTCACAGTAATTTCATCTGCGCTGACAGGGCACAGTTATTAGACATTAATAAACCAGCTCTCCAATATCAATGGTATTAACGAGCGAGGCGTGCTATATGACACTCAGCCCATCTATATTGTCCACCACCAATCATCCCGGTCCCACTGCATACACGCAGATTAACCCTCAAAGCGCTGAAATACTTTTATAAAAAACCATCGAGACCAAAGGGTTTCAATTTGACATCATCATAAATGTCTTAGTTAGCTCTTTCTGATTCATTTGATTACCTATGTTGTGGGTCTCCGGCCATTAAATATTTCAAATTTTTCAGTGCGGGGATCGACTTCAGATGTGAGAATCTGACGTCTATAGACGTCAGATTCTTACGTCTAACGTCGTTCCCCGCACTGAAAGGGTTAATCTATCCGTATATGGTGTGGATGGTAGAGGTAGTCCATATATAGTACACATAAATATTGAATCTCCCCTTAGTATGTCCTGCTCATCCGTAGGCCGTGGACATTGTAGAAAGCCTATTTATAATTACTGGACTGTATTTAAAAATATAATGGATCACTCATACAATAAGGATATGCAATGGCGAAAGTCCATTTACTAGATTTTACATTAAATATAATGGATAACTCATGCAATAAAGATATGCAGTGTGGGGTACATAAAAATATTGAATCGCGTCTTCAAATATGTATGTTATGTACATATGTATGGTGTGGATGGGATACACAGTAAATTTATTAGATCGACTTCACATATAAATAATGGAACACTCGTGCAAATAATATCTCAATTTAGAAATTGAAAAACATGCTTAGCTAGACTTTCTTTATTGATACATCACACGTATGTAACATTGATCAAGCAGTAATGATGCCCGAATACCATTAATCATTACATGGTATAAATAAATATTAAAAATATGTTTTTTGTCCACCATGGACGAGAACATTCAAACGTTTTAATAGTAGTTTATCAATATTGTTTACAAATCATTTAGTTAATTCTTGAACATTGATCTCTGACACTATGCAAATCAATAGTACTTTATAAGAGCAGATAGGCTATCAATATGAAAGTAAAAATAGCCATGACATCATAATGTGTGATGCAACGTTTTTTAGCTATGTTATGATTTTTTAGCAGGTTTCACTACTTAGTAGTTATATAACCAGCCCTGTTACACTTTCACGATAGACTCTTGTCCATATGTCTCAAATGCAGATGTGTTTATTGAATACATTTATTGAGTGTGTGTTGAAACGAGTTTTTAACCCAACCGATGCTGTCTGGTATAATAGCGAAGTGATATATTAAAAGTGTTCTGATATGAGCTTTCAACCCGGCTGGTGCATGCTGTCTTGTGAAGTGATCTATTTAATGTGTAACAGTACGAGCTTTTAAACCAGCTGGTGTTATCATGTGTTCATGTGTTCATACGAGCTTTAAGAGCAGCCGATGCAGTGTGATGTAATAACGAAGTGATCGATTGAATATTATGTGCTGATACGAGCTTTCGACACGACACTGTCTGATATCCCAGCCAACAAATTACATTTGATTTTATGTCGGCGTATAGCCCCTTTCAGTGCAGGGACCGAGATTAGACGGCAGAATCTGACGTCTGAAGTCGATCCCCGCGCTGAAAGAAAAGAACATTTATATTATATTGGTCGTAGACGCGTAACATAGGGATTCAAATGAATCGGGAAGAGCTAACTGAAGAAACACCACTAATAATAAGACATTTGTGATAATTTCAATTTGAAAAACCCTTTGGTTTCCATGGTTTATATACAAAAATCAGCGTTGTAATGGTTATGGATGGGCCATCGTCTGCAATGCTGTGTTTGCTGGGATTATACCACACAGCAAAAAACCCACCAGCATCTTTTTTCTCCTCTGTTTGACGGCGCAGAATGCCATGTCGCAGAACATGGTGGTTGTAACAAGCAGAACAACCAATAGGGCATTATTAATGACCGTTTAATAACGGCCTCCGTCGAAGGAATGTGATTATTGTTTGTCATTTATCATTCATTCCAGCGTTGCAAAAACCCTGATACCTTTATTAATCAGGGATAAATTTGTAAAGACAAATTCCAAAATGATCAACATTCGCGATGATCACTCGCATACAATATCCAATTTCGTGTGTAAAATGTAAGATATTTTTTCAGGATATATGGTCGTAGCGCTATAGAGGGACCTTTTTGGAGCACTATTGACATTATTCATCTTTCAGTATAGTCAGGGCCCATTTTCGAAATTTCTGACTTGGTAAGGCATTTTTTAGTAGAATTTGGCATGCAGTCGTTCTTACACAATTTGGGAACGCTGATTCCAAATCTGCCCCATGCCAAGCTATATTTTGTGTTTTTCCTACTCAAAATTCAAAAACAAAATGGCCGCCAAAATTAGTGAAAATGTCACAACTTTATATCACGGCTTGGCTTACAATGAACATAAAACATCATTTCAGTGTATTAAAACCTACCTGAGCAACATACTTAAAGTCCCCTGAATTTCACCTTGTGCGTTTGCCGCTAGAGGACAAAATCCAAAATGGCCGCCACTGCAAGGCAATGTGCTATAACTCTGCTTCCAAATAACGTAGAGATGTGTTTTTGGTGTCTACATATAGGTTTCTAGCACCCGCGAAACCAATTCAGAGCCGTGATAACATCTATTAGCAATATTTCACAAAGTTATAGGGAAAAAACAAATGTTGCGCCAGGAAAACGACACATCGTAGGCCAGTGTAATAATAATGATTTATTTAATAAAGTAATTATTTTACATTTAGAAGCCGAGGGAAACAAACGTAATATCCGGCATTTTGTAAAAATGTTCAGACTATTGACAAAACATATTTTATGATTGTTGATCACTGTCCGGCACTAGATAACCTGTCGCTCAACATATATCCGTTTTAGGCCTATCAGTATGTGACCTATGTGATATCCATCTGCATCGTGTTTTTACAGTACCGTAAGGAAGAAAGTAACATTTTAAATTTGTGTTGGCCACGGGTGGCACCCTCCTGCCCAAACCCTGTACTAGGGTTAAGCAAAACATGAAGTTAATCCATCAAGGTGGTCTGCATAACCATGGCAATAATGACACACATACATGTTCCGTTCTTATTGAGACAAGAAGTCCTTTAAATATAACAATTTATGATTCTAGTAACTAGGTATATTGTGCTGGTTAAAACGTGGACATCACATAAAAATTATGTTTCTCAAACGGATTGACAATTTAAATAATCATAATAATAGTATCATCTTATTTTTTATATTTTTGATCAGGATAGATACCGTACAAAAGCCTGCTAATGCGCTGATAACACAGTTTTCAGACATAATTGAACGAATAAAGTCCCAACCATCGGCTCAGAGATCCACACAAAACCGTAATGTAGGCTACACATATTTCTACTCCCCTAACTTGAATGAGATAGATGATATCACCATCAATAACTATGATAAAATACAGTTACACGATATTGGAAATCTGTAATTTGGTGCAGAAGTTGACTTATATATGTTTTGGGCATATAGGATTGATGGTTGAGGACACGCTAGGGTAATGTTGAAAATACTGACGATGAATTTATTTTATAAATATAGTATGAACATACACCATCTTCAGAAGATGTTAGTAACTAACCTAGTCTTGGCAACTAAATGCTATAGAGTGTCATGAACAAGTCACCAAAGATTATTGGGTACACTATTGCAACAAGATATGTTGCAGAATATGTGGTAATTGGAGCAATAATACCGTTCGTAGCATGATCAGGATGTTTTTATGAAGATTAACATAAAATACAAAAACTCTCTAGATGTGGTCGTGATATGGTAGAATGTATGTGGAATCAGTAGGTTCTGGTCATGCATGCTTCTAATCAGATATAAGCTCTCACTCTCACATAATATACAATGACCCAACAGGTTCAGTTGTGTCTGGAAGTGGTATAGGAGCGACCACCCTATATTGCAGGACGAGGTATCAATGTTAAAGACAATAAGTCTCACCATATATAGAGTGATGAAATCATATGATGGACGTGAAGATATTTAGGTCCATAATAACTACATGTCTCCTTCAGACATAGTAGATTAATTTTCATTCATACAGAGTATTTATTACTTATCTATTATATTATTTTGTAATAAACATTGATCATCTAATAATCTATGCAAGACACATGTATCCTACATTCCCATGCACACTGCGATGTTATCTCAGATGGATATATAACAGATAAAGTACAGAATCAGGGAGGAGGGCAATACAGTTTCGGTTCAATGTTCAAGTTCACCACTTTTGGTAAAGAACAATGTCATTCAACTATTCAATGAACACTGGTATTTAAGTGTGAAAAATACTGAGGTACATGATAAGACGACGTTAAATGTTATTACGACAATCAAACTGTCAGATACTGACAATGTGGTAGTCGTAGGAACTGATGTAAACTTGCTCATTCTGCTTTCGAAACGTTCTCATCATAGCAATGGCTAGCTGTGTAAATCTAGAACTTGTGATATTTACCGTACCATTCAACCGTCTCAATGGCTTCCACAACACTAGCACATAAATTCTAAAAGAATGACATTTAAATTAATTCATAAACACCCATAACTAAAACTTAAGCCAATTGGAGTATTTCAATGTATCCTCTTCGTCAATAACCCCTGCCACAAAAAGTGGATATTGTTTCCCTTTTATTTTAGGCCTGTTTAGCAATAAATACAGCTCTGGCCAGGTACCAGTATTATAAACATCTATGAGATTGTGGTTGGAGCTTCATAGATGGACAACTGCAACTAGTTTTCGTGTAAAAGTTTCCTGCTTAACCTGAATAACTATCACATTTAGTTTGATTAAGTATGAATTAGGACCAAGAGAAAGTAGCCAATGGCGTCCTATCAAGGAGTCGCTACATCAATTCCGAAGCTGCACACATATATGATCAATATATTGACTATTCTAGCATTATCATTATGCAAGATGATGGCATTCATGCAAATCTGAGATATACACAGCAAGCCTATGTAGCTACAGTGATGAAAGTAACACATGCTACTTTTTTGCAATTTCCTTATAGTTAATGTGTTGTTTTTAAATTATCATATTTTTTGCATTCCCCGTTATTACATGTAACATGGAAGTTGAGTTTTTTATGCTGTGTAATTTTTTTATATCAGAAAACTATCTAAGCGCCAAAAATAACTTTCTACGACATTTAGAAAAATGGTTATAGTACTTGCTGTATAATTGGCGGCCATCTTTGATTTATTCTCAAAAACTACATGTAATATAAAAGTTAGAGGTTATTATTGTATTGTACTAGATTTATTGGTATTAAAAACCTATATTTAGCTACCAAAAACAACTTTCTGTGATTTTTAGAAAAACGTTATGGTACTTTCTGTATTATTGGCGGCCATCTTGGATTTTTTGCGTGAAAGTTGAACAGGTCTTAGAACATGAAATTCATCAAAACAAAAATGTTATTTTGAACAAGAAAGTCAAGTTTGTGTGTCCGCTGTGCACCCAGACATGATGTACAATCATGATAAATGAGACTTTATCTGCTATTTTGGCGGCCATTTTGTTTTGCAATTTTGAAAGGGAAAAACTAAAAATAGAGCTTGGCATGGGGCAGATTTGGAATCAGCATATCCGAATTGTGTGAAAACAACTACATGACAAATTCTACTAAGAAATGCCTTACAAACTTTAAGAATGCCTCTTTTTGAAAAATGGGCCCTGACTAGTATATTTATATCTGATTATTAGTGCTGAATAATTATGACTGCATTTGAATACTACCTTTCAATCCATAATTTGTATCCTCAGCCCAAATTATTTTCATCAATTTATTTCATCATTCCTTTATTAGCGTTTTTCATCCTCGCATTTAGTGAAAGGATAATGTGAAATATAAAGACTACAAATTACGTGACAAATTTACTATGTGCCATCATTCAGTGTGCGAATCAACTTTAGACGTCAGAATCTGACGTCTAAAGTCGATGCTCGCGCATAATTTACCATGTGCCATCTTACACAGTTATGTCACAGTTAAGTATCAATTTTTATGTACTATACATATATTTGAGACATGTATCAATTTAATAAAAATGTATGCGTGCTACGAAACAAACAGGTGTCGGAACAAAATAAATTTGCATCATGCGCAGCAGATCCAGATGAGATCTGAATTAATTAATTAAGTCAACATGATTCCACACTATTGGCACCAGCTTAACCGTTGTGAAGGTCAGCTATCCTGTAATATCCCCAATAAGATAAGCATCCCGGCAAACACAGGACGTTCACTCAATGTTGGTTTAACGTTGGGCCAGCCGGGATTTCACAAATAATTGTTGTTTTTTCAATAAGGGGATGAAATTGCTTTCTAATTTCTTTAAGCCTACATGATGCATCAAAGCTTAGTTTTACATCCATGAAAATTTCCCTTTACCTACTGGCTTTAGAAGGAACATTTCCGTGAAACTGTAATACCAAAACATGGCAATTTATTTTTTCACCCACTTCGATAAATTTTCATCAACTACAAGTTTCACTGGAGATGATAATGGTAAATTCAATCCTAAAAGGATTTATGAAAATATGAATAAGATAAAAATCAATAAAAAGTGCAACAATGCGAAAATAATGATGCAGATATCTCAATGTGAGAAATCAGCTTTAAAATTAGAGGCCAGCATCTCAGCGATTCTGTGCATGCTGTGTATCAGTGGATGTCTCACAACAATAATGTTCAATTGCTGCTTTTATTTGCTACTTTATTTGTTCAATTTGAAAACCTATTGATGGGTATTTGAAAATATTGCCATATTTTGGTCCCACAAAGAAATGTGTTGTAATTAGAGGATGATTATCTCAATTTTCTTTAATACAAAATAGAAATACTGTCGTTGCAATTTTATTGTGTTCTATTTTGAATCATGTTAATCTAGATTTGTTAGAATAAATATAGTTCTTCGCCTCCGTGTGGTATCAATTACAATGCACTGGTCAAGGTTTGAAACGACCGGACATTAATCAGTGCCTGATTACCCTGCAAAAACGAGACGCTAACCCATCGTTGGTTTAATATTGGCCCAGCGTCGCAGACGCTGGGCCAACATCACACCAACAATGGGTCAGCGTCTCGTGTTAGGTGATTAGGCTGCCGGGTCGGTGGTGGATTCATTTAGCGGTCAGTTGAGCCGAGATCGCTGATCCGGACTGATGCAGTGAAGATGTCACCGCCAGAGCAATCAGTGATCCAAGTGACAGAGCAATGACTAAGACGGCCGCCACAATAAGGGGTGGCGCCACCCGTCTGCCCGCCAGACAAATAGGTAAAGCTCCCACTGATCAAGATTAACATCCGTGGCTGTGGGTGGGGATCGTGGCTAATGGTGTATCTGCGGAGTAAGGTGGTACTATTTGAATGTACGTGTACACAATGCGGGTTCATATTATAGGAAACATACACAATGTCAACTGGTGAATTATTTTTATTATTCATTGATCTCAAGAACTTGTTTGTCGTGTTAATAGCAAGTGGTTATTTGAACTTTCGGTATTTCAAATTAAATATCAGCTTTTGAACATGTTAAAATAAAACGTGACATCAATCGGCAAGATTTCAAAATCGTTGACTTCTATTTTGTTAAACCTGTATAATTTTCTCTTGAAATTGGGGATCGCGTCAGCGAGACACAATTTCAAGTGGGTTAAAACTCCAATTAAATAACTTGTCGGTAAAAGTGAGCAATGCAAGGACTTTCAACAGCCGTTTCCAAGAAAATACACGTGGAAAGCATTGTTATCCGCTTAAAAGCATTGACAAAAACACACTGTTTATTTTTGTTACTCGTTTGAAGCTGGCAATTGCTGATCAGTTAAGCCAGCTTCGCAGAGAAATAAACCATCTACATAAGTAATAAGTCAATTTCCAGTCAAGTACTACTCGTTAGACACCGACACCGATAAATATTTGATTTATCACTTCTAAAATTACATACCTATTGGGAAAACGACCTTGTTGCGACGTTGAATCAACGTCGTGTGCCCAGTGGGTACACACATATTACTTATCCATATTAGCCATAATTATCAGTCCGATCGGCACTCACAAGGAGCGTTAGTTCAAGAACTACGCAGATATCAACCCATAATATTTTCCTCTGTTTATGCCCTATCACGATTACTATTTTTCAGGAAAAAAATATAATTGGTTTCTAGAAAACTACAACTGCGCATCTCAAAGGAATTGGTCCCCACCCTATTGGTTATGAAATACAGCAGACCAGTGCGGGACGTAATAATAATTTGCCCCTTTGAATATGAAAAGGTGTATCTACCACTTTGTAAAGTGGCAAATACACCCTTTCATATCCAAGGGAGCGATATGTCTATAAATAAACACGCATGGATCATGAGTTACTTCCACGCACGGGTAATGATCCGGCCATTTAGTATGGATTCAGCAGAGATGTTGACTTGGCGCGGAACTTCCAGATGAAAGACTTCCATATAATTCGCTTGCCATTCATGCCTTGCTGCTATTTTGCCGTTTATATCTGCTTGTTTGATGTGTGGGATAGCTAGCCCTAAAGAAGGCTGCCCGGGCCTTCCGACATTGCCCCTATCTCTGCTCACAGAGCGGTGCTGGCGTCGTTATCCCTGATCAATCTCGGAAAACACGAGATAGCCACCCAATGTTGGTGCGATGTTGGGCATGCGTTGTAGACGGTGGCCCAGTATTGCACCAACATTGGGTGAACGTCTCGAGTCAATGTCAAGACAGAATGTGACATTTTTAAGATGTGGAGATCAAATGGGTTTTTTCAATTTGAAATCATCATAAATGCCTTAGTTAGCTCTTCCCGCTTCATTTGAATACTTACGTTATGGGTCCACGGGCATTTATATTTTACTCTTTCACTGCGGGGATCGACTTTAGACGTCAGAATCTGACGTATTTAGACGCCATGCTCTGACGTAGGAAGTCGGTCCCCTCACTGATAGGGTTAAATAGAGGGACGTGGCGTGATGGTTAAAGCGTGGGGCTTTGTAATAGCCGCTGCCTGCCGTGTGGGTTCAAAGCCCGCTTGGGGCAGGATTTTCAGAGACGATATCATGTGTCTCCCTTGTCAACGTTGGGACATTGTTTTGATGCTGGTGTCCTTGGGCACGTCACTTTACTTTCATATGCTTCACTTGACTCAGGTGTAAATGAGTACCTGATAGGACAGAGATGGCAATGTCTACGATTAGTTCAATGCGCCGAGATGTCTGAAGGACTATATGCTCGACGTGGAGTTGAAATGGTACACGAATGAATAGTTCCCGTGATCAGAGGTAAATTGTAAAGTCGGCAGATAAGTCTTCCGATTTGCTATCAGACTAAACTTTTTATGAACCTTTTAAATTTGTTATATTTCAAAAATGTTATCAGTATCTGGTTACTTTATAAATTAACATATACTGCCTTTTGGCTTTTCCGGGCAGTACAGTGATTAAAATGCAGCGGTGATTCAAATGCAGCAGTGATTCAAATGTTAACCCTTGTGCTGCTGTATTGTTTGTTTCTATTTTTCATTCATTTGAAGCTGAAATTGCTGACGCAATTTTCAGCTTCAAATGACGAAAAATATTTATATTTATGTAAAATAGACATCTCCAGTAATGAATAATTGGGTTAACTATAGCATCTACCAGAAGGCATTTGAGCAAATGTCGTGATATTACTTTTGATCTGAGACATGATTGAAACCGTATATACATATATACAATTCCAGCAGCACAAGGGTTAAGATATGTCAGGTTTTCTGCAGAGATGCTTAACCCTTGAAGCGCTGAATTAATTTGTAAAAAACATCTCAACCAAATGGGGTTTTTTCAATTTGAAATAAATGTCTTAGTTAGCTCCTTCTGATTCATTTGAATACCTATGTTATGGGTCTACGACCATTAGAAATATTTTTACTCTTGCAGTGCGGGGATCGACTTTAGTCGTCAGAATCTGACATCTACAGACGTCAGATTCTGACGACTAAAGTCGATCCCCGCACTGTAAGAGTTAATGAGGTACAATTTATACCCCGCACTGAAAGTGTTATATAAGCAGAGAGTGGGATTCTACATTGGGGGTCCGTATGCTACGGATTCTACAGTGGGGATCCGTGTGTGTGTGATGTAGAGAGGTCACAGGGATCATCCACGGGACAAGGTTGTCCCTGTTTGATCATACAGATCTCATACGGATACACCTATGTACCGGGATCAGGGCATCACGTGGGAGAACCACGTAGCCTAGACCTTGATCTAATATTGAATTGGGCCAACGTCTTAGACGTTGGGCCAACACCAAATCAGCATTGGATCTATGTCTTGTGTCTGCTGGGTATTCCCAGTAATGGCGGAAGATCCATCCATTATTTACTCAAGATTTTCTCAGTGCGGTTGTTCGAATTTTTTTTCCTGAAATGTAGACTATTAACCGTGAAATGTTTTTGTATAGACCATGAATACCAAATGTTTTTTAAATTGACATCATAATGTCTTAGTTAGCTCTTTCTGCTTTATTTGAATACCTATGTTATGGGTGTACGGCCATTATACATGTTTTACTGTTAGTGCGGCATCACTTCAAGTGGATAGAATTGTATTTTTACACGTCAGTAATTCCGCCTTCAAATTGCTGAAAAAGGTTTGAAACCTAATCTGGAGCTGTAAATAATGCATCCTGCTCGCCAAATCTCTTTTAATGTATGACCTCTAGCTTAAGGTGATCCTAATCAAATGCAGAATTTAATCTATGGATACTTAGACGTTTTGATAATGATCAATCATCATTCCTTCTCCATGTAGCATGGACTCAAGGGGGCTCCCCCGTCGCGATGTTCACTAACGTGCTCAAAGGAGCGCTTAATGTTGCTTAACTGTTCAAAACGTGATGCTAAATATAAATTTAGATTAACTGACTCTACGGCCGTTATGTCTTTTTGATTCTTTCAATGCGGGGTTCGTCTTTGGACATCAGATTCTGACGCCTAAAGACGATCCCCGCACTGAAAGAGTAAATGGGCAATGATAAACACATTGATATATATTTCTATTCTGGTTATTGGCGGCAATTTTAAAACCATATAATATCACTAAAATGGCTCCAAGGTGACACTGGATAACAGTATTCTGCAAAAAAACACGATATGCTCTATGTCCAGTACTTCAGACATATTAATATCGCCACAACGTGAAATAGTCTTATTCTCCAAGCATCCAACAATAACCATCTGTCCATGTGGCTGCTTGAAAAATAAATCTGAAAAGGTTACTACGAGATCAACATGTACTTTTTCGTCTCAAAATAGAGTGTGGTATGCAGGACTATTACTTCTGACACCATTATGAGGGATCTGCTGTTGAATGTGTTGCATGATATTAAACCACACCTGTGTTGATTTAGTCAGATAAATCACACGAGGGTGAAGGGGATCCCCCCCCCCCCCCGAGCCTCATTCTGGTTCATAACGTCAAAGGGATCCCCTGAAGCCTCACTCTGGTTCATAACGTCATTACACGTCATACACCTACGCGGTGCAAAATCTAAAGGCGGTAACTGCTCACTTGAAAAGTGAGCAGTTATCACCTTTTGGTTCGGCAGAGCGATATAAATGATAACCAGGTGAGTTTTACTCATTGTATGACTACACAGAACTGTATCAACATAGAGATAGTAGTAGTCTTTACTATCCCCATGGTATCAGTGATTATCGTCTGTCCAACGGTGGGGGGGGGGGGAGGATTGTCCAAAATAAAAGTTAGTTTTTTTGCTGATTACTCAGTCAATTCGCAATGTCATGAAAGTGTGTAAACTCTAATTTATCATAGTCATTTGGCATCTATGCTGGGAATTTCATTTAAATAATATTGTGTAGTTCAGAAGTTAGACCATTTGATGTAGTAAATTTATCAATATGACGCCCCTCTATAAACCGGTTTATTCTCAGAATTTTGTTACATGTCAAATTTATTCTCAGAATTGTGTTACATGTCTAATGGTCGAACTTTTGACATACTCACTAGAATTTCGGTTAAAATTCGGTGTTGCTGCCAAGCGACTAGTTAGGTTACAAAATTTGGTGGAAATTGCGTGAGAATTGACTGAGTAATATCTAAAAAGCTGACTTTCATTTTGGACCAGTTTCCATCATAGGAACAAGGAACCTATAGATTCCTTGGTCAGACAGACTGTAGTTTACACCAGGCTGTACAGTTGGTGCAGATGGTATCCAGAAAGCAAGAGACGTTCATCCTGTGCTGTGTGAAAACCAGATACGTGTCGTTTTAAGGTTGGTCCAGCGTCTGTGACGCTGGACCAACCTTAAAACAACACAGGGTGAGCGCCCCGGTACAGGACGGGTATGCACCACACCTCAAGACCAGCACGACAAAACTGTTTACAAGCAGGTAAAGTAGAATGAGGCCGGATTGGTTGACCTAGCGACCTTTGTAAATGTGACCCTGATGCGGCCTCGCCCGTGGCACCCTCCTTCGGGACGCTGAAGGAGCAGCCGCTAATGCAGCACCCGCATTTGCCAGCAGCGTCCTGCAGACTCACATGTAACCCCATAGACGTTCACAGCATTCCGTTTTTATTCTGGGATCCTAAATCCGGATCTTAATTGGACACACAGAGCTGACAGTCTCATCCATTATAGAGGGAACCCGGGCGTTTAAAACTAAATGGCCTCCAGAAAGGTGGCACCGGTGACACGGGCAGGTAATTGGTAATCCCCGGGTAGAATGCACTTTATTGGGTGGCGGCAAAATTGGATCAAACAGATTGGACAGAAATCGTGCGGGAGCCGTCACTGAGAGATCGCAGTCCCCACAGAGACCTGCTACACGTCTTAACCCTTACAGCGCTAAAATATGCCTGGTATACCCCATGGAGACCTAAGGGTGTTTTCGATTTGAAATCATCATAAACGTCTTAGTTAGTTCTTTCTGCTTCTTTTAAGTACCTGTGTTATGTGTCTATTTTAATTCTTTCAGCGCGGGGACCGTCTTTAGACAGACGTCAGATTCTGACGTATAAAGACGATCCCCGCACTGAAAGGGTCAAGCACTTCTGGTTTGTGCTGCACCTCTGAAAGACGCCCATTCAGAAACCATGTCGCCAAATCAACACCCAAAAGATCGCAGATTAGACATGTTAGATGCTCTGGTGGCATGCAAAACCAGTATTAGACGAACCCTCTGAATTTGGGAGACAAGTATATCGTCATCTTGGTTGCAAAGGGACATGTTTGTCACTTTGAATAATGACAGATTTGTCAGTTAACAAAAAAATCAGGAATTACGCTATGCCATGTTTTTCTATTTCAGTTTACATAATAATTTTATAAAATGAGATTGAAATTGTTGCATGTAATAACAATGAACAGCACAATGTATATACATTTATAAATGTTATACAAAATGCTGATGTGAACAAATTTCATTGATAAAAACATTAATTCAATATTTACGTTCAGTGAACTATTATACCTAACTACTATGTTGTCTATATGTCATTGTTCACCTTTCCTAATACTGCACTCTATATCTTGTATCTTGAATACAGGTAAAATCATTCAGATTATGCGGCGCCAAAATGCGTTAACTACAGCAGCAGCAGCATCTCAAGAATTGACCCTCCTGATACAGAGTCATTTTAATTCAACCTTAGGTGCATATCGCCGTCGTAATGTCATTTTGTTGAACACACAATATTGTAATATATGTCAGATACATATCGTGTGTATAATGTATTATTTTTCATTGGTCTCTTTATCTCTAAATATATGTCAATATTATTAAAATGTTAATGTGAGCGGTAGAGAGAAGATACACCTGTTAAGAGGGGTTAACCCTTTTCAGTGCGGGGACCGTCATTATACGTCAGAATTTGACGTCTGTAAACGTCATATTCCGACATCTAAAGTGGATCCCCGCGCTGAAAGAGTAAGCTATATATTTACAATGGCCGTAGACCCATAACATAGGTATTCAAATGAAGAGGGAAGAGCCAACTAAGACATTTATGATGATTTCAAATTTTAAAAAACCCGTTGTTCTGCATGGTTTATACAAAAATATTTCAGCGTTGTGAAGGTTAAAGGCATCATTTCTAGCTTCAAATCAACAAAATTCAACTGGACATAATGTGGTCTTCTTGGAGCTAAAGGATCCTATCTGCCTCTCAGATAAGTGATAGATATAATAGGAGCCCGGGGCTCTCGTTCTGAAAGGGTTACTATTCCCAGTGATACCTGGATATGTATTAATGGATATTGATTCCAGGAGGTCGACCGGCATCCTGCTAATCATATTGACTAATCCTGCTTGATCCAGAAGCCTGCCGAGTACACGGGAGTAAAACAATCGCCCGGATTATATCTGCAGCACTACTCTCACTAAGAGCTAATACACTGAAACTGATGCCTTCTATCTGATGGATTATGTCTGATAGCTATGAGATTAGGTCTGTTAGCTTCATAGTTTATGTCTCTTAGATTATGTCTGTCAGCTATATGCCTACTGCATTACAGATGACTGTCAGGTTATTTATCCCTTTCTAGCCTGAATTTACCATTGTCATCTTCATCCACTGCAAGCCGCGAATTGCTGTCTCAATTCTCGACCTGTAGTGGGCGAAGATGAATTGAATTGGGTAGCAAATGAAAACAATATTTTGTTCTCAGCAGAACAGTTCAATACAAATGTTTGTTTTAAAACCCCTAGGTATACGAAGTTAAATCTTTCTTCAGAGATGCAAAATTA
The DNA here is from genome assembly GCA_964017125.1 of Flabesymbios commensalis. Lineage (NCBI taxonomy): Eukaryota > Metazoa > Annelida > Polychaeta > Terebellida > Flabelligeridae > Flabesymbios > Flabesymbios commensalis. The sequence continues at coordinate 99,431,837 of OZ024904.1, read as the reverse complement.
TGTTTTAATGCATCGTGAGAGCTTAAATGGTTACTTAATGGAAAGGAATATGTCTCAAGCACGTCTGGATTGTTCTGGATTGTTTAGCTTATGTCTAGGTTATGTCTGTTAGCTTGACATATTAGCTAATGTGTGTTAGCTTATGTCCAGTATATATATCCTTGTTCAATATATATCATATATATAGTATTCGATGTGTTCTAGCTTTTCAAGTAAGCGTTTGCGAAAGCAAGCAGCAGTTTGCTATTTCATGCTCTGGTTGTGAGGTTGGTCAAAAAGTTCCACGCTGCATAGTTTTCCTTGTGTTAAATTGGCATCACTTCTGTCTGCTGTCGTCCGGTGTCGTTTATTAGTATATCCCCTAGGTTATATTTGTTATACTCCACCTGCTAGTTTATGTATGTCGGCTTATGTCTGCTAGCTTTTGTCTGTAAATTTGTGTTCGTCGGCTTATGTCAGCTTACAGCAAACACAAAACATTTCAATAACATTTTTACAACGTCGGCCCAACGTCTTCGACGTTGGTCCAACCATGTAAAAATATTATATAAACGCTTTGTGTTTACTTGGTTACTTCAACATGTCATAATGCCGTGGTTAACTCATTCGGCGTTCGAGGCGCCCCAGTAGCAGAACGAGTACCCTTAGGACGCCGAGAATTAACTCACCGTATGATATGTTGCTGTCATCAGTAGCAGAACGAGTACCCCTAGGACGCCGAGAATTAACTCGCCGTATGATATGTTGCTGTCGTCAGTAGCAGAACGAGTACCCCTAGGACGTCTAGAAATAACTCGCCGTATGATATGGTGCTGTCATCAGTAGCAGAACGAGTACCCCTAGGACGCCGAGGATTAACTCGCCGTATGATATGTTGCTGTCGTCAGTAGCAGAACGAGTACCTCTAGGACGCCGTGGATTAACTCGCCGTATGATATGTTGCTGTCATCAGTAGCAGAACGAGTACCTCTAGGACGCCGAGAATTAACTCGCCGTATGATATGGTGCTGTCATCAGTAGCAGAACGAGTACCCCTAGGACGCCGAGAATTAACTCGTCGTATGATATGTTGCTGTCGTCAGTAGCAGAACGAGTACCCCTAGGACGCCGAGAATTAACTCGCCGTATGATATGGTGCTGTCATCAGCTAGGAATAATAAGCAGACCCAGCAAATACATAACATTTGCATAACATTTGTACAATGTTGGACCAACGTCGAAGACGTTGGGCCGACGTTGTACAATGGGGATGCTATAGACCCTACTGTCGACAATAACTGCTTACTTTTCAAGTGAGCAGTTACTGTCATTTGCCTTTGTATTGCAGAATAGGTAGTTAGATTGTTTGAAAGTGTGTACTATGACATTATTGGCCATCTGTAAGTGCCTGAGCTATATAATCGTATCGCAAGATGGCTATGCACATGACGCTAATAATACTATAGTGGTTGACAATGAAATGAATAGATTCGCAGTCAAGGAATGCCCAAGGGTTCTTTTATTGTTACACCCCCCCCCCCCCAACAAAAGTAAAATAATAAACCTAATATTGGTTATATACCTCGTGTGTACCAGCTGAGTACAATCATGGAACAAATGGTTTTTGAAGGTTATTTTTCATTTAGTGACATAAAGAAAGGTTCCACATTCATTCATACATGTACCTGGTATGTATGTGGAGCCTTTCTCTTGATATTACCATATGGAAAATAAGCTTCAAGAACCTTTTGCTCTAAGATTATATTACTGTCGTTTTTTTGAAGCGAGTTCAAGACACACACAACCGATGGGTATTCTACGGTACACATCAAGACATTGGAGGATGTTCATCTACATCAAGTTATAAACATCATTATGAAAGCTACACATTCACATTCAGATTACCCAGTGTTTGTCAGTGAGTGTATGACATCTGTACAACGTCGGCCCAACGTCTCCGACGTTGGTCCAACATTGTACAAATGTCATACAAATATTTAATGTTTGCTGGATAACCATCATTTTTAAAGCTACACATGCAGCTTCAGATTACCCAGTGTTTGTCAGTGCTGTCTACATGTCTGAGTTTCGATGTTTCTCTGCTAAAGCAGGGCCTACATCTTGTCATCTCCGGCGATGATGAGCCATACATGGCAAAAGCTACCAAGAGACCCCGCACGCGTCCAGTCAACGTCAGGCCATCGTCTTGTAGACGTCGCCTGCATACAGATCCTTGTGGGTCCCAATCATCTTGAACTGCATTCCTCCACCCGACCAGCACCATCCAGTAATGCTCAACTGAGCGCACACAACATTTGCCTGTGCCGGTATTAGACCGGGTTCGCTGGAGTGAAAGCTCATTCGCCGTTATCTTTCTGTTCCAGTGTTATTAAATAAATCATGACGGGAAGAAGAGGCGGACAATGGGGGCCGTCTCCTCGTGGGCCCCCGTTTTTCTTACTCTTGTCGTTTGCTGTCTTTGCTTGTGCGGGGATTGACTTGTGTTGCAGTCCGCGGGGGGTAGCTGTTGACTGTTCCCAGCAAACACAGACGCTGAACCAATGTTGATTTAATGTTGGCCCAGAGTCGGAGACGATGGGCCAACATTAAATCAACGTTGGTTCAGCGTCTCGTGTTTGCTGGGTTGTCAGCAGCAGAGTAAGGCGTCCCAGTCTGCTACCAGGTACTAATCCCACTACAAATCTTAAAATTACGATTATCTTTACTTTTTCTCATATCCAAGAAAATTCAGATAAATCTTAACTTTTCTGATGGTAATGAGAGAAACTAAGATAATCTCAATTTTAAGATGTCTGGTGGGATGGGCCCAAGCATTGCAGATGGTGGTGCGGGACTGGGACGTCTTACGCTGCTGATGGTGCCGCACCCTTCCCCCCCCCCTCCCCCCACCTCCGGTGCCCCTTGATGAGGTCGTGCATAATGAATTAAGCCAAGAGCGTCTTTCACGCTCGCCGGGCCTTGCAATCCATATTGTTGATGCAGGCATTGCTTCCTGCACGGGACCATCCCGTCACTAGATGTGGCAGCTTTTCTTTGCCTCCACCCCCGCTTTCTCTCAGCAAACGCGGGGCGTTTACTCAACGCTGTGCTGATGTCTACGACGCTGGCCCAACATTAGCCAAGCATTGGGTCAACGCCTCGTGCATACTGGGCCTTGTGTATCTCTTCCTTCTTGCCCTGCCATCTTGACGGGGCCGCTTTCTTAGTCCCTGCATCACCTAATGGGACAAATTAGCGGCGTATATTGTCCCTCCACAAAGGCCGGTGGCCAGAGTGCAGGAATGTTACCGGGAATTGCGTCCACCTTCTCCTCCCAAGAGGGTCCTAATACAGACCGTGTATAAACGTGAACCTTCTTCTCCCAAGGTTGTCCTAATACAGACTGTGTATAAACGTCTTCATCGTCTTCAGAAAGCCCTTCAAAGAAAGATCAATATTTGCATCAGAGACAGCATTACTGATTTAGTGCGTAACAACGTTAAAATAGAATGGTTGGTGAGATCGCTTGTCTTGAGTAAGTGTGTATTCAGATGCCCCGGTGTTGGTTTGATGCTGGACTACTGTCTGAGATGCTCGCCCATCTTTAACACAACAACACGACCGAAATATCACAGTTGATTGCATTCACATTATGTGTAAGTTCGTAAAATTAAAGCGTTTTTAATGTATGGATAACTTTAAAACAGAATACAAATATAAAAACCTGATACAATATGTTGTTAAAGTCTGGTCGGGTATTTAGCAGGTTGACACCAATAACTTGAGTGAGTAATGCCAGCCTCAAAGGAATATCAGTGTGTAATGAGGCTAAACAAACTTAAATTGCAGCAATCTATTTGTTGACATTAATAATTATTTATAGATGAATCTTATATATTTTTCTGATATGTAGACTTACGTGATTTTTTCGCATACCTGCATACCGTACACATACACCCCTACAATCATTTTTAGAAATCAATTAATCAATCAATCAATCAATCAATCAATCAATCAATCAATCAATCAATCAATCAAGTGAATCAATCAATCAATCAATCAATTAATCAATCAATCAATTAATTAATCAATCGATCGATCGATCGATCGATTGATCGATCAATCAATCAATCAATCAATCAATCAATCAATCAATCAATCAATCGATCAATCAATCAATCAATCAATCAATCAATCAATCAATCAATCAATCAATCAATCAATCAATCAATCAATCAATCAATCAATCAATCAATCAATCAATCAATCAATTAATCACGCGTCAGGCAATCAATCAAGCGTTTCTAACGCTGTCAGAAAATTGAATGAACCGAGCTCAGCGGCATAGGAAGACCGAGCTCAGTGGTGCTGAAAGACCGAGCTCAGGAATACATAAAGACCGAGGTCAGAGGTACAAGAAGACCGAGCTCAGAGGTACAGGAAGACCGATGTCAGAGGTACAGGAAGTCCGAGGTCAGAGGTACAAAAAAACCGAGCTCAGAGGTACAGGAAGACCGAGCTCAGAGGTACAGGAAGACCGAGCTCAGAGGTACAAGTAAACCGAGCTCAGTGGTACAAGAAGACCGAGCTCAGAGGTACAGGAAGACCAAGCTCAGAGGTACAGGAAGCCTGAGCTCAGAGGTACAGAAAGACCGAGCTCAGAGGTACAGAAAGACCGATCTCAGAGGTACAGGAAAACCGAGCTCAGAGGTACAAGAATATCGAGCTCAGAGGTACAAGAAGACCAAGCTCAGAGGTACAAGAAGACCGAAATCAGAGGTACAAGAAGACCGAGCTCAGAGGTACAAGAAGACCGAGCTCAGAGGAACAGGAAGCCCGAGCTCAGAGGTACAGGGAGACCGAGCTTAAAGGTACAAGAAGACCGAGCTCAGAGGTACAAGAAGACCGAGCTCAGAGGTACAATAAGACCGAGCTCAGAGATACAGGAAGACCTAGGTCAGAGGTAGAGGGAGATCGAGCTGAGATACACAGAAAGACCGAGCTCAGAGGAAGGAAGACCGAGCTCAGAGGTACAGAAATACCGAGCTCAGAAAAAGGAAGACCGAGCTCAGAGGTACAGGAAGACCGAGCTCAGAGGTACAGGAAAAACAAGCTAAGAGAAAGAAAGACCGAGCTCAGAGGTACAGAAAGACCGCTCTCAGAGGTGCAAGAAGACCGAGCTTAGAGGTAAAGAAAAACCGAGCTAAGGAGTACAAGAAGACAGAGCTCAAAGGTACAGAAAGACCGAGCTCGGAAGTACAGAAAGACAGAGCTCAGAGGTACAAGAAGACCGAGCTTAGAGGTACAGAAAGACCGAGCACAGAAGTACAAATAGACCGAGCTCAAAGGTACAAGAAGACCGATCTCAGAAGTACAGAAAGACCGATCTCAGAGGTACAGAAAGACCGAGCTCAGAGGTACAAAAAGACCGATCTCAGAGGTACAAGAAGACCAAGCTCAGAGGTAAAGAAAACCCGAGCTCAGAGGTACAAAAAGACCGATCTCAGAGGTACAAAAAGACCGATCTCAGAGGTACAGATATACCGAGCTCAAATGTACAAAAAACCGAGCTCAGAGGTAAGGAAAGACCGGGCACAGAAGTACAAATAGATCGAGCTCAAAGGTACAAGAAGATCGAGCTCAGAGGCACAGAAAGACCGATCTCAGAGGCAGAAGAAGACCGAGGTCAGAGCTACAGAAAGACCGAGCTCAGAGGTATAGGAAGAATGAGCTCAGAGGTACGGGAATACCAATTCAAATTTTAAATAGATGTGCCTTGATTAATTGTGATTCTCAGCATTTCGGATTTTGATAGAAATATAATTCAATAGTATCGGCCTCGGTGAAGCAGCATTGAAGACCCTTAATGAATATCACCTCTTTACGTCCAAAGTACGTCTTAACTTTTGCCGGAATAACACTCCCCCCCCCCTTCCGAGTCGCCATGACACATAATGCAGTGATATTTAGCCCCGAGATTAACCCTTACAGCGCGGGGACCGTCTTTAGACGTCTGGCGTCTAAAAACGTCAAATTCTGACGTCTCAAGTCGATCCCCGCGCTGAAAGAGTAAAATATAATGGTCGTAGAGTCGTAGACCCATAATATAGGTATTCAAATGAACAAACTAAGTCTTTTATGGTGATTTCAACTTGAAGAAAACCCTTTGGTCTAATGGTTCGTATAAAAATATTTCAGTGCTTTAAGGAAATGATAACATGATAGATCCCGTCATGAGAGCCAGAGGAAATCAGGGACAGGGATGGCACCGTTTAGGGAGCACGGATAATCCATTGTCTGGATTGCCTGACGGATGCACGAATCCTTATTTTTGCGCGGGATGACGTATCGCGATGCCACGCCGATGTTATTAGAAAAGCCCGAGATATTTCTGCCTCACTGAATCGTCTGGATGACTATAATTAATTTGGCTAAAGACGCGAAATTAAGCCGCATTCCGGCATCCTCTCCCTCTCTCTCTCTCCCTATCTGTCTGTGTTAATTGTTGCTCTGTTCTCAGTAAGCAAGACGCGTTCACCCAATGCTGTTTTAATGCTGGTCCACCGTCTACGACGGTGGACCAGCATTAAAACAGCATTGGATCCACGTCCTTTAATAGCTCAGTTTGCTGCTTCTCTGCCAAACGTGACGTAAGGACATAACTGTCTCATCCCTCGTGATAAATCATCGCGAAATCCTGTTTATTTTACGGGTATTAACCACGCTCCAGTCTGATTCATCAACAGTCGAGAAATGCCTCGCCATCCATTGCCAGTACAAATACAGCTTCTACAGCTTAGTGTAAAATACCCCCTGCAATCAATCGCAGGTCATCGGTATAGTACTATAGTGGTGCCTAATGTGACATTGTTATCATTCATATAATAACAATCTCTATCCACGTCAAACTACGCGATTCACGGCTTGAAGTGAACGGATGTATGTATGTAATTCGTTGTACTTGTCAAATTTGACACTTATTCTACTATATTACTAATTAAAGTCATTTCCACCATAAATTCCCATTGCTAAAAGTGCAGATAAATTCTGCAATACAAAAACAAATAGCAGTAACTGTTCTCTTTTCAAGGGGAGCAGTTACTGCTGTTTGTCTTTGCACGGCAGTATTGTTCTTAATAAGCTGTCGACACGATTAGCAGAAATTAATGAACAATAAATTACCCTGTTTAATAAGGCTTTATTGAGGAGACATTGGTATTTATAACCCGCCATTAAAATAATAATGCCCATTGTGACTTTGATGAGACATCGGCTGAATGCTGGAGAGACACCCGGACCCATTTAATGGCATTCATCATTTCACACCAGGATACACATTGTAAATTGTTAATTTCTCGGTTAATTTAACATTTAGGCCTGGTGACAATTATTGCTCCTCTGCGCAGCAAGTATCTGTTTATAGTAATGCAAATGGACAGAGAGCAAGGGTGACTATTTTTTCTGATAGTTGTCAGGTTATAGTGATTCTACAATGGGACGTTTTGACCAACCAGGACAAGGGGTTGTGAGGTTGGTGTCAGCATATCATAAATATATATATATATATAATATACACAACCTTTTGTTTCTCCTGTGTACAGTTTGCTGGCGTAATACGATGTATTTGATGATTTGATAATGAGATATATTACTCCTCTCATATCGACATACCACCATAGCTTAGTTTAGCCTATATGTACACACAAGTGGCATTCATTCGCTCATTTATTTAATCGTTCATTCATTCATTCTTTCATTTATTCATTTGTTCATTCATTCATTCATTCATTTATTCGTCATTCATTTATTCATTTATTCATTTACTTGTTCATTAATTCATAGATTGATTGATTGATTGATTGATTGATTGATTGATTGATTGATTGATTGATTGATTGATTGATTGATTGATTGATTGATTGATTGATTGATTGATTGATTGATTGATTGATTGATTGATTGATTGATTGATTGATTGATTGATTGATTGATTGATTGATTGATTGATTGATTGATTGATTGATTGATTGATTGATTGATTGATTGATTGATTGATTGATTGATTGATTGATTGATTGATTGATTGATTGATTGATTGATTGATTGATTGATTGATTTGATTGATTGATTGATTGATTGATTGATTGATTGATTGATTGATTGATTGATTGATTGATTGATTGATTGATTGATTGATTGATTGATTGATTGATTGATTGATTGATTGATTGATTGATTGATTGATTGATTGATTGATTGATTGATTGATTGATTGATTGATTGATTGATTGATTGATTGATTGATTGATTGATTGATTGATTGATTGATTGATTGATTGATTGATTGATTGATTGATTGATTGATTGATTGATTGATTGATTGATTGATTGATTGATTGATTGATTGATTGATTGATTGATTGATTGATTGATTGATTGATTGATTGATTGATTGATTGATTGATTGATTGATTGATTGATTGATTGATTGATTGATTGATTGATTGATTGATTGATTGATTGATTGATTGATTGATTGATTGATTGATTGATTGATTGATTGATTGATTGATTGATTGATTGATTGATTGATTGATTGATTGATTGATTGATTGATTGATTGATTGATTGATTGATTGATTGATTGATTGATTGATTGATTGATTGATTGATTGATTGATTGATTGATTGATTGATTGATTGATTGATTGATTGATTGATTGATTGATTGATTGATTGATTGATTGATTGATCGATCCGATCGATCGATCGATCGATTGATTCATTCATTCATTCATTCATTCATTCATTCATTCATTCATTCATTCATTCATTCATTCATTCATTCATTCATTCATTCATTCATTCATTCATTTATTCATTCATTCATTTATTCATTCATTCTATAAATTATTGAAGCTTAGATCCCACGTCATATCACATTAGTCCAAACGTTTTTAGGCTGCAATACTCCAGCTGTTCTTGATCGTTTTTAAATTATGACAGTTTGAGCAGGTTTACGGGCGGGTATATGACCTATGACCCGCGGCTAGTGACGGTATGAGGGGTTTGTTTATACTTACTGTCCTATTTATGTCAGCCCTCGGGGTGGGGGCGGGAAGCTAGGGGGAGATGAGCAGATTGGTGTCAACAACCCCAGGGTAAGAGTGTCACAGCAGGCTCAGACTTTACCCAAGGTTGGTTGACTGTTGGCGCAGCGTCGCAGACGTTGGGCCTGCAGTCAACCAACCTTGGGTGAGCATCCCGTATTTGCTGGGATGCACAACAGTGATATTTTTTATCATCATAATAAAATGCCATACTGTAATATGGTACCCGGTATGACTGGGCCGCTCACTCATTTACTGCCGAGGCCCAGTCACACTGACCGCCATTTTGTTTACACAGCCAGCTGTGTAAAAACGACACTCGCGCTGCCTAACAAAAAACTCGGATGCCAAGAAATTGAGACGAATATTTCAAGTGCCTATGAAAAGTAGGCTATTTTCAGCAGGCGTAAACTGTTGTTCGTATTATACGCAACTATTACATTTAAAAATGGAGGTCACTGTGTCAGAGACTTGCGATGTCATCAGGGTAGTAATATGGCAACACAATCCCAGAAAACAGGAGACGCGTAACCATGGCTGCTCGGAGGTTGAGCCAGCGTCGTAAACGTTCATTGTCGTGTTATCACAGGTCAACGTAAAATGCTACACTACAACAAGGAAACTACAAGTTGTAGTATCATTGACAACAATGAAGGCAAAAAGCAGTATCTGCTCACAGCTAATGTTTTTTGCCTGACAGTTTTATATGCCACGCTTGTTCAACATTGAAGAGACACGAGCTCCATGTCCAGTGTTTTATGGAATAGACTGTTGACATGTGTTGTGGTGACAGCTGTCACTCTTAACATATCACTTGACCACAAACTACCATACCTATACACTGACCATCAACGTATAGCGTGAAAAAAAGTGCAAGATACAATTGACCAGCAGTGATAACTGAATGTGTGTGGGGAGAGGTTAATCAAAATGTGAATGCTCATCGCCCACCCTTTGGGTGAAGACATGTGATTGTGCAAAATATGAAGTTGTTCCGTCATAGACAATACGGTGTTAGTATCCATGGCATAATTATATACAGGTTCTGCTTCTGTAGTATAATAGATGTAGTGTTTAACAGTGTTCAAAGTTTGCATTTTTGTTTGAAATTACTTGTTTAGTTTGAAAGTCGATCCCCCCACTGAAATAGTACAAATAGTTCTAATAGCCGTAGACCCATTAGCGGAAAGAGATAACTAAGACATTTATGATGATTCAAATTGAAAAAACCTTTGGTCCGGGGTTTATACTAACATATTTCAGCGTTGTTAGGGATAACACTGAATTTGCTTGGGTCAGCTTTTAACTTCACAGGCTCGATGACTAAATGACTTCAAGGGTTTGTCATATGCACATTACCATAGGCAGCACTATACTGCTCTGCAAAGCCAAAATGCAGTATCTACTTACTTGGAAAGTAAGCAGATAATGCCTTTAGCTTTGCACGGCAGAATACACTCCATGCCTTTGAACATTTGGAAGCACTGTGTATGCGAAAAATCGATGACAAACAAAAAACATACGAGCAAACCGTGATTCGAACCCAGTTTTGAGCCACGACCTGACCGAATTAGCCATCGGGGGCCAACTTAGTGTGTATAGAAGATGTAATTGTTTGTTTTTGTTTAAACATTTTTATTCACCGAGAATTACAACATAGTAATTGTTGAAAATATGTTATTCACGGTTCCAAGAATCAATACGATTGTGGGAAGTTTTACTATCCTTGGAACATTGTTTTGAAAATGATGACGTGTCGACTTGCCGTAGCAAGTCAAAACGTCATCAATACACTGTTTGCACGATTTTGCGCATATGCAAGACTCCCAACTAAATAGTTTGGTTTTAATCACTGTGTGGCGTGTTGTAATAGAAGTGTGACAGGTTTCCCAACTAAATAGTTCAGCTTTTAGTCACTGTAGTGTGTGGCGTGTTGCTATTGGGAAAGGTGTATTTCAAAGCAATATTCCAAAGCTAGTACAATTTACTACTATAGTGTGTTTTAACCCTTATGCTGCTGATCATGACTATTGTCGTTTTTAACCTGTTTTATTAGTCGACCAAATCACTGGTATCGGGAATGAAATGTGTGTCTAAACATCAGGATTTGCAAATATTTGTGCACAAAATAAAAAAAATATGAGTAATTTTCAGCCACTTCAAGTGGGTCGCAGCAGCAAGGCACAACTTCAGGTGGGTGAGAATTTAAATTATCCAATTTAGTAGCATACGGGTAAACATGTAAAGGCATTATTTTTGTCCCCTTTTGGTTTGGCGGCCTGATATAGATTTGATTGTTTCGCGGACGGATTGCTTTAGGTTATCGCCTGCCGTCAGACACCAGTGATGTAAGCAGCCTTAAGCACGTGATGGAGTCGTAACGCAGTGAATGACAGTGACCCGGGTCATGTCGGCATCAGACCCCCTCGCCACGTATTAATGCATCTCAGCATGCAACGACAGGAGCTCACGACAGCCCAGTATACACATGGCAAGGCGTCTACATGGCAAGGCGTCTGCAGGGTCTGTTGTCAACGTCATATCTCGATGTCCGCGATGGTGAAACGACAAAACACGTATCTATGATGCTTACTACTCTTGACCATTACAGTGCTAAATAACGAATGCATTTACATTTGTACCCACTTGAAATTGCGGGTCGCGGTACTTCAAGTGGGTGAAAATAACACATATTTGTTAAATATGAGATCAAATATTTGAAAATGTACAGATTCCTAAACACCCAATTCATTCCGAATGTCGGTGATTTGATCAACTGATAACACAGATGAAAAACGAATATATCCTGTTAGGCATTTATATATATATATACGTAAACATACGGTTTTCGATCATTCTCCTGGCCCAGTTTAGCTGGCCCTATATGTGCAGAAAGGTGGCCTAAAACCCCATTCATGTCATTTTCATTTTTAGATCAACAGAAATATCACTAAATTTGATAAAATAGTTTTTGATAGATACCTTGTTAATCCAATTTAGTTATTTAGTTATTTTTTATAATGATAAACATTTTTTGTCATTTAAAACTGGAAATTGCGTTAGCAATTCCAGCCTCGAATGAATGAAAAATGCAAACAGACAATGCAGCAGGACGAAAGACGAAGTTGAAGTGGTCATTTCAGTGTGTTGAAAACGAGAGCCTCCGCTTTCACCAGCGATCTGGCGTTGTTTCCAATGTGATAAAGTATGATATCAATACATCAAACCCTAGCAATCAGAGTGTTGTATCTGCTACTCATTTGAGTGGCTGATGCGACGTTCTTATTTCTAGGGGTGGACATGAACCATTTCACACCAGGGAAAGTGTAAGCCATCCTGTAAAATGGATGATAATAATCTCACTATATCATTCAGTCTTGTAGAAATCACGGATAAAACATTATTTTTTGCCTTAAAAAATCACGTGGATGATACCATACACTAATAATCTCACCATATCATTCAGCTGTTGACAAGGCGCGTGTCACCGCAGCTGATGGTGGTGACATTGTAGTCCAGTCAATCGGTTCAAAATATTACCTTAATCTATTACCTTAAACAAATTGCAAAACGTAGCTATTTAAACTTGAGAAATTCCACTAATTGTCACATTAAAAATCTTTTAAGAAATTAGTTTCAGGGCCATACTATTACAAGTGTAATACCTTATTTTGATGTGATTTGAACTAAATAATAAATTTATGGCACTATTTTCATCATTCAATGTCATATATTCGAGGTCAAAAGGGCAATTCGAAGTTCAAAAATGTTAAAATATGTTTTTTAACAAATACAGAAAGCGAAAAGTGTAATATTATTACAGAAAGATGTTTAGCGAGTGCAGCACTTTAGTTGGTAGTCATAAATGTAACTTCAGATATACACAACTGTCTACATGACAAATGTCATGCACCACCGTTGTCGGCTGGCATATATATAGCTTCATGACATTGCCACACGAGTTGTTGATTGGCATAGAAATCGCTTTATAACAAATGCCACAGCAGTTGTTGGTTTGCATAGAGATAGCTTCATGACAAATATCACCATAGATGATGGTTGACATGGAGATAGGCTCATACAAATGTCACACGAGTTGTTGGTTGGCATAGAGGTAGTTTCATACCAATTTTATGCTAAGTCAGTTGTTGGGTGGCATAGAGATAGTTTTCATAACAATTAATGTCCTTGCGATGGCTTCATGGCAAATGTCATGGCAGTTGTTGATTGACAAATTTCACCACATTTATTAGTGGTGGATATAAATATATCTTCTTAACATACCGTGACAATGTCGCACGTTTGTAGTTAGTCACCCAGCAAACACGAGACGCTGAACCAATGTTGATTTAATGTTGGCCGAGAGTCGGAGACGATGGGCCAGCATCAAATCAACATTGGTTCAGAGTCTTGTATTTGCCGGGCATACAGATGTTGCAAATGTTGGACCTGATAATATGAACAGCTGTTTGCAAATGGTGTCATACATGTACTTGCAGATGATCTTACCAATAGCTTCAGTACAAATAGAATTACAGTTATAACTGACTTTATTATTGCTTCTCTGCTATTACAACCACAGTCCTAGAGGGCATAGGCCTGAATTTAGCTGCTACAAAAATGTTGCCACAGTTGAAATTTACCTGATTGGTCAATGATATGGAGCTAATAATCTGCATATTATTGTTGGCCAGTAATATGTAGATAATATCGTCACCTTGGTATTAGAGGGTCGTATCTTGTGACTTTACAAAGTTGCAGATACCACCCTCTAATACCAAGGTGACGATATGTAGCTAATTTAAAGTTATTTCAAACAATTTGTTGACTGTTTTCATTGCGTTCAAAATGGCCCTAATACAAGAGTTTACCAGCACTTGTTTTTTTGTACAAGGGCGTCCCCTACCATCGACTGATGCTGTTTATGAACTGCAAATCGAGTGGATCACCGTGGACATCTGTATTCCTTTCGGCTCCGGGGCCAAACATGATTTTTTTGTCAGTCATGATATTTAACCCTGAAATTTTCATCCACTTGAAGTTGTGTCTTGCTACCGCGATCCACAACTTCGATTGACCAAAAATTACTTGTAAGAATTTGAGACCAAACATTCGCAAATCTTGATGTTTAAACACACATTTCGTTCCCAATAACTGCGATCTAAGCATGTTAGGCGGCTAAGCAAAATGGGTTAATCACATAGGCCTGATTTTACCTGCAATAAAAATGTTACCACAGTAAAAAAAACTGTTGTCTACAAGTTATGTCAAACAATTTGTTGACTGATTCCATTGATTTTAAAATAGCCCTAATATATGTGTTCACTCGCACTTGTTTTTCTGTATAAGGGCCTCACTCACCATAGACTGGCGCTGTTTATGAACTGTAAATGGAGTAGATCACCATGGACTGCTATCTGTATTCCATTCAGCTCCGGGGCCGGTCCTGGGCCAGACCTGGGCTAATGGTGAGGTCAGCTTCACTGACTGTTGACAAATCATCGGCTGTTATTAGCGCCACCAAGTGGTTGTGGGGTTGGTGAAAGTCTCTGGACGACGTAACCCCCTCGCCACCTGTCATCACTTATCAGCATGGCCGGCAACCACAGTTCATTTTGCTCCACTCGATGGCGGCTGGAGAGCCGGCTGGCTGGAGGGGCCGGCTGGCTGGAGGCTGGTTGCCTCAGGACCGGTCACCACAGGTCTCTGTCGTGGTGGGCTCTCAAGTCCTGCTAGCAATTGCAGACCAGAATGCAGAACAATAATTGTGCCTTACGAAGAACAGCGATGACTGCTTGGAAAGTAAACAGTTTCTGTTGTTTCCCAGCAAACACAAGACATTGAGCCACTGTTGGACTAATGTTGGCCCACCGTCTACGACGTTGGCCCAACATTAGTCCAACAGTTGCTCGTGATTGCTGGGTTGTCTTCATAGGGCGGAGATATGCTCAATTTGTGGGCTGTGGTTCTTTGTATTATTTTCATCCGAGATTTGTGGACGTTTTAACCCTTTCAGTGCGGGGACCGATGTCTAAAGTCGATCCACGAACTGAAAGAGGAAAATATTTATAACGGTAGCAGACCCAAAACATATATATTCAAATGAAGCAGAAAGAGAAAATTAAGCCATTGATGATGATTTAAAATTGAAGAAAACCTTCGGTCTCTCGTGTCTGCGGTTTTTAAGGGTTTAAAAATATCAGCAAACACCAGACTGAAACCGAATTCTGATTGAAAGCGTGGGCACAGTCTGCGACGTCAGCATTGAATCTGCGCTGGATCGACGTTTGTCTGTTTGTCTGTTGTATATGCAAATCAAGGTATAAGAGTACGGCGAAGCGGTTTAAAATAAAACGGAATAGTAGCGGAAATGTACATTTAAAAAAACCGCATCAAATATTTCTGCCGCGATGTGACTAAAAGGGGGAATGCAGCGATCCAAAAAATAATGTAGCACCCAATTTGTATTGAATATGACGCGGCTGTAATTGCACTGGGCTCTTTGGGTCACAGAAACTTTGTACAATCTCCACGCGTTCTGACCAGGAAAAATACGCCGGGCTCTTAGCCCTGGAGCGACGTCCTGGGATCCTAATGGGGAGTTAGGTCGCAGAAGGGCCATCAGCGGGAACGTTGTAATGACTCTAGAACCCTGCCTGGCAGATACAAGACATTGCATCAATGCTGGTTTAACGCTGGTCCACCGTCTACGACGTTGGACCAACGTTAAACCAACATCGATTCAACGCCTTGTGTCTACTGATTCTGACGTCTAAAGTCGATCCCCGCACTCGAAGAGTGAAACATTTATAATGGTCGCAGACCCATAACATCGGTATTCAAATGAAGCGGAAAGAGCAAACCAAGACATTATGATGATTTGAAATTGAAAAAATGTTAGTCTCTACGACGTTGGCTCAGCTTTAAACCAGCATTTATTCAACGTCTTGTGTCTGCTGGGTGTGACTTCTTGAGCTGCGCGCTATTTGTAAAGCCGCTCAGCGGAGCCATTCAGGTGCCGGATAAAGCGAACAAGCAGATTGGAGCTTTGTGGCGAGCTATTGACCACAATTACACAGGGACACTTCTCGCCGGACACGGATACCTTTGTAATACAGCCAATAAAGCAGATCCAGGCGCACAACACTGGATCAATGCCGGGGCAACGTCTACGACGTCGTCCCAGCATTGATCCAGTGTTGTGTTAGTCAGCCGCTGCAGTGACCGTTGACCGTTTATCAGCAGCTCTCTCATTTGCAGCTTTAATGATTGCCAGGTATATATTTCCTGGCTTGGCCATGGACGCTATAAATACTCCCAGAATCGTGTCACGGCTGTGTATGAGTGGGTATCATGTACATGGAGGGGATTTTACCTGTGTAAGATTGCGGATCGTGCTCGGACCTGGACACCACTGACAGCGATGAAGATAATCTATATTGGTAAAGTGAAACAGACAGCCAGTCAGCCAGCCAGTCAGTTGTCAGAACGCCAGCCAACCAATCAACCAGCCAGTCAGCTGGCCGACATGTGAATGACTCAGCCAGCCAACCAACAAGCCCGCTAGTAAATGAGTCAGCAAGTCTTGCAGACAGCCAATGAGTCAGCAAACCAGTCGGCCAATGAATCAGTCAGCCAGCCAACGAGTCAGCTAGCCAGCCAATGTATCGGTCATCAAGCCAATTAGTCAACCAGAACGCCAGTAAGTCCGCCAGTCAGCCAGCCATCCAATGAGTCAGTTAACCAGCCAGTCACCCAGTCAGCCAATGAGTCAGCCAGAAAGTCAATGAGTCAGCCAATCAGTCATTCAACAAGTCAGCCAATGAGCTAGCCAATCAGCTAGCAAGAAAGTCATCCAGCTAGACAGTCAAGCAATGAGTGAGCCAGTCAGAAAGCCAATTAGTCAGCCAATGATTCAGCCAGCTAGCCAGAAAGCCAATGAGTCAGCCAGAAAACCAGAACCAGAAAGCCAATGAGTCAGCCAGAAAACCAGAAAGCCAGTGAGTCAGCCAGAAAACCAGAAAGCCAATGAGTCGGCCAGAAAACCAGAAAGCCAATGAGTCAGCCAGAAAACCAGAAAGCCAATGAGTCGGCCAGAAAACCAGAAAGTCAATGAGTCAGCCAGAAAACCAGATAGCCAATGAGTCAGCTAGCTAGCCAGAAAGCCAATGAGTCGGCCAGCTAATCAGAAAGCCAATGAGTCAGCCAACTAGCCAGAAATCCAATGAATCAGCCAGCCAGCCAGAAAACCAATGAATCAGCTAGATAGTCAGAAAGTCAATGAGCCAGCCAGTCAGCCAGAAAGCCAGTGAGTCAGCCAGCCAGTCAGAAAGTCAATGAGTCAGCCAGCCAGCCAGAAATCCAATGAGTCAGCCAGTCAGCCAGAAAGCCAGTATGTCTGCCAGCCAGCCAGAAAGCCAATGAGTCAGTCAGAAAACTAGAAAGCCAATGAGTCAGCCAGAAAACCAGAAAGCCAATGAGTGAGCCAGAAAACCAGAAAGCCAGTGAGTCAGCCAGAAAACCAGAAAGCCAATGAGTCATGAGTCAGCCAGAAAACCAGAAAGCCAACGAGTCGACCAAAAAAACAGAAAGCCAATGAGTCGACCAGAAAACCAGAAAGCCAATGAGTCAGCCAGAAAACCAGAAAGCCAATGAGTCAGCCAGAAAACCAGAAAGCCAATGAATCAGCCAGTCAGCCAGAAATCCAGTAAGTCGGCCAGCCAGCCAGAAATCCAATGAGTCAGCCAGAAAACTAGAAAGCCAATGAGTCAGCCAGAAAACCAGAAAGCCAATGAGTCAGCCAGAAAACCAGAAAGCCAATGAGTCAGCCAGAAAACCAGAAAGCCAATGAGTCAGCCAGAAAACCAGAAAGCCAAAGAGTCAGCCAGAAAACCAGAAAGCCTATGAGTCAGCCAGTCAGCCATCTAGCTATCCAGCCATCATTCATCTCTATGAGTGTGTGTGTGTAGCAGAGTCAAGTTAAACCAGATCAATACAAACCCCTAGTTTAGCTCACTCCTGACAAATCAATCGACTAAAAGAGGACGACTTATTTCGATCCGTGGATTGGGAGGAGAGCCCCCTCCCCCCCCCCCCCCGCATCCATCCCCAGCCGCCTGCCAGGGATTTCACACGCAGAATTCCCGCTCCTGGATCGCAGCAATTCAAGACGTAGAACCAACGCTAGTTTAACGTTGGCCCGGCGTCTACGACGCTGGACCAACATTAAACCAGCGTTGGGTAATTTGCTGGGATACGGCAAGAGATAGTCCATAAATAAACGGGATCTCTCTTTTAATCTCAGCCGGGCTATTACACGTTTCTTTTTAATAGGAGCAAGCCCCTCTGTGCAGATTGCTAGCTTGTTAGAAACCCTTTCGCCGAACAGATGACAAATATTCCCCTCATATCCTAACAATGCCTAATTAAGCCCCCAGCACAGAATATAAAGAAATCAATTGACCAGCATTCAATATGAACCACACAATAAAATCTACGAATTATCATTTCTTTCTAAACGCAATAGCTGAGTGAAACCAACGGTTTGTGTCTTAACTGTCGCTCTCAAAGTGTTAATAGCTGCATGCGACGTAGGGACCCGCGGTAATTTGTGTACGGATTTGGCCGGATAAAATGCACAAGATATTCATCTACCTTGTAAAACTAGTGAAATAAGCAGGCAATTGGCTGGGTCTCTCGCCGGCTAATGGATTACCGTGGTTCTCTGGGCGCGGGGGAAACTGATACAGCCGTTTTCCAATATGTGTATCGAGCGGGAAGATGGAATTGCAAAGTTTAGACGCAATGCTATAAATACTTTCGTCCATTTAAAGCTGTAATTTGCGGAGCTATTCTATAAGAGACAGGTATACTTGGAAAAGATTATACACATTGCTGTAAATACTTGGAAAATCAACAAAATAATGTAATTTGCGAGATTCATATTAGTCGTTAAAATACATATATTTTTCTTTTATTTAAAGCTATAATTTTCTGAGCAGTTTCAGCTATAAATGAAAGAACTATAAGAGACGGGTATACTTGGAACAGATTAGACAAATTGCTGTAAATATTTAGAAAATCAGCAAATGGAATCTATACGAGAAGCATATCCGTCTTTAAAATACAGATATTTTTCTTACATTCAAAGCTGGAATTTGCGGAGCAATTCCAGCTTTGAATGTAAGAAAAACTTCATGGAATGTTAACCCTTTCAGCGCATAAGGCCGTCTTTAGATGTCAGAATATGACGTCTTCAGACGTCAGATTCTGATATCTAAAGACGGTCCCCGCACTGAAAGAATTAAACATTTATAGTAGCCGTACACACATAACATAGGTAATCAAATGAAGCAGAAAGAGCTAATTGGCACACTTATGATGATTTCTAATTGAAAAACACTTTGGTGTCTATAATTTGAGCAAAAATATTTCAGCGTTGTAAAAGTTTAATACGAGTATGTGTTTTATCAGCGTAGCGTGATCCACACTTCACAGGGAATTAACATAACATATCATGGTATGCACTGGATTAACCCTTTCAGCGCGGGGACCGTCTTTAGAAGGCAGAATCTGACGTGTAAAGATGGTCCCCGCACTGAAAGAGTAACATATTATAATAGCCCTAGACCCATAACATAGAATGATATTCAAATGAAGCAGAAAGAGCTAAGACATTTATTACGATTTCAAACGGAAAACACCTATTCGTCGCCTCGGAGCTAAATGATCCTATCTGCCACTCTAACGAGTGTCAGATAGGATCCTTTACCTCCGAGGCGACGTATTGTTCTCCACGTATACAGTAGTATTCAGTGCTATGATGATCATTGTATACAAATTGTGATAATTAAGATTGTCATTGCTTATTGCAATTCCAGCTTTAAGTAGATGAATATGAAATGAATGGGGTTTCAGGCCACCTTTGTGCACATATAGGCTAAACTGGGCCAGGAGAACCTCCTGAGGATGACACTGCCCTCCAGACACAGGATTCGAAATTCGAGCCCTGACTGTCTGAGACCAAACACGCTACTTCTTGGTCACGGAAGCTCCCCACAATATTGAATTTTTACGAGTGAGTGGGGAAGAAACATTTTTATTTCTTTGAAACTTGAATGTCAGAGTGGGCGACGAATCCGCGATCTCCGCCTTTCCAAGCAGGCAGCCTTAACCACTGCACCAGGGCCCCCACCCAGTTTCAAGTTAATGAGATATACTATATAGAACGATAAAAAAGGACCTCAATAATATTGATTTCAGTTCTACATTCTATTTTTGTATTTAGGCCTACGTTCGATTTAATATGGGCTTTCATAACCCATGTGGGTGTATCTTGAAAGGGGTATACCGCTCTGCAAAGCCAAAAGGCAGTATCTGCGCACTTGTAAAGTGAGCAGATACTGCCTTTTGGATTTGCGCGGCAGCATACATGATACACGGGGGCTATTACATCGAGCACTGTGGATAATTTGAGAACGCATGTGACAAATCGATCAAAGGATGATCATTGAAAACTGTTGATGCAGAAATGATTTGATCAATAAATCGTTTGGATGTAGTATGGGGGTGGATAACAGCCGTGCGGGAAAACGTTAGATAGACCGCCAGCTAATAAGTCAAGTCCAGATGGATGTAACAGATATTGAAACGGTTTTTTTTGCCAGGGATCGAACCCGTAACCCTCATAGATGGCATACCCAGCAACACGAGATATTTAAACAATATTGGTTTAATGTTTAATATTTTTATACCAAAACATCAAATAATGTTATAATAGAAAATAGGTAATATGTAGCCAAACACGTGAAAATGCAAATCTGCGCGATATTGTTTGATTGGTGCATGACACTTCAACTTATATGGTGCCAGATGTAAACATAGGTTATGATAATTTGGCTTGAAAGTAATTTTACTATTATGATGGATTCACATTATTGATGTCAAATATCTCATGATCAGATACCACCACAATGGTGTAGCAATAGAAATACATAGTATCTACTGGAAGTAGAGTATTGGAGAGGCCACTTGCACACGTCCTTGCTGATGTGGTGTGGTCAACAGGTCAAGAATGACCATGTGCTCACTGACGCCCGCATCTGCAACAAACAAAATCAAGTCATATTAAAATAATTTACAAATATACTCACTGTTTTATAAATACTTAATACTTAAATCTAGTACAAAATGCAATGATTTACGTATATGTATGATATCAAACTACAAGTAAAGTGTTACAATCCTTATACGATGTGTCATCCGAGTAAAAAAACAGACGTTGACCCAATGCTGCCTTAACCGTCTCAGTGCGGGGACCGACTTTAGACGTCAGAATCTGACGTCTATTGACGTCAGATTCTGACGTCTAAAGCCGGTCCCCGTACTGAAATATTTCTAATGGCCGTAGACCCATAACATAGGTATTCAACTGAAGCGGAAATGAAATGAAATGAATCGGGCTTTAGGCCACCTTTGTGCACATATAGGCTAAACTGGGCCAGGAGAACCTCCTGAGGATGGTGAGATGATTGAGATGACACTGTCCTCCAGACACAGGATTCGAAATTCGAGCCCTGGCGGTGTGAGGCCGAGCACGCTACCTCTCGGTCACGGAGGCTCCCCCCAATCCTGACTTTCACACGTGGATGGGGAAGAAACATTTTTGTTTCTTTCAAACCGCCGAGACCGGGAACCGAGCCCCGAACTCTGGCGTGAAAGGCAGCGGTGCTAGCCACTACCCTAGGGACCCGCCCAACTGAAGCGGAAAGAGCCAACTAAGACATTTATGGTGATTTCAAATTAAAAAGACCATTTGGTCTCTTGGTTTATATCAGCATATTTCAGTGCTTTAAGGGTTGATGATGGGCTCAGTGCTGCTTTGATGGTGGGCCAGTGTCGTAGACGCTTTGCCAACATTAAACCAGCATTGTGTCAGCGTCTCTAGTTTGCTGAGATAGCCCCCCTCAATATTATCGAAAACATTTCTTGGCATAAATTTCAATGCTGTAGTACTGGCTACTCAAAGTGAATTGCATTATTTTGAATCATGAAGATGTATGGCTTTCGAGTTTCATCCTTATTGTAATATATCATTGCGTCATGCAATATACATGATTTGCGCCTTGTGGCATGTCAAGCGGTAACCATTGTCTTCCCGGGTGATCACTTATTTAAAGTTGGAATTCATAACGCGATTTTAGCTTCAAATGACGAAAAGTATATCATTTATGAAAAATAGCCATATCCTGAATAACAGTATTTGACTAACTGAGCTTTTTCATCAATTAATGTGGCATTTTATTTTAATTAAAACTTTCATTTGTTTCAAATGTATATTTATAGGTGTAGGAGGTCAAGTGTTAACGACAAAGACAATTAAGGTAGTAGATAATATCGATACTGTCAGGTCTGGTCATGCAGGCAGTGTCATCATCTATACATTATTATTACAAGCTGTATAAACAGAAAGTAAAGATTAAAATCAGCAATCAATGTCTACGCCGACAGATCGAATACGCTGATAGCTGACCCTTGGGGGACCAAAGGCGGCTGATTATTATACTCAGATTTACAATAACCAAGGTGAATGAATTGCGCTGATTTCTGAGTCAATTTTCAAACCAATGTTAAACACACTATTTTACTGTCATGCAGCGACTACCGTGACAATTTCGCGAAGTTCAGATAGCTATTTCAAAAGTTGAATCATTTGACATGCAATGACATTATGCAGCGAGCTAATGGGTTTATAGAGGACGACATTTGGCCACATTTATTACATGTTAAATACACTGTATACTAATGATTTAACTATACAACATTTTTCCATGATATTTTCAGGGTAGTCGCTGCATCACTCGAACATTGTATCACTCAACAAATTGTTGAGAATTGACTGAGAAATCAGCGAAAATCATTCCCCACGGTTAGTGTGAAACCGACTATAGTTTTTTTTATTATATTTAACAGCGGGATTACTAACATATAGTTTTAGTTGGTGACATAATTATAACAGTATATAAAAAAAACCACCATTCACGTCCATCAGTCAAAAACAAAATTAACATACTCACAGAATAAATAGTACGTTGCTGACTTTGAATTATCTGACCCATATATAGATGTATGAGCTATTCAATTTATTTATTTTCAGTCACTTGAAGTTGTGTCTCGCTACCGCGAAACACAACTTCAAGTGACTGAAAATTTAGGTGATTTCTAAAATATAGGTCCCAACATATATATGTTCTTAATGATTTAGTACATATTTTCCTTTTAATAACTGGTTATACAGGTGCTAATAAGAACACAGAATGTCTGATGTAATCGAGGTCAGTGTTCTACGGGCTAAATGGGTGACGAATCCCTTATATAGTCATTACTACCTGAATATTTATCAACCATTCGAACAAAACTTCTGGAAACTATTTCAGTTTTAAATATATGTACATGTAGGCCAACAAAACAAATATAAACCAAATTCATCACCATACATATTTTATCTGTAAATGATTCATGGTATGATAATAACGATAAGAAAAAACTTTTTTTTTAAATGTTTAAGACCTGCTTGAAAAAAAATAATTTTGTGTGCCTTCAAACTAATGTATACCTCGGTTTCACCCAATGTATTTTTATCATGCTGATTGATCACCTCATAGTGAAATAAAAAGCGATGTTTAACATTCATGCAGTTTTAAATTATGACATTAATAACTCATTCATTTCAAAATGTGTTATCATTCTTTTGAAATTGACAAAAAATAGACAGTAAAAAATAACCTATTTATTAATTTGAAATCTACACCGACAGATCGTTTTGTAAATTAAATATCAGGCAGTTGTGAATTTGCTGATCCCGCACTGTTGAATTCAAAGTGTCATTTCAGGATCATAGTACACCACGCTAGGTGTCAAAGGGTTAAACGAGCGATAAGCATCGACCAGCAACACATGCCACAGTTAGAATAACTAGATGATTAAGATGCTGACAGTGATAATATGATGACGTAACAGTGTATGTATGAGTGCTGGTCGCGGCGTCGCTGGGGGTCTCTGTGGTGGGGGGGGGGGGTTCTGCTGGGGGTGAAAAGATCAGGGAAGAAACAATAGGGGCACCATAGTTCAGAGCGGCTATGTACACATGCTTGGTTGATTAGATATAATTATTTACATATGTATCTGACCATCTGTAAGGATTGCTAGGATGTGAATCCGCTTCAAATATAAACGACTATTTGTTAATTCTTACAACGGCTTATGAATACAACCGATTGGATTTTATAAAGTATCTACAAATACTTATTGTATTTCTACTTAGAAGTAGAAAATGATTGATTAGTTTAATATACTGACATTGTA
Source organism: Flabesymbios commensalis (assembly GCA_964017125.1). Lineage (NCBI taxonomy): Eukaryota > Metazoa > Annelida > Polychaeta > Terebellida > Flabelligeridae > Flabesymbios > Flabesymbios commensalis. The sequence goes on along the minus strand of OZ024904.1, from coordinate 99,407,385 downwards.
CATTTCATATTTCACAGTTATATATACCATGTTATACTTTGTACCCAGCCCATGAGGCTTATAAGCCAGTCAAGAAAGAATAAAATTAATGATAATAATATGTTTGTAAATACGGTGCACCGACAACTAAAAATGTACTTTCACTGACCACATACGTGTCTGTCAATAATGGGACTACACGTTCAACCCTTTTCTCCATGCTTGATCTATCAACTTGACATAATAAAAACAAATGTATCTATATCCGCTAAATCAAAGAAATTAGAATTGCCAGATACATTATAAGCTAATACATGTCCCGTTATCAATAGAGGAAGGAGAATGATTTAAATTGGTATGTAATGAAATAAAAATATTTTGTAATTCAGTTTTTCATAATTAACAGGTTGTTCATTTTATTAGTCAAAGGTCCAAAGCAGTAACGAAATAACTAAGATTTAACGTGCAAAGCTATTTTATGAATATTAATCGTCCTATCTAGGTGTATTGCAAAATTAAATGAGCTAATGCAGTTCTGAAAACTGTGGAATAGAATGTATCTCTCTAAGTTTTTGTTCTTGTATTTCAATCCCTCATTACTAACCAAAAATGTCATCTTATTCTGATCCAGTGGGAGGTCTGATTATATTTACCCTATTCACACCTCACTGGGAAAATTATCATGCATTTTTACAAATGGGCAGGTATATTATCTGAACATTGAAACTCCAAACGACAAAGTTTTTATGGCTATCACAAAAATTTCCTGATAAAATAATAACATTCAATTCAAAATAAGTCAAATGAAATATAATCGTCACCAAAAAACAGACGCTGAGGTTATGACAGCAAACAGTAGACGCTCCCACTAAGTTGTTTTGACAATTTCAGTGTGGGGATCGACTTTATACGTCAGAATCTATCGACGTCAGATTCTGACGTCTGAAGTCGTTCCCCGCAACTTAAAGTATTAAAATTTTATAATGGCCGTTTATCCATAAAAATGGGTATTCAAAAGAGCTAGCCATGCAGGAGATCTAACTAAGACATTGATGATGATTTCAAATTAAAAAAAGACTTTGGTCTCCATGGTTTACACAGAAATATTTCAGCGTTGTAAGGGTTAATGTTGGTCAGGAGTTGTAGGAGTTAGAGGGTGGACCAATATTAAACCTGTGTGGGGTCGTATGTTACTAGCTGAGCTGTGGGTATGACGGAGTGATGTCATTCTTTATCACTACAGCTTCCTGATAAGGTTCATCTTTTTCGATTTAGCCTATACATCCAGATTATGGCATACGTAAGCTTCATTTTATCAGTGACACACGCAGTTAAGTAACAGAAAAACGGACATGTAAACATTGGAGTTTCTGAATCTTCCCTACAACAAAGGCTTAACTTCTCGAGGTCCCAGCTTTGCTGTATAGGGAAGATGGAGTTTCTCTATATTCTAATATGTAATTATTTTTCTAGTGAAAAAATATGCATACTTGAAACGCCAGCTAGTTGTAAATTCATCAAATATCATTTTAAAAATGTAATGAAGCCTTGAATGAAATTCTGATTGGCTACATTCGTTAATGAAATCATAAAACTGTTTGAGCTATTACATATTTTTCTGATAGTGTAGCTAATAAGTGTGCAGTATATCACATTTTAAACTCTTTGAATTTATATTATTTGTAATTATATTCGCATAATTGCAGAACAGATGGAATAGTACTTCACATAAAATTAATTTATCGGACAGGATTTGAATCCTGAATCGTAACCGGAGGAAATAAAACAATCATGTTTTCTTTATTTTTTATCTCCACCGGCGAACGCAGACGGTCCTAGAAGTGGACGTGACTTCTCAGGATCTGTCACGTGTCACTGAGGCTACTGAATCCCCCCTCCCGCGGTGTAGGAGGAATAAAAAACAGATGGTCCGACGACGGCGGAGGAGGGCAGGCACCCCGACACAATGCCGGGTGCTTCAGGTTCTCCACCGTCTGGTAAGGGCAACAAGGCCTCTGTCTCTCGTCTATTAACCCTTACAGCGCTGAAATACTTTTGTGCAAATCATGGGGATCAAAGTTTTTATTATTATTTTGAATTAACCCCTATCCTGCTAGTCACGACTATTGTCGTTTTTATTCTCTGTTTTATTGGTCAACCGAATCACTGTTATTCGTAATGAAATGTGTGTTTAAACATCAAAATTTGCAACTATTTGTGCTAAAATTAGACAAATATGAGTAATTTTCAGCCACTTGAAATTGTGGGTCGCGGTAGCGAGCCACAACTTCAAGTGGGTGAAAAATTAAATAAATTAACTCTGTTATATACCTATGTTATGGACCCGTGGAATTATAATTGTATCACTGTTTCAGTGAGGGGATCGACTTTAGACGTCAGAATCTGACGTCTGTAGACGTCAGATTCTGACGTCTAAAATCGATCACCGCGCAGAAAGGGTTAAGGGCAACAAGGTCTCTGTCAGGTTGGTGTCACCCGCGGGGTGGCCGGGCAGGGACACTTGTTGGGGTGGGAGGGGCCGGGGGCGGACTGGACATGCCGTGGACACTGGCAGATCCATATGCTGCGGACGTCAAATCCCGGTCGGATCAGCCAACGCTGCCCCAATGCTGGGCCGGCGTCGAAGACGACGGCCCAGCATTGGGACAGCGTTGGCTCAATGTTGCCATCCCCCGGACAGCCGTCCACTCGAACGGGTGGTCAGTCGTAATCGGCCATTAGCATAAGGTCTTAACTGACCGATATCGTCGAGATAACATGCCTTATCGATGGGAATACATCACTTGATTATGTCAGCTTACACACACCATAAAGCTTTATTACCAACTGGGCACACGACGTTGTTGCGACGTTGAATCAACGTCAATGACGTTGATTCAACGTCGCAACAGCGTCGTGTGTCAAGTGGGTTTTATGTCCTTTGCGTAGGATGCAATTCACGTCTGGGTAGCCAGCGAAACTGCTTTCAGTGTCTTGCATTTAATTTTATTTTTATTGTAAAATTTATTTCGTGGAATTTTTTGTTATCCAATTGGTTGTTTGTAGCTTTTATTTGATGCAATGCACAATGACTATTTCAAAATACTGGTAGTTTTATTATTAGTTTCTTTAAATAAACATTTCGGTGCAAAATTGTAATTAAACTCATCAAGTGATCTTCATATTAAGATGGTTTCCTGAAATAAAGTTCGAATCGTTTCGTAAAATATTTTTAATCTGATATATTTAAATCCTAAAGCAAACCATGCGACATCCTTTGATCAAAACTAGAAACAGGTACATTATTCAATATTGTGAATACACTTTTATGATAAGATGTTATGTGAACTCGTCTTTCTTCAGATGAACTTTTAATTTGAAATTGCCTAATAGACTCAGTTTACAGCCTGTATGTGTGATATATTAAACCATGAAAAAGTTCTTGGTTTGACATAGGAAGAGCTCGCAGCCTTAAACCTTACAGCTCTGAAATATTTTAGTATAAACTATATGAAGGTCAAAGGATTTTTTCAATTTGAAATCATCGTAAATGTCTTAGTCAGCTCCTTCCACTTCATTTGAACATATACCTATATGCTATGGGCTTAGGGCCATTATAGTTTACTCTTTCAGTGCTGGGATAGATACAAGACAACAATCATACAAAAACACTTGTAAGGCTTTATGTTTTCCCTTCAGATATTTATATCTGATAGGGACCTCAAGGTCTGAAAATCACTCTCAGCGCCTTCGGCGCTAGGGTTCCTCCACTACTGCGGGGATCGACTTTGGACGTCAGACGCGCTGAAAGGGTTAGCTTGCGACCAGGGGACCATCCCACTAAACATCTTAAAATTAACATTACCTTTCTCTTATTTGCATTACAAAAGTTAAGATCATCTTAATTTAAATATTCTTAGTGGGATGTGCTCCTGCTGTCCAGGGCAAGATCTTTCAACTGTATGTGTTCCTGAGATAGAGATCTCACGTCGATTCACTGCTCATTCATTACTCCATTTGTTTGACTGACATTGACTTTGCTACTCCAGTAGTACGTCCAATTGGGGTATCAAGCTGGAAGGGGGGGGGGAGGGTAGGCTGATTGACTTAATAAACCAGCTGACTCTTGAATGCTGCTGCTGTTTTCTGTCACAATATGCGATGTAAGTCATAATTATCATTAACCCATGCAATTCTAAAATATTTTTTCATAAACCATGGAGACCAAAGGGTTATTTTCAATTTGAAATCATCATAAATGTCTTAGTCAGCTCTTTCTGCTCCATTTGAATACCTATGTTATGCGTCTACGACGATTATACATTTTCAATTCTTTCAGTGCGGGGACCGACTTCAGACGTCAGAATCTGACGTCTAGAGACGTCAAATTCTGACGTCTAAAGTTGGTCCCCGCACTGAAAGAGTAAACTATTTATAATGGCCATTATAGTTTTGTAATTCTTTCAGTGCAGGCACCGTCTTTAGACGTCAGATTCTGACGTCTAAAGTCAGTGCCCGCACCCAAAGGTTTTAACCAGCATTGGGTGGATGTTTGCTGTTTACCGGGAACGTCCTTGAACCTGATCCCGGTGGATTCCGTGAACACACAGTGTGTCCTCGTGACGAACGCGCCACACATACTAACATACTAGTTTTTTTTTAGTGTGGAGATCGACTTTGGACGTCAGAATCTGACGTCTGTACACGTCAGATTCTGACGTATGTAAACGTCAGATTCTGACGGGTTAAACGGGTTAAAGTTGAAATTGCTGACGCACGTTTCAGCTTCAAATGGAAATAAATATGATCATGGTTATGTAATGTACATCGTTCAAATTTTAATTTCAGTTTGGAGTTATGGATAAACGCAATGACTAAAAACAGTATTTATTTTCATCAGGTACTTTTAACTCTTAAATACTAATAGTTTAAATTTTCACCCACTTGAAGTTGTGTCTCGCTACCGCGACCCACAACTTCAAGTGGGTTGAAATTGCTCATATTTCAATTTGTGTGATAATTTTACTCCAAACAATGTTTAAGCACACATCTAGTTCCCAATAACATTGATTTGATCGGCATGTAAAATAGATTAAAAACGACTCTAGTCTTGCTTATATTAGTGGTGTAATCGTTAATGTAACTAGTTACGGTTGTTTGCCTTTGCATTGCAAATACTGTACACATACTTATGTCATAAACGATACTGTACACTGTTCATGCAGTGTACATGCACTTGGGAGAGAGGTTATAGGTGACAGAAAAGTTAGATTGTGCCGTGTACAGTATGCAGTTACTGTACATGGCCTTGTGACAAGAGCTACAAACGAGGTTACAGTGTACACTGTACATGTGTTGTAGAATCCGACGTCTATAGACGTCAGATTATGCAGTCCGAAGTCGATCACCGCACTGAAAGAATAAAATATTTATAATGGCCGTAGACCCAACATAAATATTTAAATTAATTAAAAAAAACTTATTGAGACATTTTCATTTATGATGATTTCAAATTAAAAATAACACTTTGTTCTCTTGATTTATATAAATATATCTCAGCGTTTTAGGGATTAAAACCTAGTGCTTTACTTTGAATACCAAACCTGTACACTGTACATGTACTGTACATGTACTTGTTGGAGGAGCTGCAGAGGGGACAGGGAAGTGACAACGTGACAGGAGGGTAGTTTATCAGTCCTGACACCCCGCTCGTCTTTCGCCTTCTATATTTGATGACATTGCTAGTTGAGTATTCTGGGTGTGATGTTAGTCTGGTTAGATGTGACTGGCTGGCTGTCTGCTGACGTCCCTGGGGTAGACAACCCGGAGGGTGAAGGATACAGAGACACGTGGCAGGCCCAACACGTCTCCCTTCATTTACCCACCAAACATAAAATATTTGTACAACATTTATACTATGTTGGGCCAACGTCGAAGACGTTGGCCCAACATAGTATAAATGTTATACAATGTTTTGTGTTTGTTGGGTACCCACTTACGTCATCCACAATATAAAACTAGAAAAGGACGTTCTATCGAACATGTGACTCCCCAGCAGTAGTGTATAATATTGAAAATGGTCAGTCAATCATAAGTGCAATGGAAAGGCCTCACTCTGGAGGAACCCCACGTCATCTCGGTGTCCCCTGTACCTGCTAAGTATGGTTGATTATGATGGCGATCACCGGCACTAGCCGAGTGTGTGCAAGCAAAATATGGTGCATCACGGCTATGAAAAAACCCCGTTGTATTCGCTAATTTCCACACTAAATCGCACCGGAAGTTTGGAGTACACTATCAGGACCATTGCTGACTACATAATATCGTTTGTAGACTGCTCTTTGTTCGTATTCGCCTGCAATCACGAGAACAATTTTTGCAAAGCAAAAATATAAAGTCACTCACAGAGTGTAAACAAATTACTATACTAGACAAACCTACTTGTGTCCCGCTGTCAGGGCCCATAGCTTGAAATGAGGAAAAAATACTTACGTATGACTGTACAATTTGATGAAAAATACACGCCAATCAAGCAAATTAATGTCAGGCCAATTTTCCCCTACAATTTTCGTGTCTGGAGTATAAATAAAAAGACTGAAAACGGTAGTGAACGTGAGCAGCACCTTAAGGGTTCAAATTAAAACGTTGGAGTCATTTATGTTTTCAGCACTTGAAATTATTCGCACCTATACCGTTCAAATTATTGTGGTCTGCATAGAGTATAAACTCTTCAAATCATAAAATAAAATCAACTTGATTCTCTGATCAATGAACAGCTACCCAATATTGTATTTAGTCTAAAGACTGTCCCCGCGCTGAAGGGGTTGAAAATGAAAGATTTCCTTTAGGTAGATGTCAATAAATATGACAATTGTTTATTTTAATAACATATTCTCTGAAGCGTGCGCACGGTATATCAGATTATACAATACAATGGATGGCCGTGGGATGGAGCAGGCGTAATCACATTATGTTTGTTGCGGCATGGTTAACAAAAAACTCGTCTTCACATGGCATCAATGCTGATGACATCAAGAGATAAAACTCTTCTTTACATGGCATCAATGTTGATTATATTTTAATTATGTGTTTACGTTCGTGTAAAATTAGCAGCGGCGTTGTGTTATTAATTATTGAAAGTAATTGCCCCGCTCCGCCAACCTGTGTGTAGTAGCTTCTATTATATTTGCAATTTCTTCTGTTGTTGTGACAATAATTGTTATGCACATCGAGAGATATTGCCTCATCTGTGTCGTCTATTATTTTTTGCCCTGACTATTATTAATATGTTGGGCGGGGGCCCTAGGGTAGTGGTTAGCACCGCTGCCTTTCACGCTAGAGTTCGGGGTTTGGTTCCCGGTCTCGGCGGTTTGAAAGAAACAAAAATGTTTCTTCCCCATCCATGCACGTGTAAAACTCAGTATTGTGGGGAGCCTCCGTGACCGAGAGATAGCGTGCTCGGCCTCAGACCGCCAAGGCTCAAATTTCGAATCCTGTGCCTGGAGGGCAGTGTCATCTCAATTATCTCACCATCCTCAGTAGTTTCTCCTGGTCCAATTTAGCCTATATGTACACAAAGGTGGCCTATAAAGCCCGATTCATTTCATTTTCATTATTAAAATATTGTGCGTCTTTTCGTTATGTTGATTGATTGGTCGTTGTTTGCTTCTTATATATTTATTAATCAGTTTCATTTTGTAGCTACTTACCATACTTTAAGATATATCCATCTCTCAATAAATATTTTACCAATTTGAGTAATATTTTTGTGTTTGAAACTTGCAGGACTAGTTTCTAAGTAATTGCTGTCTTGTCTCATGTTGGAAATCTTATCAGATTTTTGTTGCCTGTCGTAACAGATGTTGGACGATCTGTCTGATGTTTTAGATCTTTTGTGACTTTGGCTGCATGTTTTTGCCAAATGTTGGATGACCTGTCTTAAGTTTTAGATCTTATTGTGACAATTGCTATATGTCTTGCCAGATGTTGGTTCATGGGTCTTTTAGAGTTTGTGACTATCGCTGTATGTGTCCTGTGTTTCCTGATCTGTCTCGTGTTTTAGCTCTTCTCTGGTCAGATATTTGCTGATGTGTCTCATGCTTAGCTGTTGTTTTGTCATCTTTTATGTCTTGCCAGATGTTAATTGATCTGTCTTATGTTTTTTAGCTATGTTTGCCATCTTGTATGTCTTGTCAGACATTGGCTGATCTTTCTCATGTTTTAGCTGTTTGTGACAGTTATAAAGCCTCTAGAACCCTGCCCGGCAGACACAACACATTAAATCAATATCGGTTTAACGTTGGTCCACCGTCTACGACGCTGAACCAACGTTAAACCAACATTGATTCAACGTCTTGTGTCTGCTGATTCTCACGTCTAAAGTCGATCCCCGCACTGAAAGAGTAAAACATTTATAATGGTCGCGGACCCATATGTCATAGGTATTCAAATGATCGGAAAGACCTAAGACATTTACCGGTATGCTGATTTCATATTGAAAAAAACACCTTTGGTCTCCATGGTTTAAACGATAATAATTTCAGCGCTTTATATACCACGTCTTAAAAATGAATCTGACGCGACGTCTAAAGTCGGTCCTCGCACTGAAAGAATTAAAAAAATCCAATGGCCGTAGACCCATAACAAAGGTATTCAAATGAAGTGGAAAGAGCAAACTAAGACATTTATGCTGATTTCAAATTGAAGAAAACCCTTTGGTCTCTGCGGTTTAGGCTATATACAAATAATTCCGCGTTTTGAGGGTTAAGCTAAGATTTGCCACTGATTATGACTGAGAGTCTTGCGATATTAGCGCTGATTTTTCACATGGAAAATGCTATTCTTCGGTGCTTTGCCACAATTTATCAGTTGGGAGTATTGCTTATGTTAACTTCAGATTTTACCATTGCGTGTTTTCGTGAGTCTTGTCATGTGCGTGTTGCTCATTTTGCTTCCATGGCGGTGCTTGGTGTCATATTTGAGCCGTTGTTGCTGTGAGTATTGTATGTCTTGTCCGCCTGCTGCAGGGGTCTCATGTGGTGTAGTCAGCCTGCAAGATGGATGACTTGACGTCCTGTCCCTGCGGGGACTAACACAAGCCGCTTTAATCCCGGCCCGCCCTGAACCAGCCCTATTGTTGCTGGTCTGCGTTTGTCCCCTTGACAATTTGCTGCCAGCCAGCTCTGCAGACAATTCAGGCGGCCGTGTTCTCTTGTCGTCTGGATGTGAAGTTCACAGGGAAACAATATGGCTGGCCTTTTCTCCCACATTGTCTCCGGATAATGCTGACTCAGCTCTGCCTTTTAAACCTGCCCTTTTAACCGCCGGTGTCGCATATATTCGGGTTTTTATTTTTTATTACCACATTACGTACCACATTTTAAATATGTTAAAGATTAAATGTGACATCAACCAGCAAGATTTGAAAACAGTTGACCTCCATTTTGTCAAATCTGAATAATTTTCACTTAATTGAAGTTGTGGATCGCGTCAGCGAGACACAACTTCAAGTGGGTGAAAATTCAAATTGAATAATTTGGCGGTTAAAGGGTTGAACCTTATGCTGCCGGGACCGTTTACAAGCAAAAATCAAACCAATGAATGCAACTCGAATTGCTAATGTTTTGCTCGAATATTTTTTCATAAATATTTTTCGTCGTTTTGTGCTGGAAATTGCGTTAGCAATTCCAGCTTCAAATGAATTAAAAATATATCCGTTTTCAAGCAAAAGTCAGACCAATAAATGCAAATCGAATTGCTAAAATGTTTTGTGGTAGATGCTTAGTTAATCTAATACAATTTACATTTTGAAGATGTATATTTTTTCATAAATATAACTATTTTTCGTCATTTAGAGCTGGAAATTGCGTTAGCAATTCCAGCTTCAAATGAATGAAGAATCAAATGAATGAAAAATAGTCTGAAAACAATCGGCAGCGTAAGGGTTAAAGACAAACAACACTAACTGTTTAATTTACAAGTAACCGGTTACCGTTGTTTGTGCTCGCATTGCAGGACTGTCTATCAATAGAAGTACTTCTTTCATAGTCTCTTGTGTTTATTGACCGCTATGTAGGCCTATAAGCGCTTATTAGTATAGGTTCGCAGTTATTGGATTGTCTAATTAACACGGGGTTTTTTAATTTTTACAGATGTAGTAAATGGCTACAATATGGTGGTGATTTCATAAAATTAATCACAAATAAATTTTAGATAAAAATACTTTTATTTACAATAAACATAAAATCAAAAGGAAAACGACAATAACTAGTTTCAAAGTTAAATTCGTCTTTAGCAACCGAAGCTCGACATTGCGTTTGTATTTCCAGCTTCAAATGTTGAAAAATGTCTAATCACGGTGTATTCTCAAAATGTATTATTTCCAATAAAATGAAGAATTTGAAGATAAGGCATGTCTTGGACGATAATTTTCTATTGTCTTTATTAAAACATCACTGATCTGCTGAAATCAATTATGTACTCATTTGCCACTGAAACGCATAGTCAATCGTTATTCATTGTAACAGCGTATGCAATACATATAGGGTAGCAATCCGAATCTTAAGCCTATTGAGATTTAATGAAAAGCCTGCGATGACGACGATGGACAAAAATGGCAGATATCAATTAAGCTTTGACTGATTCTGGATGTCTGCTTTACTGCCGTGCAAAGCGAAAAGGCAGTATCTGCTTACTTTACAAGTAAGCAGATACTGTCTTTTGCAGAGCAGTATAAACCCTGGCCATTCTGGTGGCTTGGTCTAAGTAGGCCTACTCTCTCAGACGATGCCAAACAATGCAGGCAAATCAGCGGCCTTGGCTTTATCACGACGGTGTCCATCGATAGAAAGATTTCTTTCATAGACTCTTGTGATTATTGACCGTTAGATAGGCCTGTGTGCGCGTATTAGTATAGGCTTGCAGTTATTAGATTGTCTAAATAAGGTTTTTATATTTTTAGATTTGTTATATGGCCACAACATAATGGTGATTTCATTAAATAAATCATAATACAATTTAGCTCGAAATAGTTTTATTTCCAATGAACATAAAATCAAAATAGCAATCTTATATTTTACGCAATTTTTCATCAGGTATGTTGTATGTTGAGGCACATCTTTGTTGAAATAGCAGCCCTGCCTATTTGAACTATGAAATAGTGATTTTTTGTGAGCACATACAGTCAGCTACAATACATTATGATTTAGCTTATAGCTGGTGGAAGAAATACCTCCATAGTCAACTTATTAACTAATGTATCGTGTTTATATCTTTCTATTAATTTCGATACCCAAAAACATTTCACAACTAAGAGCGTTAATAATAGACTTCATTTCGCAGGTGTCAAACAAACGAAACTATTAGGATTGAATACACCTTAAAGTAATCAAATATATTAATAAAAACAACAAAGATGTGTTTGCCATTCCAGGTTCAAATTCAATGACAACAACACATCTATATAGTATTGAACGAGTTAGCGGTGGGTATATATTTTCATGATCATTTCTTCTCATTACTCTTACCATAAAGAGAAAAAGATAGAGATACTGTTGAAAAATATATTTATGTGTGATTTTAAACAACTGATGTATTAAGTCAATCATTCATGTATATTCCTTTCTCTCTGTTCCCCTTCATTCATTCGTTCATTCGTTCGTTCGTTTTTTCGTTTGTTCGTTTTTTCGTTCATCCGCTTGTTTGTTGTACGCTTCATTCATTCATTCACTCATTCATTTATTCATTCATTCATTCATTCATTCATTCATTCATTCATTCATTCATTCATTCATTCATTCATTCATTCATTCATTCATCTATTCATTCATTCATTTATTCATTCATTCATTCATTCATTCATTCATTCATTCATTCATTCATTCATTCATTCATTCATTCATTTATTTATTAATATCTGCATGCATGCATTCACTCATTAATAAATTTGTTCATTCATTCATTCATTCATTCATTGATTTATTCATAACATTTGCTATATATACTATCAAATTATTATCCGATCTCTTATGACGTGATTATAGTTTGTGTCAAAACAATATGCAGAGGGAGTGGCGTATGCATCCCTTTCAGCAATTTAATGGAATATTATGACAGAAAGACGCTCGGAGCCCGGAAAATACCTGACTCTTTTAAAATACATTTATTGTTGTTTTATCAGGTGGGCCATATATATATTATATATGTAGTGGATAGAGTAACATGACTTTAGAAATCAAACACTATAACGTATATACCCTGGAGTAGTGCCAATGTCAATATACAGTAAAGTCAACTCTGAAATGCAATGGCAAGCAGCAGTAACTGCTTACTTGAAAAGTAAGCAGTTACTGCTGTTTGTCTTTGCACTGCAGTGCTGAGCCCCCTGTCAACATAGACGGTGCACCGTCATCACAGACAAAAGTGACATTTGACTTGAACATGCACCGGTTTACATAGTGTACACTATTCAGCACTGGTTCAATGAAGATTGACTGCTCAAATCAGATTGACAACAAGTCAAATATCCCCAAGGCATATCCAAGCAAACAAGAGAGGAGAACACAGTGTTGTTTTAATGTTGCCCCACCGTCTCCGACGGTGGGCCAGCATTAAAACAACATTGGGTCCACGTCTCGTACCTGCTGGGGTATCACCCCCATAACGTTATTTGTCCTCTACTACGCTCGGAGTGTATAATATTATGTTGTTCGAGAGAGGGCATGTCAAATTCAATACCATGCGCTTGTACTTCGATAAAATATGTCACTGTAGACAAACGGTAAGTGTACAGCTTCTAAGATGTTTAATTTTTCCTAAATGTTTCAATATTATTGTAACAATAAAAAGGAAGTACAATTACTGGCAGGCAAAGGCTTGAAGGGTGTGAGAAGCTAAAAAAACAGCTGCATGAGAAATTCCTAAATGTTGAGCTATATATAATTATATAATATAAACTGTTTTTACATACGAGTCTTCACTAACTTAAATTATGCATAAAATCAGAATGAATAGATTTGTGCGGGTATCTTTGTCAAAAGATTTTATTATGGGACTGCATTGGTATTAATCATTATTTTGTGTTACTGTATTCAATTTTATATATGCTTGAGTAAAATGTTGATCAAATTTAATTTCATTATTTTAGCGAACCCTCTATCAACGCAACAATACTGTAGTTAATTTTGTTTATTTACAGTGTCCAGTTTATTTGAACATTGTATGTGAACAGGGTGAATTGTGTCTGTTTTCTGTATTTTAAGATGCATCAGTATTGGGATGCATCAGTACCTGCGTTCTAGCTGTACACATATATTGATGTCTTCTGATTTCTAGGGCTTCATCCCTGCAAACACAAGACGTTGAACAAATGTTGGTTCAATGTTGGGCCATCGTCTACGACGCTGGCCCAACTTTAAACCAACATTGGCTCATCAACGTTTGAGGGGATGACTGCCTGGTGCTTCATTCTATCCCCTGTAGTTACATCACAGTATATCGATTATGGCTGTACGGCTGTGTAGTTGGTTACTCACAGTCTCCTAATATTATTGTGAATCTATGATTTCTGATTCCCATCTCATTATTATTTTCAATCAATGTACATGACCACTATTCACAGTTGAAACACACTACATTATTTTCTTTGTTCGGTCACGACATTCTAAGCCGGTAATGGAGAGTTATTGCTTAACAAGTACATATCACTTATCATGGTAGGCATAATGTATTATAATCAGTCAGGTGTGACCGAGCTGTTGCTTTTAAATGATCCTCATTATGGTAGGATGTGTTTTAAGTTAGTTAAAATCCTGGGGGTTCTCAATTCTTAACTGTAAAAAAAGGCCTTGGCCTTCGGCCTCGACCTTTTTTACAGCTAAGAATGTAGAACTCCTCGGGCTTTATCCTATACTGACCAACCAGGACAGAGAAGAGAACGTGGCGCTTCGGCAGAGCGCCTGACTGCCCCGCCAGTCATGCATGAGTCCCGGGTTCGAACCCCACTGTTTGCCTTTGAATTGTAGACCAGAATCAAACAGCAGTAGCTGCTAAGTTTTCAAGTAAGCAGTTACTGCTGATTGCCTTTCAATTGTATATCTGTAGGTTATGCCGTTAGTTGTATCCTAAAATGCTAAGACAAATAACAGTAACTGCTTACTTGAAAAGGGAGCAGTTACTGCTGTTTGCAGTGTATTACGGGGGTCGTATGCTCAGCCTCCCCCCGGGGCCAGACCCAGCCCTGGGGTACACCCCCCAGACCAGCAAACCTAAATAACGAGGAAACCCCGGCTAATGCCGACAATCAGCAGACAAGCAGTGTAATTAGGGGATTGTGGGACTGGCAGGTAATTTCCTGGGATGGCTGTCCTGTGGCCACCTAATGTCCAGCCACGTGTCCAACCCAGGGGCCAGCAAACACAAGACGTTCAGCCAATGTTGGCACAATGTTGGCCCATCGTCTACGTCGCTGGCCCCACATTGTACCAAAATTGGCTGAATGTTTCGTGCTTGCTGGGTCAGTCAGGCTCAGATCCACATTCTAAATAGAAATCAGTATCAGTCGCAGGGATCATTTGTAATTACGCGGGTTGTTTTACAAAATTGATTCTGTGTGATTTATAGGCAATGTGGAGTACTTAATCATGTCGCGATCCAGAGAGTCAACCCACTAAGTGCTAGGTTTTATATTTTTTTATTTCACCCACTTGGAGTTGTGTTTCATTACCGCAAACCGACCACAACTGGTGAATGGTTTTACTAAAGTGTCCATGTGTGACCCCTGCATTAAGTGACAGAATGGACCAACTAAAGTCTTCATATGTGACCCCTGTATTAAGCGAGATAATGGTATGTGACCCCTGCATTAAGCGAGAGAATGGTCCAATTGAAATCTCCATATGTGACCCCTGTATTAAGCGACGGAATGATCCAACTGAAGTTTCCATATGTGACCCCTGTATTTAGTAGTAGTAGTAAATCATTGCTTTACGTCACTTTTCGGCACAAATGGCCTTTTAAGTGACATTGTAATACGATAAAAACGTTGTAGTCAATTGATGAGATGAATGATGTACAGATGATGATGTGAGGGTGGGGTGATAGGGCATGGTGGGTTATTGAGAGCATTTTCCTTCGCTCCCCCGATAAGGGGTTCTGGGCATGTCTAGGGGATCTACCCCCAGACATGCCCAGACGGCCGGAGACTTAGGTTTCGCTGTGCAATTTAATGCGTGGCATTTCGCGCAGCTCCGCTATCTTCGGGTCGGATAGTCCCCAGAGTAACAATAGGAAGGATAACTCCCCCTGGGTAACTCCATTCATCCCACGTGAGAGACCTAATGTCAAACACGCTATTGCTGGTTATTTAAGGCTACCACGGCCTACATCAGTGCCAGCACTGATGCGAGAGCTGCATTGGCTCCGCAGTTGAGCGGAGGAATCAGGGTACGCCACTGGCAATCCGCCCGAAGATTATAGCCAGATACGAGGAGGCTGCAGCTTCCCTTGGATGATTGCTGTAGACTAGTGCTTCCGTACCATGCCATACAGGATGCAACTGACGGAACAGATACCTAATGACCCTCCCCAGATGGGGGCAAAAAGTACTACTACTAGCAATGATCCCAGTACCCGACCCCTGTATTAGGCGACGGAATGTTCCTACTGAAGCCTCCATATGTGACCCCTGCACTAAGGAAGAGAATGATATGTGACCTCCGCATTAAGCGACAGAATGGACCCACTAAAATCTTCATATGTGATCCCTGCATTAGGCGAGAGAATGGTATGTGACCCCTGCATTAAGCGACTGAATGATCCAGCTAAAGTCTCCATATGTGACCCCTGTATTAAGCGACAGAATGGTATGTGACCCCTGCATTAAGCGACAGTATGATCCAACTAAAGTCTCCATATGTGACCCCTGTATTAAGCGACAGAATGGTATGTGACCCCTGCATTAAGCGACTGAATGGACCAGCTAAAGTCTTCATATGTGACCCCTGCATTATGCGACAGAATGGTATGTGACCCCTGCATTAAGCGACAGAATGGTCCAACTAAAGTCTCCATATGTGACCCCTGTATTAAGCGACAGAATGGTATGTGACCCCTGCATTAAGCGACAGTATGATCCAACTAAAGTCTTCATATGTGACCCCTGTATTAAGCGACAGAATGGTATGTGACCCCTGCATTAAGCGACAGAATGGTCCAACTAAAGTCTTCATATGTGACCCCTGTATTAAGCGACAGAATGGTATGTGACCCCTGCATTAAGCGACTGAATGGACCAACTAAAGTCTTCATATGTGACCCCTGTATTAAGCGACAGAATGGTATGTGACCCCTGCATTAAGCGACTGAATGGACCAACTAAAGTCTTCATATGTGACCCCTGTATTAAGCGACAGAATGGTATGTGACCCCTGCATTAAGCGACAGAATGGTCCAACTAAAGTCTCCATATGTGACCCCTGTATTAAGCGACAGAATGGTATGTGACCCCTGCATTAAGCGACAGAATGGACCAACTGAAGTCTCCATATGTGACCCCTGTATACAGCGAGAGAATGGTATGTGACCCCTGCATTAAGCGACAGAATGGACCAACTGAAGTCTTCATATGTGACCCCTGTATTAAGCGACAGAATGGTATGTGACCCTTGCATTAAGCGACTGAATGGACCAACTAAAATCTTCATATGTGACCCCTGCATCAAGTGAGAAAATGGTATGTGACCCCTGCATTAAGCGACAGTATGATCCAACTAAAGTCTCCATATGTGACCCCTGTATTAAGCTACAGAATGGTATGTGACCTCTGCATTAAGCGACAGAATGGACCAACTAAAATCTTCATATGTGACCCTGCACTAGGCGAGAGAATGGTATGTGACCCCTGCATTAAGCGACTGAATGGACCAACTAAAATCTTCATATGTGACCCCTGCATCAAGTGAGAAAATGGTATGTGACCCCTGCATTAAGCGACAGTATGATCCAACTAAAGTCTCCATATGTGACCCCTGTATTAAGCTACAGAATGGTATGTGACCTCTGCATTAAGCGACAGAATGGACCAACTAAAATCTTCATATGTGACATGTTGTTTATTTCTGATTGAAATCAAAACGCTAGTTCATGTCAATATGTGGTTAAATAAACCAGTTTGAAAACAACGGTTTTTTCGACAGGATAACTGTTTTCTTGTTCTGGTAAAAAAATACTTTGATGTCGACATTACCATGATTACGTCGTTGAATAAACCAACTTAAGGGCAACTTTACATAAAGGGTGCACTTGGGATGAAAAATAGAAACTTTACCATTAAAAAAATTCTGCTAGATAGTTATAAGCGACAGAATGGTCCTACTAAAGTCTCCTTGGTTTTGAATATTGATTATTCTTAATTACATTCTGATTTTCAATAATGAGCACATAAATTATTATTTTTCCATCTATATTTGTTCTTTTTAGAATCTTTGTTCCCCCGTGCTATTTGTAATTTCTGCAAAAAGGTCATCTCCCATACGTAACGGACGTATTGCCTCTTTCCAATTTATAATAGAATAAATGATGTTTTTATATATAGCCTCAAACAAAAACTGGGGAATGTACTTTGTTTTGTATGTTAAAATTGAAGCAATTTTTACAAAGGGAAAACCATATATATCACTACACCGCATTGCAAAGAAAACCGCAGTAACTGCTTACTTTTTAGGTAAGCAGTTATCGCTGTTTCTCTTTGCTTTGCAGCGGGAAAAGCCAAATGGCTGTGTCATTGATCGCTTGGCGGGGCCGACGAGATATTGAACCGATGTTGGTTTAATGTCGGTTTATGTTATGTTCAAGTTGGAACGTTCCCAAAGTTACCACAACAGCCTTTTTCTCAGACAGTACGAGTACTATTGTTATTGTGATAGCGTCCCCTCTTAAGGATACTATTCCACGTTAGCCAGCTTGTAATGGAGCTTAATAAAATGATATCGCCCCAAATCACATCAGCCAGCTGGCAGTCCTGGCGCCCTCTTTCAGGCGGGATTCCTCGCTGAATGCCATTCTGGAGAAGATGACTGCCAGATTCTTTATCTTCTCGAGCTGTCGTCTGCACAAATGTGGTTAGCGGGAAAAGCCAAATGGTTGTGTCATTGATCGCTTGGCGGGGCCGACGAGACATTGAACCGATGTTGGGTTAATGTTGGGCCTGCGTCGTAGAAGCTGGCCCAACATTAAACCAACATCAGTTCAATGTATCGTGTTTGCTGGGGAACCGGCCCGGGATCCCTACAATGCCAAGCGGAATGTCCGCGGTCCGGATCGAGCAAATCAAGTCGGGGACTGCGCCAAATCTAAACAATCTTGTCTGACAGAATGTGATGAGAAAGCCCCGGTCTGCGTGCGCAGGTCAGGAAGCGGGCCCCTCTAGTCCGTGACTCTGCCTCAAGACAAACAAGAAAACGCTCTTTGAAACAACATGATCTGTTTATTGAAGGCGGAAGTGGCGACAAAATGCTCAATACAATGTGTGCTGACAATACCGTCCGTTAATTGGTTAGCCTATAATGGTAATTATGGCCGGGTCCTTGCCATCAGAGGGTCTTGAGTGACACTCACGACCCTCTGATGCCAAGGACCTCTACTTTCTGTAGCGTGGCGTTTTACAGACGGTGTACAATGGAACCTGGTGACTGCCTCACAGTGGCGTACAGATCAAGTGTGCTTAACATAATGTAAAATTACATTCATCTTTAAATCGAGTGCTTAGATTATAATACATTGTTCTGTTGCAGAATGTGATATTTCCACAGAGCAGCAAGGTGAGGCGATGTGACCAGGGGAATGTCAGTTCTCAACTGGATGTACACAGAATGCAAAACACCACACGACAAGGTGGAGATCAGATCAGTGAATAAATAGAACAATGGTGCCATCTAATGCTGGTCACTTAACTAGATAACTTAGTGTGGTTCTAATGCTCCGTATTAACCAAAATCACTGACTTAAAATTAAATTTAAGTCACTCCCAGACTGACTAACACGTCGGGGAATGATTGAACTTCCAGCTCATCTTCCCCAACATGTTGGGGAAATCGAGTCTTTCTCCACATTTTTGGGAAGTCGAGTTTTTTCCCGAGACGTTGCGGAAGTCGAGTCTTTCTCAACACGCTGGGGAAGTGAGCTGAAAGCTTAATCACATCAAAATTTAAAACGCTATTCCAGCCTGTCGTCTAATATTTGGTTGATTGTGAAATCTCAACATATCAGTGAGAGACTTAAATTTAGTGTTAGCTTGGTGAAATCGAGTCTTTATGTGTCTCAATGTGTGCAGGCAAGCAGACCCATAAAACTGGGTTTATCGCGACCAATTGCATGACGAGTGTGTTTAGTTGATAAATTTAGACATGTATATCCAGAATATTTTATTATTATTTGAATTGTTTCTGTTGTATTGTTCGTCATTTGAAGCTGGAATTGCTAACGCAATTTGAAGCTGGAATTGCTAACGCAATTTCCAGCTTCAAATGACAAAAATATATCTTTTTATGAAAAATAGACATATCCCAAATTCAATTATTTGATAACTGAACATTTATCACACATTATTTCATCAATTTCAGTGGAATTGTATTTGATTTGAAACTAGCTTCAGCCCGTGTATATACGGTCACAGCAGGAGAAGGGTTTGAAGAATTTAGGTTAAGGCTGTCCTTCCACCAGGCACTATATTGTAAACTGTTAGTGGCAGTGTTACACATATGTGACTAAATACACTCGATCATTAGTACAGCACAACATTGTACATCACTGGCAAACATACCAGACCTCGTGTCTAAACATTCATTGTAGTAAAATTCTACCCCTGACAACCAGAATGTCGTAAGTAGTACTCAGATGAGTGACACATAGATGTAGCACTCAGGTGAGCGGTACATACCTCACTCTGGCTGTCAGTGGTGAGTATAATTATATTGACCTGGTAACCCTTGGAGCGCTGGAATATTTAATGCAAACCAAGAAACAAAAGGGTTTGTTCAATTTTAAATCATGCATGTCTTAGTTAGCTATTTCCGCTTTATTTGAATGCCTATGTTCTGAATCTACGAAAATTATAAAAATGTAAACTCTTTCAGTGCGGGGACTGACTTTAGAAGTCTGAATCGGACGTCTGCAGACGTCAGATTGTGATGTATAAATTCGGTCCCCGCGCTGAAAGGGATCTTTCATTTCTAACACCGTTATTCAATGTTATTTGTTAAAACACGAGGTTTGGCACGTTCACCATTTGGAGCCCTTCGCGTACACTGTGTGTACACATAACTGTACACTGTGTGTACACATTACTGTACACATCACAACTCATTAAAATATTAGATAACAAGAGAGCGTCAATATTAAGGTCTCGTGTGTATAATTTATCATCATCGCAAACATTCACGGTATTTATCCAATATATACAGCTATATACACTTTAATAATAATATTTATAACAGAACCAGGTCTGATGATTGTTAAATGCTGTTGTGTTTTGGAGTGACCTTGCCCCTGCTTGCTTCTGGGGTGGCTGGAATAAACCAACCCAGCTTCTTACAAGCGGAGAACTATTTATGTATTGGTAATAGTACAGTAGTCTACAATATGCATTGATCCAACTGCTAAAAAACTGTCTCGACCTCCTGACCACCAAAGCTAAAATTAGTAAGCTGGAGGTATTCAGTTTGTTAAAATGGGCTTTGGCGACAAAAGGATTAATTAAACTAGAGATGGCCTTGAGATTAAATGGTCGTCTGTCACTTGATAAAGTAACAGATACGCGGATTTAATCTCGATGGTGTAAAACAAGACATTCAATAATTGCAAACTTGTATAGGAAAATCCGCATTTTCTATTTTAGAGCACCGTTGATGTTACAGCATATTTGTCTAGAGACAACTTCTAAAACAAAACTTGCAATAATTATAAAACAACAATGATATTGTAACACTACGAACCAATCATTAGGCATAATTATTATGATATATTTTATAAACTAGTTCTATTTTTCTCCAAGCAAAAAAAATAAAAATCTTAATTGCAAAATTGGTTGCAAACAGGCAATAAATATGTCGTCTCTAAAGGTAAATATCACAAGTGGATTAACATAGTAATTAAATAGCAGTCTGCTACTTGCTCATTATGCATTGATGGAAAGATGCGAAACGTTATATCTCCACACTTTAAACTCATGCACTATAAAATAGTTGTTTTTAAAATGAGATTACAGACTGGGACCCTGGGCCTGTATTCTCGTGCAAGTTACGATATCATCGTTGGCTACAGATTGATCGAGATGACCATCTCGATCAATCCGAAGCCTACGATATATCGTAACTAGTAGAAGAATATAGACCCAGCCACACAAACTGTGAGAGCAGGCCGCTTTTGTCTGCGATAGATTTGGAACAGCTGAACAAACTAATGTCGTGAATTTAGAGTGTAAAGATATAGCGTTTTGTGCGTGCATTCCCCATAACGGATTACCTGCCACACAATAATTGGCATGACTATGGAGCAGCGGGTGACAATACATGAGGAGACAGAGATGTATCTCAATTATTATGAATAAAATACGCACCTCTACGGCGTGTACCTGTACCGGAGACAATTAGAGAGTAGTGTGCGATTGTTTATGAGTATGTGTGTGCATATATAGCGTATCGCCGGAGAAAGTACACTCGTGTGTATTAACACTGCGTAGAATGATCTTCTCGATTTTATGTGTAAATTCAAAGATTACGCCATGGGAACCGTGCTAAACTGAGCTTGCTATTAGCCCTTAAAGCGCTGAAATATTTGTGTATAAATCATGGAAACCAACGGGTTTTTTCAATTTGAAATGATCATAAATGTCTTAATTAACTCTTTCTGCTTTATTTGAATCCCTATGTTATGGGTCTACGACCATTATAAATATTTACTCTTTCAGTGCGGGGGTCGACTTTAGACGTCAGAATCTGACGTCTAGACGTCAGATTCTGACGCCTAAGGTCGGTTTCCGCACTGAAAGGATTAAATGCCCAGTTTAGCACGGTTTGAGACGTGCTCTTCGAGGTAATTTAGAAAGCATTAAAGCCGTCCATTTTTTAAGTGTTAATCTACGAGGTTCTGGCCTTTGGCCCTCGGTATGTGGAACATAGCAGTTGACGAGACACGCACATACACACCACATGTTCACGGGTAAAATAAGGACAATACTGTATCACAACTTTCAACAAGCACTATAATTAGGTGAGAAGCCTATGGTATGACTGCCCGTAGTCACACACTCTCTGAGATGTGACAGTAACACAGGTGAGTGTCTCATACGCGCCGTATTATGAGACAAAACAACTCTAGCGTGTCTCACAAAAGCCACATGAGACACGACGACTTATCTAGTCTGTCTCACACTATGCAATAGAACAACTACATGGTGAGATATTAGACCATCCGCTTGGAGTTAGAAGGTGCTAAACTTCCACTTCACAGAGTGGCAGTTTAGCACCTTCTAGCCCCAAGGTGACGAGACATACATTGTCTTAAACCTCCAGCTTCTCAAGTCTTATATAAATTAGATAGTGATTTTATGCCTGTTTTACACAATGGCATACGGACTACGTTCCCGTTCTGTACAAAGCAGTATACTGCGAATGTAAACAGCAGTAACTGCTTCCATGACAAGTAAGCAGTTACTGCTGTTTGCCTTTGCAGCACAGAAGAGACGCCATGGCCAAGATGGCTGTGGTCACATATACACTGTTTAAACATCTCCCAAATCTCTCAAACTGTGACCTGAGACTAAAAAAGATGAAACGTTAAGACACCGGGCATACGACGGTGTTGCGACGTCGAATCATTCGACGTCGCAACAACGTCGTGTGCCCAGTGGAATAGTGCTCTTTGACAATCATAACTTAAATATCACATACACTTGGACCAAATTGCTTTCTCTGAAAATTATTAACCCTTTCAACCCTGAAATAATTTTGTACAGACCATAGAGACCAAAGGGTGTTTTCAATTTGAAATAATCAAAATTATCTTAGTCAGCTCTTTCCGCTTCATTTGAATAGCCATATTATGGGTTTGCGGCCAATATAACTTTTTTAATTCTTACAGTGCGGGGATCGACTTTAGATGTAAGAATCTGACGTCCATAAACGTCAAATTCTGACGTTTAAAGTCGGTCCCCCCCACTGAAAGGCTTAAAGAAAAAAAGAGAGCATTTCGGGTCCAAGCAGAATGATAATAGTACATGCAGAAAATATTTGTGTGAATTGAACATCGGTCTTCTAAAAAACAATTTGTAAACAATTATTATTGCGATAAATATATTTACGTAGTTTAGTGATTTTTTTCATCACAAGTGGTGACCTTATCATAAGAGTACTGTCTGTTTGACATTGTATTATCTAACGTCATTCAGTGAGTGAGACATCAGAGTTCTAGCCCGCAATGCAAATACAAACAGCAGTAACTGCTTACTTGAAAAGTAAGCAGTTACTGCTGTTTGTCTTTGCACGGCAGTTAATTGTTGACCTTAAGAGTTCAGATCATCAGCTGTTGAAATGCCTATAGTGATTGTCACCAGGGCCATGCAGGTGGGCCCACCAGTAGTATCTCCTCACGCGTCACGATTAGGACGTCGAAAGTGCAAAACCTCCTATCTGTAGGACGCCATGTGGTCGCTTTGGTAGTGATAAAAGAAGATTTGAATATTTTCCTTGGCTGTTGCTGCTGAAAGCAATTAAATCTTCAGTATATCGTCTCCTCAGAGGTGAAGTGTCCTACCTTCACTTATGTGAGTGGAAGGTAGAACACTTTATATCGTTCCCTCGGAGGTAAAGTGTCCTATCTTCTACGAATATGAGTGGCAGATATGATACTTCATATCGTCTCCTCAGATGTAAACTGTCCTATCTTTCACTCACGTGAGTGGCAAATAAGACACTTTACTCTGCAGGACACGATATATCAGTCACAATTAAGCAGGTTTGCAAACACTTGAAAACGGGATATTCAGTGATTGAAGTGGCAATAGTGTTCCGAATTGACGTTCAAATGACCTTTATTGCACCTTACAGGTACGCGGTTTTGCGCTTTCCACGTCGATTTTCTGGCATCATGTCTTTTCTTGGCCTTCACCACAAGGGCTGATCAGCATCGCATTCTGGAAACAGACAGCCTTATGGTGTCTCGTGGTGTTTTGTGTTGTATACGCGGTGTTTTAGAGACCAAAGGGTTACATGAGACACAGTGGTAGATGTGACCTTGGGGTTCCTATGGCCATGTGTGAGAGATTTCAACCTGAACGCACCGCTCTGCATAAACGTCTATAACGCTGACAGAACGCACCGCATTTCATCACGAACTTCCCTTAGAATTAAAGGGTGGCATCTGCCACCCTTCAATTCTTAGGGAAGTTAGTGATGAAACCCTTTATTTCATCAGGGGCAATGTAGCCCTCTGTGGCTTGAGATGCCGCTATATAGGGGTTTGTTCTCACCCGCCTTCAATATAGAGGCTTTCACGTACACCCATGTATTGAGGCTTCCACGTGCACCCATGTATAGAGGCTTCCATGTACACCCATGTGCAGAGGCTTCCATGTACACCCATGTATAGAGGCTTCCGCGTACACCCATGTACAGAGGCTTCCGCGTACACCCATGTACAGAGGCTTCCACGTACACCCATGTACAGAGGCTTCCACGTACACCCATGTACAGAGGCTTCCATGTACAGCCATGTATACAGGCTACCCCTACGGAGATCATCATCTCTACTGCAGTGCAAAGACAAACAGCAGTAACTTCAAGTAAGCGGTTACCAATGTTTGCTTTGCATCGAGCATACCAGTCACAATAGTATCACGTCCTTCACAATCTATTCCTGCTACCAGTCAAAATCCATGCCTGTCAGCTGGTAGAATTTCTGATTGAACGGTCTATAAAAGTCCCGTAGGCGTTGCAGCACCTTGTTGTTGACTGTGGGGTGGGCCCTGCCCTTGGTCTTCCCCAGGCAGTGGGGGTTGCCGCTGCCCTCGGGTTTCTTGAGGCAGGGGAACCCCTTGGTGGTGTTAAAATAGAAGTGTTTCTCGGTGATCACCCGTTTCAGACCCAGAAAGTCCTGTATCTTGGCCATCTCCGTGGCGGGGTCTGAGATCAGGCGCTCCCCGTTAACCAGGTGGATCTGTCCAAGGGGGAAGTACTGGAGCCAGCGCTCCAGGTGCTTGGCATACACGCCGATTTTAATAGCACCCCACGACGTGTCTACGAGGCCGCTGGAATTGTCCACGAACGCCATCTGCTCGAAGGGCTTCACCTGGCGCTTGGAGGCGGCCTGCGTGTAGTCTGAGATAGCCCTGGTGACTGGATCGCGGATCACCAGCACCAGTTTGATGTCCCGTGACATGTTGTAAATCCTCTGAGGGACTCCTTTGGTCACGAAGTAGCTGGGGGTCTTCTCCATGGTCAGCTGGCCCTCTATTGTCGCCGGCATCTGCTGCCTGTAAACACACAAATAAAAACCAACAGTCAATATCACTTGTCAAACTGCCATTGAAATCACCACATAACATCAAATCATTTTAAACACACTAGCAAAACACAACGTCAATATCTCAGCAAGCGCAGAACCAATGCTGGTTTATTGTTGGGCCGGCGTTGCAGACGGTGGGCCGGCATGGAAACAACATTGGTTGAGCGTCTCGCTTTGCTGGGATATTGGCGTGAACCTGCGATCGCAAAGTTTATTATTTCTGAATGTTGTTAATCGTGTGAATCGAAGACACGTTATAATTTCAATTTATGCAATTTAAAGTATATGGAAAAAAATAGTAATTGCTGTTGTGGCCGTTTTGGTGCCTAAAGTCTAGATCAATTCACAGAATGCTAAAATAGTATAAAAATAGAATGTCATTACACTGATTTTTGTGAATAAGCTTATTCTTATCATCCACTGAAGAAATGTCCATGTATGGATGCGCGAGTAAAATAAATCGGTTCTGTCTTTTTAAAACACACCTATTCTCAAACAAATGGATAATGGTTATTTTCTTCATTTTCAAACGAAGGAAATATAGTAAAGAATAAAACAGCAGTTCAAATTCAGAGATTTATCGTTTAATAGAAACAATAAGAAAATATCAGTCTTTTCAAGCTTAAAATTGCGTTAGCAATGCCAGCCAGAGAAACACGAAAAGGGTTTACGTTAATTCAAAAGCTGTCTAATTTGATCCACGAACTCAATAAGAACAGTCACTTGATCGCGTAGTTAATAATACGACAAATGAACAGTCAATGTGTGAATGGGGAGCCCATTCCAAACTCATCAACCTCCCCAGTGGCATTAATGACAACACTAACACAGAGCTAACATTGGATAGACGTTGGTATCACGTCCAAGGCGGTGGTGTAGCGTTGAGACAACGCAGAGGAAACGTTTTGTTTACCCTGGGAGGCTCATCACCGACATGGTGATTGTCACGTGAACGATGGGGAGATGAACGCTACACAGATGACCGTGAACAGTTCACCTGCAGGGCAATGACTGCAAGATTGATGGCAGATAAATAGGCGCTAGGGACCTGAGATAATTAAAGTGAAATACCTACTTGTACCACACCCCCACCCCCTCACACACACACTTATATTAGAATCACCATATGTGTTTCAATTTTCGGTGCATCTGTTGTCATGCAAATCCAGCAGCTTTGACTGCTTGCTGTTTTTCGCTTTACAAGTTTGATAATATCTCTCTCAAAGTGTAAAACAATATTTCCAGTATAGCATATTTGTGATATTTGTAAATGATCTTATTTGCACTGATATCAGTTGTGTAGAATTCATTTGCAAAAATAGTTTAACATGAAGACATTTTAAAGATCATGGTCACTTTCTGAGTAAGTGAACTTAATGTCATTCAGATATCTCCTTAGATATTTCACAAATTTATCAAAACAAAAGTCATATTTAAAAAAAACAATGCTTTGAAATTTACCATGCATGTTTTCAGACGCGATTGGTTTGACTGTCGCCTTTAAAGTTAACTGATGCTACCTGAAATGCATTTCTGATGCTACCTCATTCATATATTGGATCTAGTATTGGCAAGAATATTCAGATGCATAGAGCAGGCGATATTATAGGACAAAGGAATCGCAATGGAGACTGCATGGAGAACTAAATTTGTGATTTTCAAACGAATTGACGTGATTAAACAACTTTGTTCAAGCAAGAAATAATCCTTCATTCAAGACAGCGGTGGCGTTTAACAACGAAATATAATATATTTATTTGTTTATAGATGTAGCTTTTTATGCACGGTCGCCTTTTCTGTATATATATTAGTGTTCAGTGATTCATATGCTAAAGCCATCAATGCCAATAAAATTATGATTAATGGCCTGCAATTTTGAGGTAAAAGGGGGCGCCAGTGAGCCGTGAACATAAGCTACCCCCCGCGAGTGACCTGGCCACCCCACCAACACGTACACGACACCTGGCGTGTAGTGTGGCAGCAGGCCTTTCACTGGTGTCAGGGCAGTGGCGGACAATGACGGACAATGGTGGACAATGGCGGACACGGCAGCACAATTAGCTGACAAAACTGGACAATATGGAAGCACGTTTAGAGCACCTATCTTCATAAATCTCTTTGTTGTATCGCTCCCTTCCCAAAAAAACGTAATCTCCCTGGAATTCAAGGAACTACAGCCATTCTATTGAATTCAAACTTGGTGCTTTTCGCCCTTAAGGGGCTGAAATATTTTCATATAAACCTAAAGGGTTTTTTATCAATTTTCAATCATCATAGATGTCTTAGTTAGCTCTTTCCGCTTCGTTTGAATACCTATGTTAAGGGTCTATGGCCATTGCAAATAGTTTACTGTTTCAGTGCGGAGTATGACTATATACGTCAGATTCTGACGTATAAAGTTGGTCCCCGCGCTGAGAGGGTTAATGTTGGTAAAAATCCTCGGATTCACCATTTTATTGGTAAAAAGGATGATGTAACCAGAACTGTATCGATCTTTCTCAGCAAATAAAAAAATGATAAAAACTTTCTCGTTTTACGGTAAACACTTCCATCATATGTATACCCTACAAACTCGTATTTTTATAATGTTAATATTGCATTCCTCAATATAATTAAAGTTACCACATATTTTGCTACGCCTGCAAACTCGTATTTTTATAATGTTAATATTGCATTCCTCGATTTAATTAAAGTTACCACATGTCTTTCTAAGCCCTTATATGTCCATTTTTAACAAGTCAGACATGTCTAAAACAAAAAAAACATCAAACATCAAATATGCTAATTATTTATTTATTTCATGAATAGAAATACTTGTCATCATTTAAAGCTTTAAAACAATACCAATAAGCATTTATAAACATTATTTTGAAGTGTATGGTTTTTAACTTATATATTTTAAGACCAAACTGTCGTTTTGTGATAATCAATTTTTGAAAATGTCATCAGAAATGCTGACGTATATATCACATCAAGCCTCTGATTGGCAGTTATATTCGGGATCGTGACCAATCAGAGCTGCCTGGACATCTTCAAGAACAACGGCCCAGTTGTTGAGCCGTCAGGCAGACTGTAAACCCATCCAATTACAGCGCGTCAGAGTCGGCACGCAATCCCGTTAAGGCAAAGCCTCTCCGCACTGCTCAGCAGAATGGGTTAAGCGATGATGGGTTGTCGCTTTATTAGGTATCAAACGTTACAGGTGGTTCTCCAATAAACCCAGCGAGCACGAGACGTTCACTCAGTGCTGCTACAATGTTGGCTCGGCGTCGCAGACGCCGGGCCAACATTGAACCAGCACTGAGTCAATGTCTCGTGTTTGCACGCCAGTAAGAGCATTAGAGCTGCCCCACTTAGTGAGGTGTTGTGCTGCTTCATCCTAGAAGACTCAGATGTTGGTTTGATGTTAGACCAGCGGTGTAGATGATGGGCCGACGTTAAATCAGCATCGGATCAGCGTGTATCCTGATGGTTGGTGCCAGGTTGTCCCCGTTATCCGCAGGCCATCTGGCAGATTCGGAGAGCCATCCACACCGCGGCCAAGCTCAAGTACTCACTCCCCATTATGTCACCATAACCCGGACGAGTGGAGGCAAACAGGGAAAATATGGAGTGAAAGTGACACAATCTGAATGGATGGATGGATGGATGGATGGATGGATGGATGGATGGATGGATGAATGAATGAATGGATGGATGGGTGGATGAATGAATGAATGAAGCTTTAAGCCACTTTCGTGCAGATATAGGCTAAACTGGGCCATGAGGATGGTGAGATTAAGTAGATAAAAGTACCCTTCAGAAACAGGACTCGAAATTCGAGTTCGAGCACGCTACATCTCGGTCACAAAGACTCCTCACAATACCGAATCTCTGCATGTGCAGATCTCAAATAAAACACAATTGTAAATTGTGACATATATACCTATATATAGTTTAAATTAGTTGCTATTTTTCATAGCCGTTGCTGACGCCAATTGACAGGCTCAAATGAAGGAAACAATATCAAGGACTAAAATGCAGCATTTAAAGAATTAATAATAATCATAATTATGGCTAATAAATAAATAAATATCCCTACCCCCACCCACGGATATCATATGCTCCCTGCTTGATACGCCTGTGTCTACAAATCTAGGTCAGACTGTCTGGCGGCTCTCTTATTTCATGCATTATCGCCCGCTATATTTCCCGCCCACAAACACCTGCTTCATTCGATCATTCCCTACTTCACATCTCTCCAGTTGAAGATGATAATAAACGTCAAGGAGATCAGATATAATCCTGTTATTTTAACGCCCACATCGCATCTAAATGAATTATCACAGTCTACAGCATATGTCTCTTTCGATATAAAATGGTGTATCTGCCACTTCACAAAGTGGCAGATACACCCTTTCATAGGGGACGAATTATGTACTGCCTTCTAACATGCTAATATAAACAACTAGGCCAGGATCAACTTATCGAAAATCAGATACGAATTATCAAACGTCAAGCACATAAAATCAATTATAAATGTTATTACTTTAAAAATATACGTCGGGTTTATTAGTACCAATATATATATATATATATATATATATATATATATATATATATACATGCCGACCCATGATTATATCGTCTTTTCGGAGAGAGAATGTCATATTTTCTACTTTAACAAGTAGACATTTGACCTTTAGCTTATAGAGGGTCGATATATTTTTGCAATAACACATTATAGTGCATTTGTCGCCATATCTCTGTACATGATGGGAAGCCATACTCTCACTATCGATCATGATAACACTGTGCGTGACATGCACCACCTTGGTTTTAAAGGGTCATATCTGTAAGTACGACCTTTTAATACCAAGGTGACACAATGTACTTCCCGAAGCATGTTCATACAGAGGTTTATACCATTCTTGTGATGTTTAAAAATCATTTCTCGTTCATTTGAAGATGGAAATTGCGTGAATTTCCAGCTTTAGCAATTGAAGTGCTGAAATATTTTTGTATAAACCAAGAGACCAAAGGGGTTTTTTCAATATGAAATCACCGTAAATGTCCTAGTTAACTCTTTTCGCTTCATTTGAATACATATGTTATGGATGTACAGTCATTATAAATATTAAACAATTTCAGTGCGGGGGTCGATTTTAGACGTCAGGATCTGACGTCTATGAACGTCAGATACTGACGTCTAAAGTCGATCCCCGCGCTGAAAGGGTAAATGAGCAAGAGTCACATATTAACAACTCAGCACACCAAGGGTTAACATCCAAATAAGAAAAGCGAGCACCTTGCCCTCAGCACACAAAGTGTTAATGTCCAAATAAGGGAAGCGAGCCCGTTGCGCAACCAGTCGGGAACCAAGTGTGAATACTTGACGACAATAAAGGCGGCTCTCGAGATTATTCAGTACCGCGGGAGTACGTCGATCACGCTATGTGGTTGTTGGAGACAGTTCATCATTCTCCCCCCTGACACTTGTCCACCCTCCGCGACGCAGCGGGCTGTCGACCAATGGCCCTCCCGCCTACAGGTTTACGGCCCTCGTGACGCAAATTCAGGTAAATATATTGTTATTGGCCTGGGACAATATTGATGTACGCGGCGAGACAGAATGGCGTATTCCTGGGTTGGTTTAATAATCGGGCGTCCAACATTGTATAAATGTTATACAAATGTTTTGTGCTTGTTTGGTTGGTTGGTTGGTTGGTTGGTTGGTTGGCTGGTTGGTTGGTTGGTTGGTTGGTTGGTTGGTTGGTTGGTTGGTTGGTTGGTTAGTTGGTTGGTTGGTTGGTTGGTTGGTTGGTTGGTTGGTTGGTTGGTTGGTTGGTTGGTTGGTTGGTTGGTTGGTTGGTTGGTTGGTTGGTTGGTTGGTTGGTTGGTTGGTTGGTTGGTTGGTTGGTTGGTTGGTTGGTTGGTTGGCTGATTATTTGGTTATTCTAAGGAAGGCTCAGCAGAAAAAGAAAAAACTCGCCGCATTCCGTATTAAAGGAATCACACATGTCGCATATACCGTACCGCATGACGCATAATGGATAACGCATGCCGCATACCGCATGTAAGGAATCCTAGCTTTTTTGTAGGCGATCTTATGAAGCAGTATATATAGTCTACGAACCATGGTGTCATAAATGCGATAAAGACTGATATAGACCCCTATTTAGTTAATAAATAAAAATAATAGTCAGTTTTTTTTTGCAATGTCACTGTAACGTAGGCCCGTTTGTTTATAGATTGAATTAATCCTAAAATTAATTAGCCTAACTGTATTATAGCTCAGACCCGTATAGAAGCATATTGTATGTTTATTATTTACTTGATTAAAATCATATATTATAGGCCCCTACTATCATGTATAGGCCTATAAAATCCACTGATCGACGAAATCACTTTGTGCAAGTATGTGACAGTTCGTTACTGACTAAAATAAGTGATTCAAATGAGAATATTTATTGTACAATTCAGCATTTAAGAACTTTACACTCGTTTTAAATAAGGTTTGCATAGAATGTGTCACATATTTCACCGGGTGCGTGAAAAATGGGAGTTTTTTGGCCACATATTTCAGCTGATAGGTGAGAAGGTGATGGGGGGTTGTCTAACGCATTGTGGTCGGGTGTGCAGTGGCTGCATCGCTGCAAGACGTCGACACAGTGTTGGTTTGATGCTGGGACAGCATCAAACCTGTGTCGATATCTCGTGTTTCTGGTCTGGTTGGCATTGTCATTGGTGACCTGCAGTGTAAACCAGTGCAGAGTGATTGATGTGTACACGCTCGGGTAAACACATACATCTAATACAGCCTAATCTAGGTCATCCCACCTCTCTAATTATTACCAATCATCAAACATGATTCCGCTGGTTATGTGTACAGGTACACCGCGTGCCCTGACCGCATACCGATCGTCTGCCGCACTGTCATGCAAAGAAAAACTAAAGTAACTTCTTATTTTTAAAGTAAGCAGTTACTGTTATTTGGCTTTCCAACGTACTCCGATGAAGGTATGTAACGCACCGTTGAGGTCTTGACTTTAACACGATAAAAGGGTCATAAAAACTGGCCAGTCATTGGAATATCGCTCGCATGTGATGGGCTTGGGGGACTTGACCGTGTAGTGTGGACAGGCGACATTTGAACACCGAATGCTGTGACAGCAATGGATCAATGCTTGTCCAACTTTTATGACGTTGGACCAGCATTGAACCAATGCAGGCAGTTTTATTACTCCGTGTATCTCTATCTAATAAACCTGTCTGCATATATATAAAAAAAACTTGCTATATCACGACAACGCCTGAAGTAGAATAAATTGTGGTATATTGTCATTCTCTTCATGTATCCTAGGCAGCTAATTTGAATTTATTTTCCTAGGCAGATAATTTATAACGTTAGTTGTCAAGTCACGTTACCCACATGTATTCCTTCTGATACTTTTGGAAAGATGGCGTATTTTGCTCAAGTATTTTATTTTTTGTACTTCCTTAAAATTGTGCATATACAGACAGCGTATTTTATTAATGGGGCTATCATTTCAATCGGACCCAATATTTTTCACCCCCCCCCCCCTCACCCCCACCCAACCCTTGTAATTTAATCAAACTCCCTGAAGTTTCTTGTTACAATTTTCCGTCTTACAATAGCACCCCTTATACACGGCAAATCCTGACCCGGACTGGAGCACAAGTTACAATAGGTTCCGGATTACACGAGCATAATGTCCGCTAAAGAAACAGCGCAGTCATCCGCGAGAATCGGACAAATTGAACCAGACAGGGTGGAAGGGGTTTAGGTGTTACGACTGCCAGAGGGCTCCCTGGTCACGGAGAGAGGCCGCCACTCTATACCTCCAGATATGGCCGGAATTATAAACACAAATACCCCCAGCAGACAACAGACGCAGGCCCAATGTCATTTCACTGTTGGGCCAACGTCTGGACGCTGGCCCAGCGTCGTTTCATTGCATGTTTCACTGCATGTTGTTCAATGCATGTTGTTAGCTATAACTGTACAAAATCATTTACAAAATGCACCTGAAAGTCATTTAGATTGTTGTTAAAAAGGCCTTTTACAATGTTGGGTATACTGTAGAAAAAATTAATTGATTATCAAATTTATTCAGTAATAAAAAATGGTCAAATTTGACAAAATAAAATAGAAACCGTGATGGTAATATCATCTACAAGTATAGAATATTAGAGCATCATGCAGTTATTGGACGATGGTTTGTAGTGTTTAACACGTGTTACATTATAAAACTATAAAAACTAATAAATATAAATATAATCAATTTAAGGCGATACAATTACTGAGATCTGTTAAGTTCCGTACAAATCTTTCGACCGATAAAAAAATTATATTAAAAAAAATTAACATGACTAAGGATACAGAGGTATCTCGACCCCCCCCCCCCCACCCGAATTTCACGTGACTTCCCCCCTTCCAATTTCACGTGACTCCAGTCACCAACAGTGAATAATTACGTGTCGTAACGAACTGGTATAATGACGTAACTTATTCATTATAATTACATAGTGATCATTATTCGGCCCATTATCTCGTACAAGATGAACGTGAGCCACTACACGTGTAATTGCACAAAGGACGTTCTATATACATGTACCTATAGAACGTCCTTAATTACACCATGGAGCTAGGAATTACACGTGCATGTATCTCGTGCAGGTGGAAACGGGGGAAGTCCCTCGTCCTGCTGACTTAAGTGCCCCTCACTGTATATGGACCCTTTCATCGCCAACTCGTGCAATTTGAATTTTCACCCACTTGAAGCTGTGTCTCGCTGACGCGATCCACAGCTTCAAGTGGGTGAAAATTATTCATATTTGTCAAAATGGAGGCAAATTATCTTTACATTTTCACTGATTGAAGAGACGTTCAACTTTAAAAATGTACTTTTTCAGGTACTGATTTATGAGGGTTTTAATCGGGATTGGGCGGTAAAGGGTTCCGGTAATTGGACTGGCTGCGCGGGTTGCATGACAGGTCGGGACTACAGCTGGGGTGCGGTCTGGGGGGTGGTGGGGTGCGGTCTGGGGGGTGGTAGGGTTACCAGGATCATGTGACTTCGCCAGCTGCCCGCGGGGTGCCACCCCAGAAAACTACAGAAATTGAACTAGTGCCGGCTTAATGTTGGTTCCCCGCCTGCGACGCTGGCCCGCCATTGAAACAGCATCGGTTCCAATTCCGGTGTTGGTTGGAGCCCCAGCCGGCACATGAGACCAGCAGGGCAATAGACCCCGCAGGGTAATAACAGGCCACAGTGTACCCCTCAGTGCAAGGGCAAACAGCAGTAACTGTTTAATTAATAAGTCAGCAGTTAATGCTCTCTGTTTTACATGAGATAAACCCTTACAGCCCTGACATATTTTTGTACAAACCATGGAGACAAATTTGAAATCATTATAAATATCTTATTTGCCTCATTCCTCTTTATGTGAATACCTATGTCATGGGTTTACTTTTGCTCTTATAAAGCGGGGATTGACTTTAGACGTCAGAATCTTGACGTCTATAGACGTCAGATTTTGACGTCTTTAAGTCGATCCCCGCACTGTAAGGGGTAACTGTAACAAAGGCAATCAGCAGTAACTTTTTACTTGAAAAGTAAGCAGTTACTGCTGTTTTCCTTCGCATCGCGTCAAATGTGGTAAAACGCTCATAAAACCGACACCTGAACTCGTGTTTGTTATCTAGCGTGACCTGCATGTAACGTATGTGATTGGTGGAGATGGGCATCTTGACCAATCACAGGCGTAGCATTCAGGTCAGATTATCTAAGGACAACTGATCTG
The DNA here is from genome assembly GCA_964017125.1 of Flabesymbios commensalis. Taxonomy (NCBI): domain Eukaryota; kingdom Metazoa; phylum Annelida; class Polychaeta; order Terebellida; family Flabelligeridae; genus Flabesymbios; species Flabesymbios commensalis. The sequence continues at coordinate 99,372,045 of OZ024904.1, read as the reverse complement.
CACTTTTATGTGACAGCCTTATTGAAACTCCAGCCCGCTCCCGCCCACCGCCCACACCATGCATGATATCATCTTTCATATTTTAATATTAGCATTCTATGCAGGGGAGGTTTAGAGGGGAAAGTCTTGCTAAATTAATTATACGTCCTAATCATATACTATCCAGCACACGAAAAGCACCAATTCACAAAATTAAAAAATTGTCAGGCCTTTCGATTGAATGTCTTCTACTTTCAGAAAAAATGACGGGTTTTCCATGTAGCCTTTCCTGGTAACTCATTGCAATCTGATGGCAGAATTTTGAAGATATAAGGAACAAGATTACCCGGCATGTCCGGGCCGCCTAACTTCGCCCTTGCGATGTCATCAGGGTCAAACAAGATATGCTTCAACATCATTTTTTTCGCCATTATAGATATTTAGAGATTATTTAAAAAATTAGAAAACATTAAAAAAATATATTTAAAACGATAGTATATCTATAGATCCTAATAGATATCTATAGATCCTTATAGAGATCTATAGATCCTTATAGATATCTATAGATTCCTTGGTAGTACAGATTAACACTGTTGAGTTGTTAAAACCAAAGAAAGTAGAAAACTAAGAACTTTATATAGAGAGTTTTTGGTAAAACACATTGCTATTTCGAAAGTACGACCCTAACAAATTCATTCAAGCAGTGAAATGTATTTTGTATATTTTGTATATTGCCTAATTCTTGTTACCGGTCCGGGGAAAACCATTGGCTCGGTCATAACCCAAATCAACTGCACATGTCTGGTCTCTCCTTCCGCCACAGTCACAGCGTTGAAACGACGTTGAATTTGACTTTGATCAACACAGTTACAACGCCGTGGGCCTGTGGTTTGTCTGCGAGCCACCCACAGGTAACCCAAATCAGAGGTGCCGTGCAAAGGCAAACAGCAGTAACTGCTCACTTGAAAAGTAAGCAGCTACTGCTGTTTGTCTTTGCTGTGCGGGGCAGTGCAACTAACTGCCAGAGATTTATGAAGTGAACGGGGTCAAGCAATCAGCTGCGGTTCAGGGGATGGTCTGCATCGGACTGACCCAGATCCCATCCTTCTGATTGGTCGAGATCGGGATCTCGACCAATGAGAACAGTTGGAATCGGGTTGGTGCTTTTGATAAAATCTTCCCTGAAGTGGCGAGGCTGGTTGAATTATAAAGTACATCCCCAGTACATTCTCATAGCCATCTCGACCAATCAGAATCCTACGATATATCGTAACTTGTACGAGAATACATCCCCAGGCGTATATGTCACTTTATGATAACAGATCGTGATATATAGACAGCCGTGAGTGGTATATAGTGAAGGAATCACACTCATTAACATATTGATTTGAGGCACGGCATCTTCAATTAGCGTAGGACTATACCCTTATTTAGATTCAGATGATGAATTCCGTGGATGACTGAAACATTTTTTTTTCAATAATTAAATATCGTGCTTTATCAAGTATGCATCTCAGTAACATGAGATCAAATAATAAATCAAATAATGAGATCAGATAATAATTATGAGATCCTGATTTGAAACACGATCATGAACATCCATAATCTCCGTTTACAGTGCTTCAAAATGCTGAAGGTCGGAAGGGATACTGGGATACTGGTACGTTATCATGATTATGCTGAACTTAAAAGTTATTCCCCAACAATCATTGAGTCATGGAGTATAGGACATTTTCTTTCCTTCGAGATGCTGAAACACTTTTCAGTGACTCGAATACCGAGATCCACACGACTTGAATATCATACTCAATCACTCCCCAGTGCTTATTTATCTATATACAGAAGACTACTGAAATATTTATTGTTAAATCAGGAGTTGTGTATGACCTTGAAGTCGACATGCTGTGGCTGCCAGATATAGGAATAGATATGTAGATATATAGATATAGATATAGATATAGATATAGATATAACATATATAGATATATATATCGTCAGGATGGTAGTATATTAACAGTGATGTTGATGGTGTAAAGTAAACACCCAGTCTGTTCAGGATTTCCACTCTTCCTTTTCTGCATCGCAACGACAAACAGCAGTAACTGCTAACTTGAAAAGCCAGCAGTTACTGCTGTTTGCCTCTCCACTTTCCCTCTTGTCTCAGACATCATAACACATCCCCACGTGCATCCTCAGCCTCAGGCTCTACCCCCCCCCCCCCGCTCTCATCACCTCAACATCCATATCAACACAGGCTCAACACAATGACACCGTGGCCTAGTGCTGGTTCAATGCTGGGCCAGCGTCTTCGACGCCGGCCCGCCATTGAACCAGCGCTAGGGAGGATTTCCCGGGATCCTCTGTAGATTATCCATAACCACCGCCGGCGAATAGCTGAGAAATAAACAGTCCTGGCCGACTGTGCTGCCAAGTGGTGCAAAACTCTGCGCGACCTGCCATATGTTAAACTTCCAGACTACCAGTATGCAAAAGGGCCTACTTAAAAACAAAGCTTACCGTTTTTGTATTTGTGTATATAATTTTGTGTATTATATGTATGTAAGTACATATATATGTAATACATACACAAAATTGATACATACTCACATACATTTAATCAAGAAAAATAGAATCAGAAATAAGATACAAAATATGACATCATGACATACTATGTATGTATGTATAATTTGTGTATATACAGTGTGAAGCAGCTAACATAGGACTGGTCATGTTATAGTTCCATATATTTGTATGAATAAATATATACATGGTTTCAAGTGAGTTTCAAACCACATAAAGTATACTTTGAAAAGATACAAATAGTTTATTGCTGTTTATGGAAGATGCTCATGTAATAAATCAATACAATTTAGGGGATGTTTTTCTTTTTCACAACAGAAATATTTCTTGAAACTGGAAATTGCGATTTCCAGCTTCAAATGAATGAAAAATACCAACTGGCAACTGAGTAGCACAAGTGCTAGGTGCAAAGTGCGGTACTCATATTACCTGTAAATAAACCCCTGGGGATGAGAAGGTTAATTAACGCTGACCTGAATGTCAGAGTGTGTATACGCATGCGCATTCCAGGCGGGAGTGGTGGTCAGCGCCATCTCTCGTCTGGTCTGTGTACCAGAGAGGGGACTATTTTTGCCGGCGCAGGATGCGCGTATAGGGCCCCGGTTACGTGCATGTGTTTCTGTAGATCTGGTAATATTCGCAAGGTTTTAATTTTGGCGAATTTTGCGAGAAAATGAAATGAAGATGCAGGTTTTTTATAGTCTGATATCAAGTCTGAAGACCTATCATCAGACTTTACATTTTACCCCTGGTTACTGGACCTGTTCATTCATGTGCCATTTCAACTCCCCGGGGAGCATACAGTCCTGCAGCCGTTTCGGCACATTGAACTTATCGTACACATTGCCATCTCTGTCCTACCAGGTGCTCATTTTCACCTGAGTTAAGTGAAGCATTTGAGAGTGAAGTGTCTAGCCCAAGGACACACCATCTTAACAATGTCTCAAGATTGATAGGGGAGAAACATGATATTTCTCTGAAAATCCTGCGGGATTCGAAACCGCACGGCAGGCAGCGACATCGGCAGAGCGCCACGCTCTAGCCATTGCGCCATGTCCCTCTGTATGACAAATTCGCGAATTTAAGTATCTCGCGAAAATTATTATTATAATAGCGCTACCTATCATCGAAATCGATAATTCGCGTATTCTAAACCTCAGAGAAAGTCCCAAAATAAAAAATTCGCGAAAATTTTAGTCGCGAAAATGACCAGATCTACAGTATTTGGCATACAGCTGGCGCCTCCACACGTCTGGATCGTTTCCGGGTCTCAAAGGGTCACTCCCGCTACTTTACAGAGTGGCGTGTGTGACCCTCTGGATCCGTGAGGTCACTAATTATTACCAGGTGTCCGTCTGGAGTCGGCGTTTAGCGGGCACGCCAGCTGTCGCGCCTTAATAACAGGCCCTGATATGTGTAATCACTCCATTATCGCCCAGGTTCTCAAATCACAGATAGCGTGTTCCACACCATGTAAACACGCGTACAATCATTGTCTTCTCTCGTGACGAGTGCCACTGCCGCCTTACATGCAAATCAACGTTTGTTTCAATCAAGGAAATCGAGTCAGATTTTATTTTCATTGTTTCAATCCGTCATAATCTAGGCTATAGGCTACTTCTGTGGCGGTGTCACGACCGAGCTCGGAGCGCGACAGATTGATGCTCACTGATCAGTATCATCTACCATAGAGATAGTAGAGTCTCTACTATCTCCATAAATCCACTGCGGATCATGTACAGATCCGAAAACCAAAGATAAATTAGACAATCTCATAGTTTAACATTAGTTTGCTGAACCTTTCAGATTCTGATGTCTGGAGTCGATCCCGCAATGAAAGAGTAAAGTATATATATAAATAGCCGTAGACCCACAACAAAGGAATTCAAATGAAGTGAAAAGAGCTAACTAAGACATTTATGAAAAGACCCTTTGGTCTCTATGATTGATACAAAAATATTTCAAGGTTAGTCCATGGCACATCACATTATTTATTAGCCTTATGTTCTTTGAGATCCAGAGATATGACATTTGATATTTCGAAACAGGACGTATTTTTCCGGCGTTTCCACCTGGAAGATTCGCGTCCCAGAGGACGACCTTTCATGCTATATGACGCGCCTAGAGGCTCGATCCTGCGAGGCTTGAGGCGCTGGAAAAATATTTTATTTCTACCAATTAATTAATTCATTCGCTGGGTTGTTGCAGCAGGACAGCTGCGTGTTGTTGCACGCAGGTTGCCCGTTGCCAGGCTATCATGGCTGTAGCGCCATCCACTGCAGGGCTCAACAGCCTGAAAAACCGGTTCTTGCTTCGTTTGTCAATTGTTTAAAGGTTGACCTGACAGTGCCAATAAATAATGAGCGGCTGCAAAGGCAAACAGCAGTAACTGCTTACTTGAAAAGTAAGCAGTTACCGCTGTTTGTCTTTGAGTTACTACAGAGGGAAGATGCCTGTGTGTACACGATGTTTGTCATGTTGGCTCCGCCGTCCTGAACGACCGCCATTCATGATCCCGTGCCTTACTGGATCTGCCAAGTCCCGAGGGGTCCTGACGGGAGTGGAGTGTGTACGAGTGAAAACCTGCCATGCAAGGGCAAACAGAACTTACTCGAATGGGAAGAGGTTACTGACGTTTGCAATGCAAAAAAACAGTTAGGACCTATAGTGCAGTTGGGCTTCCAAGTTTGTACGACAGAATTCCCCATATCGATGAAACTGAATAAATGGGACCTAAGATCATTTATGAATGTGCACACTTGCTATGGGTCTGAACATGTGTGTTTTCACTCAATTTTCATTTTAAGTAGACGTTGAGTAGCCTTAAGTAGTTAAGTAAATTCTAATAGCAACAATAGTACTAGTCTTGACTATTATTAAGTCATAGAAGAAAGAACGTGGAGGATCTTTAACAAATCTCCATGAATGAGATTATATATATTAGGGAATATTCACGAAGCCTTGTGTCTTAGCAAGGAAAATAGAACCAAGTGTTTCTATTTTCCTGGCTGGATGTCATATTAGGCCATCTCCTGAGACACATTGGATCAACATGCTCTTGGTTTACCAGCAGAGAACGACAGGACATCTATACGTCGTACCAAGGAAGGAAAATAGAATCAGATTCTATTTTCCTTGGTCGTACACAATGCGTGGGTGATTTGTTCACTTTCAGGACATACGTACGTCGTACGCTATGGATCACAGTGCGTGTGTGAGTGACACGTGTACAATAACGCCTGGGTCCCTGAAGGCAAATCCCAGAGAGATCCCCGGGGGGTGTCCCGCCATCTGACACCCCCCCCCCCCCATAGGCACCGGGACCCCTCCATGCACCTGCATCCCGTGCCGCAGCAACAATTAACAGTTTACACGCCGCGGGAACAAGAATGGCAAAAAGACTGTGTGAGTTTTCCCTGTACTCCATAATGCATGGGAAAAATGCAGTGTTGTATTTCTGTCACCATAGTCACGGGAGATTCACACTTTTACTTTTACTTTTACTTTGCAACACAAGTTATTACATTTTTTGTTCAGTTGAAGCTGGCAATTGCGTCAGCAATGTCAGCTTCAACTGAACAAAAATTAATGGAAATCACGGGAAACATAAAAGCAGATTTGCATGTTCTTTAAAATCTAATAAATATTTTCAACATAAAATATAACCAGAATGATACTTTTCAGATGCATGGCGTTGCAGTCTCATCAAAGATAAATGTTGAATTCAGCCATCAGAACCAACTCTCCAGCGATCAAATGTTGACAGCGAGCGTTGGTCGTTCATGCTTCATGTAGCGTTTTAATGAAGATGAATCAGTTTTGGGTGAATAGGACAATAGATGTGACAACTGATACGGACAGCTGCTGAGGAGGCTGCCGCTATTGTCGCCTTGTCCCGGGTCATGCTGAGGTAACAGGCGGCATCCTGCAGGGGAAGGGGGCATGCGGGGATATTATAGGCACTTAGATCCCGGTGATGAATAGCATATATCTAGATCCGGGTGAGTGAGTGAGTGAGTGAGTGAGTGAGTGAGTGAGTGAGTGAGTGAGTGAGTGAGTGAGTGAGTGAGTGAGTGAGTGAGTGAGTGAGTGAGTGAGTGAGTGAGTGAGTGAGTGAGTGAGTGAGTGAGTGAGTGAGTGAGTGAGTGAGTGAGTGAGTGAGTGAGTGAGTGAGTGAGTGAGTGAGTGAGTGAGTGAGTGACCGTATTTTAAGCTACGTATACTTGATCCAGACTTTCTAAGCAATTCATTCCCAACACGTGTCTTCCACACTTCTTTGGTTAACCGTTGCGATGTGGTTATACCTTCACTAATACCATTAGCATGATTAGTGTCAGTCACATTAACATATCATGACCAATCAAATACACTTTCACTCACAAATCAATAGACACTGTGTAATTTGAATATCTGATTCTTAAAATGAGAAGATATTCAGTATGTTGATATCCCAAATTCCAGACACATATCACGTACACGTGTATATCAAGCCTTAATGGGCTAATTAGTAACGCCACACTCCACAAGTGTTAATGGAACCACCCCGCCAAAGACATACACTCTGTATATTAGACACCCATCTACACCAAATACCCCAGGGTCATCATCAAAACACCAGATGTCCGGAGATCTGACCATACATAACGAAATGGTTTGACGATTGCTACAATCTAACATTCTCTGACATAACCACTTTACAACTGACCATTTTGTTCTAGGCCTACAGTGATAATTTAAATGAAAATACTAGTGTAGAATATTGATGATACAATATACATAAAAGTTGTGCAATGGCCAGACCTTAAATCGACGAGAAATGTCATATACACTAAGTATATTATTTAAAATAAAAGCTCAGAACCTCCTTATTGTGAGGGATTATGCAATTTTTTATTCAAATAACTTTATTTGAAATATGTGATGTGGTGCATTTGCGCACCGAGTGCTAAAGTGTTTTTGTATGTGAGCTGCTGGGGTTAGAGTGTCTTTGTATATGTCGTGTGTACTTCATTATCCATGGTTTACCACCAGTTTATTGACGGCGGTGTCAGACCACATCACTAACTATACATACTAACTACATACATCGCCCCCTTGGATATGAAAGGGTGTATCTGCCACTTTGTAAAGCGGCAGATACACCCTTTCATATCCAATGGGACGACATATACTGGTGACAGCCTCCATTCTAAAAACTAGTCGTTTCTAAATTGTTTTGAAAGATAACACTTATTAATACACTACATAACTGAAAGGCTCTCTCTGTGAAAAACCTAATATAGTTTTTTTTGTGCCAGAACGTCTTGCTTCGGGTTTGAACCCAGTGTCTGGAGAACTTTGTTCACAAAAGTTTGCCTTTCCTCCTTGCATTCGATGCCTGAAGAGCTGCATTCAAAATAATTTGACTTTCCTCCTTGCACTCGATGGATGAAAAATTGCTTTCACAACATTTTGACATTCCTCCTTGTACTCACAGCTTTAAAAGAAATTTTAGGAAAGCGACGTTAAAGTGCAAAAAGGAAATCATTGCCTTGACTTTGACTTAATATTGGATGAGAATTATACCATGATTTTTTTTGTAAAATGTATTTGCAGCTTAGAAATAATTGCGCGCTTTATGAACTTCAGATTAATTTTGTGGGAGTATTTATTTTAAAAAATATCAGCCCACACTGTAGAGTGATATCAGCCCCCATAAACGCACATGATATTAGGCGCATAAGCGCGAGTTGATATCACTATAGACCAATGATACATGAAACTGGTCACACCTAGACACCTCCACTAAACTATTCCTGGCTACGATACATTATTTTATCACTTTCTCCATCAATATTTGCCTACACTATATACATAAAAGATGACATAGATATTGAATGAGGATGTGGTCAGATTGCATCTCCATTGAATACTGATGTATTGGCAATTTAGTCCTCATAAATACGCGCGTTTACAATTATTTACGACAGGATATGTTAATACGAACTACTTCTCCCGGTGAACAATGGCCAAATCTTTGGATCTGTCTTGACTGGGGATTTCCTTCTGATTGCTAAATAATGAGGCTCAATAAGCACCGCGCATGAACTCTGTACCGGAAATTAACTCCATTAAATAGGTATTGACGAGACGGTCACCACAAGATGTGGAACACGTGAGAAACGTCAAGCGGCGCGTCAGGACAAATGTCAACATCTGATCTTCACCTTTGTGCTTTGTTTTACCTTTATCTACTTTGCATTGCTTTATTATAATTTTTTTATTACTTCGTTTTGTTTTGCTTCGTTTTACTTTACTTTGCATTGTTGTGCGTTGCGTTGAGTTGCGTTGCGTTGCTTTGTTTTGCTTTACTGAACTTTGTTTTCTTTTGATTTGTTTTGTTTTGTTCTCTACTGTGCTATTTTGATTTGCTTTGCTTTTAATGTAACACAGATCAAATAGCACAACAGTGTCGCATAATAGTTCATACACTCTTGAAACGAAAAATTACTACCAAAGAAAGAGTTTTAGTAACTATCATAGACCTACATAGAAAACATTCACAAAGTTTTTCTGTGTTTTCCACAGTGATAACTGACTCCTCCTGCTATGATATCATTTTCTGGTACCGTTATTGTATACGGTGTGACGTGTTATTTATGGAGGTAGGTGGCTATCAGGAGGTTTAAGAAGATAAAGGAGATGACGCTGGCTGCCTGTGCTCTGCAGCAGGTCAGCATCTCCCGCGGCGCTGGATCATGACCCTAACACCAACAATGCCCCCAAGGTGACCATCTCTCCCCAGACAAAGGAGGCAGCCATGACTTATGCTGGCCTCCACATTTATCACAGGTGCGCGAGGCGCCATTGTCTGTCACGTGCAGGAGCGGAGCCTACCACGGCACTCCACACAAAACACACTATCTACTGGGCACACGACGTTGCTGCGACGTTGAATCAACGTCAGTGACGTTGATTCAACGTCGCAGCAACGTCGTGTGCCAAGTGGGATACTCTATTACCTGGCATCTTTTGTTCCAGCATGCGGCACGCAGATGATGATGGTGATGATTATTGCATAAACAAAGATCAGGATGCTCATCCCGCTGGATCCTGTCTGGGATGAGTGAGTTTTATTTTACGTCGCTTTCTGCACAATCATGGCAATATCGCGACAGAAAGAAGTCCGAATTCGGCACTATGCCCTACCCTTATCGAACGACTTTAGGGTTTCTTTATGGTGCACAATGCATAGACAGCACTGCACACTCCATCCCTTTGAACAGTTTGGAGCACTGTATATGCACAACACCGATGACTAACATCCCACCCGACCGGGCTTCGAGCTCAGTAACCTCTGATTTTCCAGCCACAACCGGAAGAGACCGAATGAGCCATCGGGGCCGGCACCCAATGTAGTAACTTGCGCAGAGGCCAAGTTCGTTCAAAGCTAGTTCTACCTTGGTTCTTCCAAGACCTTACCAGAATAGCACCAGAAGTCAGAAGTTGGACCTAGCCCAGTTTAGCTTCTATGTGGACAAAATTCCCCTAAATCTTCACTTGTTTCTTTACAAAAAGATACTTCCCAATAAAATCATTGTAAATTCTACAATGTAAAGTTAACATGGTTAAGTACAGCTTAACTTGAATTTAAAGTAATACATACCTACGTATAGTGGAGCAGAAAGTTTGACTTTGAAATAAATACACGGTAATAACTTGGTTCCCAACTATCTTTTTAATAAATCAATAAAGAGTGGACACTTCTGAGAAAGGACAAGGCATATTCGAAAGGTCACGTTTGTACACTAGGTGCAGGACGTTGTATCAACTGTGAATCAACGTCAGTGACGTCGATTTAACGTCGCACCAACGTCGTTTACACAGTGGTGAACTGTATGGAGTACTCGTGATAACAAATTTGAAGCTATATACTGATATATTGATATTGTGCATGTATTTGACAGGCGCTGTCAACAGCTAATCGAAATGACAACACCATCACTGCTTCAACGCTGGGCCAGTATCTCCGATAATGTCCCAGCATTGGAATAGCGTTGGCCCATGGTTGTTGGTGGAGTCTGACAGGTGTGACTATGGTGACAATGTACCCGTGGTGACGAGAGGTGAAAACATCCTGATAAGAATCTCTACAAGGTAGATCAACTGTCAAGATAACAGACACCTCGTATCAGTGTGTAGTGTACCCAGACTGTCCACCAAAACCCCCCGCCCTACCCACCTCCCTACAACCAAACACGAGACGTTGAGCCATTGCTGGTTTTATGTTGGGCCAGCGTCGTAGACGGTGGCCCAACATTAAACCAGCATTGGTTCAACGTCTCGTATTTGGTGGGCTGTGTATGTGTTTGAAAAGCCAAAATAGAGTAACTCCTTAGTTGTAAAGTAAGCAGTTACCGCCTTTTGACATTGCACGGCATAATACAACAGGTGAAAACTGCACGCGGCATTCACTGAATTTCTTAGACCCAACTATCAATAACGAAAGGACATTTCATAACGAACACGAATCCACGCTATATGTAAAATCGGTGACACTGATTTACAGATCCACCTGCTCAGATTCCACCTGTTATTGTGCACTTATCTTATATATGAAGATGTTCGAATCACGATCTGCAATTTCACATTATCAATATCTCGTCATTAGGCGATCACGTTGGCGATCACGTGTAATACTTTCTTAAGTCATGACTTCTTTTTGACGTTGAAATTGTAATTACAAATCCCTAACAGTAAGTACGAAATCTGAATTTTCACTTTGTTTCTTTGCAGAGTGATAATGTTGGTAGGCAATCACGCGACTAAATCGTCCCTCGGAGTTAAACTGTCATATCTGCCATCCAAGTGAGTTGTAGATGGGACCCTTTATCTGCTATGGGTAGCAGTGCTAACTATTAATCAGTTACAATGCTTGTCTTTACACCGTATAAGATAACACGTACATTAGCAAAGGCAAACAGCAGTAACTGCTTATTTTTCAAGTAGACAGTTACTGCTGTTCGCCTTTGCATAACACAGCCACATAACTGTCGTGATCGATGATAGGAACAGAACCATGACCACATTAGACATTACCAGTATCTCACAGGCTCGTAATTACAGGGTTAGAGAACCTCGGTACAAACTACAACTATACATACTAAGTACAAACGCCTATATAAATGTATATGCGAATAATTTAGTTTTCAACCAACCGGACTCTGGAAGTCTAATTTTAATAAAAAATATCAGAATAACAAGCTACCCTGCGTATTAGACGTATAAATAGTTGATGGATTATTTTGACTTTATTTTAGACATTGGGTGAGGTTCGTGATGCCCTCCATCTTGGTCAGAACTTGACTGTGACTGACCGGGACAGACGTTCTCTCAGTCAGAAAGGTAAACGCCGGAGGGCTCGAACAACTGACCGGTGTGATTGTAAGCCAGCCTGTCATGCCCCCTCCCTCCTGTCAGTGAGACTGGTATATCGGTAAACACTGGCCTATCATTGGTGCAATGTTGCGATGTTATACACCAATTTGTTGCTGATGCTAGTGCATCACGGCATTGCACTAATGTTGGATTTTATGACATTGAGAGTCGAGACATTCAGTCTATGCTGGTGCCACTCTTTGAACCCATACGATGCATCAACGCATTATTTTGCATCTCTGAATGTCTTAATTTCTTGAAACCTATGGGTTTTAAAACGACAATTTTCATGGAACCGCTCAATAATAACAGTATACCCAGTATTTTTTGTCATTTGTCACCCACTTCAAGTCGTCTTTATCCACTGCAAGTCGAGAATTGCGACAGCACTTCGCGGCTTGTAGGGGATGAAGATGACGATGGTAAATACCGGCTTGAAAGGGCTAATGCTGGCCCACCGTCCGCGATGGTGGGCTAACATTAAACCGGCAAAGTAGCCTACCTACATCCCGTGTTTCTCCACCACTCCTTGCGGCATCCGCCAGACAAGCTCTTCTGGATCCAGAACTGAAGAATGGACTCCAGACCATTCGCCTCCCGCTCTTTAAACCCCAGATTGGCTTACGGGCTTGCAGATGGCAACGGACCAAAAAGGCGATGTTATTTTATTTTCTCAAGTGCGGCAGGGGGGTGCGAGGGGGGTGGATCTCATCCCGCGAGAGGAGGAGGCGTGCGCCCCGTTCATCCATCTGCAGCAACATGTCTCCAGAAGGCCCAGCCATCAGCCATCAGGTGGCTGCTGTTGTTTATAAAACAAACACCGGCGTACTACGGCACTGTCACTTTCTCGTTGTTTGTAACGATCACCCGGACGGGAGGACTCTTCTCCCGGCATCCTTCACGGGCGGGGAATGCGGAGGCAGGCTCCCGGCCTTCATCAGCAATAATTAAGGCCACGAGCCGAGTCTCTGGTCCGTGTTCCGACAAGAAAGATCGGCCCGCGCTTGTCCTGGGGATCGAGCGGCAGAGCGGGAACGCCATTTGTTCATTAAATATGCAGTCAGGATCATCCATCAGCCCCGCGTTTTCACGCGACATCGGCCCAGTGCTGGTTTAACGTTGGGCCGACGTCTGTGACGGCGGCCCAACGTTAAACCAGCACTGGGCCGACGTTCAGTGTTTTCTGCAGTGAGATATACAAGGCACATGTTGATCAGGCCCAGCGTGCCATAGTGTACAATACAGGACTCTACCGTGGCAAAAAACGTAACAACAGAAGCAGAACGATTGCAAGAAATGTTTGAATTAATGTGGTCAGCAGACATATACCATATCAAAAACTGCAATGAAGAAGATATATGGAGACTAATGTCTGGCACCAAGTGTGTGTAGTGTTCTCGGTATCACTAAGTGTTGTTTGTTATCCTTGGAAAAATAAATATAGGGCCTAGTACTTGAAAAAAATAAATCAATATGGCAAACTGAAAAGAGTATAATAACTTGATTTGTTCAAAATCGACGTTGAGTTTGCTGGTTTTGCTGCTTGCTTAGGCCTACTGAATTTCCAGAGATGGTCTCATAAACTGCTGGTTTGCCATTATTACATTACAGTTTTGGACTGGGGGCACGTGTGTTAATACTCCACTATCACATGTATCAAGGACTATGTGCGTGTGGTAAATGTAAACTTGAATTGAAAAATTGCAAATCGTCCTCTTATTTAAGCTCTGAAAAACATCGCTTCGGCGTTGTTACATAATTATATTGGAAATATTCGCACTAGTTATATGGGCCTATCCTTGTGTAAATATAGCCTTTAGCCCATCTCGTACAGACTGAATTTGATGTGGTTATAAATAATGCAAAAAAATCCACTGAGACTGGATGTGTTCAGAACGGTTTCGCACTCTGGCCGGTGCTCTGTAATAGTTGTGAAGGCAGAAGGGTCCCACAGATTAGCGGCGAGATAATTTAATGAAAAGAGCAGCAATAGCACCGGAGACGTCCGCACAAACCCAATTTGGGCTCTTTTCAATTCCTGGGGATTCCCTGGAGACAAGTGCCGCGTAGCGTCCATCCCTCAGCCTCCCTCTGCCGACCCCGGTCCGCGGAACATTGACCCAGTGTTGGGTCGATGTTGGGCCAGCGTCTGCGACGCTCGTCCAACATCAACCCAACACTGGGTCTGTTTCTTGTCTGTACAGTAAAAGCAGCAGACACAGCGGGTATACACAGGAAACAGGTACACATATTCATACACAAATTCAATGCATATGGTAGTTGCTTCTTGAGCAATAATATAGAAGTCATTTGCCTCTGAGCTCGGAACACCGAGGATTTGGGCATTAGAAGTCTTTTCGTTTTTAATAGTTTTGGAAAGAGTAGCCGATGTCATGAATAGTTTTTCTTATGCATTTTGCCACAGCGTCATTCAAATTCCTACCCAATTTTACACCATACTATTTAATTAAAAGTTGTTTTTTGACAACATTACAAAATTTTAGCATATATATAGAGACTATGAGAATGATCCATTTTGAATTGTTCTCTTTGTGCACAGTTTACTATACAGTACAATGCTGAGAAATGTATGACCTGGAACCTTTTGTTTTTAGAGCAACGAGTCAAACTAAAAAAAAAGGTGGTAGTGAGCATAAAAAGAATAATGGCAGCCATACACTTCAGCCTACATGATAGGCTGAGCCAGGTTTTTGTCAATATGTGCTCTCCGGTTGTCAGAAACTCCTTAATTTAGGTGAAAAAAAACAGTAAGCTTTACCAAGGAATCCCTATAGGCCTAGATCCCTTGGCTATACTCAACTCTAACCAGTCGCAGATATTCTATTTCACAGAAAGAGAGAGAGAGAATCACACCAAAAAATATTGGAAAATGCCAGGATCTGGCTCGTAGCAGACAGTCAGCAAAAAACTCTGGCAGGTTTTATCTACATCAAGGAATCTGCTCCCTGTTTATAAATATGAGGACCTCCGATGATCAATGCAGTAAGACCGATCCGTGTGTGATCCCACATGGAAGAAAAGACATTCAAAGTAATCCTGGATCAGTCATCATGGATGTTGCTTCGACTGTTGCTGCTGCTTCTAATGCTGCTGCTGTTGCAATCACCATGGCTGTTTATGTTGCTGCTGCTGTTGCTCCTGCAACAACAGCAACAACAGAAGCAACAACAGCATCAGCTGCAACAGATCTCTGGGCTGTATCCATAGGCATTATCCAGAGTCATTACCATAATGTGATTTTGACTCTTGGGATCAAATGCCACCCCGCGCAACTACCCGATTGCCATGCCTCGTGTGCCCGCCGCTTTCATGTGTACTGTGCGACGGATCAACAATGACAATTAGCATAATTAGAATTATTTACACGGCAAATGTTATTCCAGACCAATGTAAATTAACAGTGGGTGTTATTGGGTCAGTTGTACAAAGATCTGTGTGTAGAACTGTTTGCCTGCACGTATTGTTGCTGTCTGTATAGGTTTATGGACTATATCTCGTGTCCCGCTAATGACCTGCGCCGTGTACACAACAACACACAAGTAAAAGTAGTCATTACATTGATTCGCCTTTGTGATCCAACCCGCTGTATGAATAGATTATCTCCGCCGCGACATCGATTAGCCCGCTCTGTGTTTGAAGCGGCCAAATCCGGTAAACAGCAATGGTCGCTCGGATAGGCTGCAAGGAACGGAAATGACCCGTGCCCCAGTGCTGTGCCTTTATACAGACTAATTGGTCAGACGATCGCCTGTCGATGGCAACGCTTGCTGTAATTCTGAATGGAACAAATTAATATTTCAGCATTGCACGGACCTTGTCGTGGCAGTGAGTGCAGCCCTGCAATGCAATGGCAAACAAAAGTAACTGCTTACTTGAGAAGTAAGCCGTTACATCTGTTTTCCTGTGAGCGGCATAGCTACATGTAGCGTGCGCTGTGAGCGCATGACTGGAGCTTGTCTCCAGAGAGTCATTAGAACAGTCATCAGAGGAAAGTCATCAAAGGTTAAGGTCATGAGACTCCAAGAGAAAAGTCACCATGAAAACGGAGACGTAGCCAGGCTAAAGACAAAGTGCAACAAGAAAAATTATAAAGAGAAAGTTACAAATAACGAAGCAGCAGGGATTCACCAATAGAGTCACATTAAAATGTGAATAATTTGTTGAAAATCAGCAAAGGTATAAAACTGTGAATCTTGCCAAGAAATACAAATAGCAAGGGATTGTCAACAATACTCAACGGTGATTCCACAAAGTATAAGGGAGTCAGCAACAAACGTAACTGTTGAACGTCAGAAAGGGGATGAAATGTGAAAATCACTATTCAAGGAAAGTCACGCAAAAATAATTCAAGATATCTGTGTCATCGGAAGCAACTGGAATCAAAGTCAACAGAGTATAAAAATAAATCGAGTTTTCTTGTTGGTGTCTTTGTTCTGGTGTCGTCATTTCTGCTCAGGGCAGAAATGTCCACACCAGAAGAAAGTCACCAAGAAAACTCAATCTATTTTTACATCTCGTTTGATTCTATTACCCTGGCAGTTTGTAGCGTTCTTCCTCCGATCAGTTTCTGCCGTGGACCAGTCAATACCGACCTAAAAGGCTTTCCACGTCAGCTGTGTCCATTTTGTCGACTTCAAATAGAGGCACATGTCAGGGTGAATGCAGGTGGCGGTGTGAAGATGGGTTGTTTAGACGGAGGCACTCTAATAAACCTTAAGCAGGCACATCAGCACGCTGATGTGGACACATCAAACGATGTTTGAATAAGATATTCTGTATATCCTGGGCGATTTCAATGCACGCTTTGATTACACAGGATGAGTGGGGTGTGCCTCCCTCCACGCACAGGGAGAGACACACACACACAATGGGCACACGACGTTGTCGCGACGTTGAGTCAACGTCAATGACGTTGATTCAACGTCGCAACAACGTCGTGGGACACCCGGAGAGAGAACGTCGTATTTACACAGATTCTATACATAGAGACGTTAACTCCCACAAAGTTACTCCCCCTGCAGATATGGTATAGACAGGAAGTTAGCGGTATGGACAATGAAAGACAGTCAAGCACAGAATGCTATACTTTGCCCTTCTAGTTATTAACTCGCTGCTATGAAGTATCCAGTCCAGTATCTTACCCTATCAAATATTTAAAAAATAGTTTTTTCAGACCAAAAGTCATACTGATCTCAGCTTTTAAAAGCAGGTTCGGACTGTTCATAAACGCTCAGAATTGTATAGTTAAAAGCCTACTCTGAAGTTTGATTTTGTGTCCTTATAAAGTCCGCAAAGCTCTGCAAATAAAGCTATGAGGTTTTACAAATTTGACATCAATTTATGTCTGTATTTCCATTTCGAATGTCATACATAAGATTATGCCTGGACCAAATAAACAAATTCCAGACTTCAAAATAATGTTAGCTGAGCTCGGGCCGTCTCTACTGTCAATAGTTGTAGTGGAGCTGACAGATTGACTTGATGTGCTGTTTCTTTTGTGCTCGGCTTTTCCATGGAGCATGGTGTCTCTTTGTGCGGGATATATGTTTATTTACTCATGGATGACTATACGTCTAGATTTACATAGCCGTGGTCAGACCGCGGCCTGTGGCTTATGGTATTTGTATTACCTGAGATTCCTGACATGTTCTACAATGTCGCTTACTGTGATCAAGGAAAAAGGGATCATTCAGGATTATAATCCTTACAACGCTGAATTATTTTTGTATAAACCATGGAGACTAAGGGGTTCTTTCAATTAAAGATTATCATAAATGTCTTATTTAGCTCTTTCTGTTTCATTTGAATACCTATGTTATCGGTCTACAGTCATTTCAATTTTCTTAATTCTTTCAGTGAGGGGATCGTCTTTAGATGTCAGAATCTGACGTCTAAAGACGGACCCCGCGCTGAAAGGTATATTCTACTTGCTAATTTATTTAGCTGTATGTACAACGTCTGAATATACTGCAAGAACAGATTAGTGACAGCGAAATTATGTGCCAAGTAGCAAAAGGGAACCCTATACTCTTAAAAACGATATCATAATATCTACGCGATTTAAGAGTGGGTAGGTGGAACCAACATGTTCAATAAAAGAATAATGCGTCTTGTATACTGTAATTCCATAACAGATAACTGGATTAAACCAAGGAATTTAGAATGATTTATCCTTGATTAAACTCAGCAAACATGAGACATTTACCCAGTGCTGATTTATTGTTGAACCAATGTCGCAGACGTTGGTTCAGAAGTAAACCAATACTAGGTAACATCTCTTGGTTACTGGGCAGTAAGTTCATATGCACATAACATATAGAGAGTAATAAAAGGCACTGAATCAAGCCTGGGTTGTATTTATGCTATTATTAACGTGACGCCACACGACATGCCATACAGGGATCATGACAAAGCCCGGTGGATCAGCCACCACGCTAATAATGTAACATGAGTCTGTACAAAGAAAAAACTAGGCCGCACGAACGGCATTCCATAATAGTTTGACCCAGATATAAAGCGCCTCATTGGTCGAGATGGGTCATGTGGGTCAAATTATTGGACAAACAGTCCATGTGGGTACGCAATTATTGATGGAATGATTCTGGAATGTCAGACAAGACAGTTTTCATTCTTATCATTTTTGGCTTCTACGATCAATGGCTCGTTTGCAAATCAATCAAGATAATGTGGGAAATAATTCACAAAAGTGTGCATTAAAATTTTGGATTATTATCCAATGTGTGTTAGCTCTAGCATTGGCTTAAAAAGAGGCGTTGGCACAAAATTGAACCGGTGAAGTACCTTCGTGTTAGCTTCATAGTTACTTGACAATTCACTATGAATATATTTACTGACATTGAATCATTTCTGGGCCGATGCTGATGGCCAATAATTGAGTCACACATCTGCACGCCAGACCCATTGGTCAATCGTTCATTACAAAGTCCAAGTGTATAGAGACAGACTGACCACTGTCCACCACTAATACGAGGAGTTAGCAATCAGCCTGTCATCATCTTCCAATCTGCCGGCCATCACAGGGTCATCTTTATTGTCTCCTATCTGTGAGCGAGCAACAGACAAACGACCCACAGTTAAACACGTCCGTAATCCGGAGCACATTCATCAGATATCAGGACGTCCTCCCAGCGTTGGTGTAACGTTGGGCACGCAGTGCCCAACGTTACACCAACGCTAGGAGGTCTCAGAGCTTTCCTTATCAGATATGATCTCTGTGCAGTGAGCGGGCTCTCTGTGTGTGAAGCAGCTCATTTTGCAGTGAGCTTCTCCGTGTGTGAAGCAGCTCATTTTGTAGTGAGCTTCTTCTGATTTGCTCTCTGATCCACCAGCCACCAAACGGAGGCTCGATTCATGGAGCACTCACCCATTGACCGCGCTGAAATGGCCAATCTGATCGCCAGACATTTCCTGGCCATATCCCTCAGCTCTGTCTGGTAATTAACCCTCATAACGCTGAAATATGTTTGTATAAACCATGGAGACCAAAGGGTTTTTCAATTTGAAATCATCATAAATGGCTTAGCTAGCTATTTCTGTTCTATTTGAATGCATATGCTATGAATCTATATACGGCCATTATAATTTTGTTGATTCCCCCAGTGTCGTCTTTGGACGTAAGAATGCAAACAGTTCTGCTCAAATATCCTTTGTAATTCCATGGAGATAGTACTCTCTCCATGGTATTAGCACAGATGCTACTTTGAAATCTCAATAAATATGTTAATACCAAATAGTTCCGCTTACTTGAAACGTAGACAGTTACTGCTGTTTGCCTTTGCAGGGCACTTGGCTAAAATCAACAGTCGAATATTCGAGCTGATCGTTTATGATTATTACATCACCCCAGACCAAGGAATATTCTTTGCCCAGACTGATCAAAACAACTGAGTGGTCTTTCAGTTATATGAAGCAAAATATTGGATAGAAGCCAGAAGTTTTACAAAAACACGTACCCATATGTGTGGAATATTAAGCTATTTTTGTCCACAATAATGTATATTTGATTGTTCTTCGTGGATTTGTCCAATGTAATTACAAATTGACATTTGTGACAATATTGTATCTTTACGAGTGAGCGGGGAAGAAACATCTTGTTTCTTTGGAACTTGAATGCCAGAGCAGTGTTCGAACCCGCGATCTCCGACTTTCCAAGCAGGCAGTTTTAACAACTGCATCGATCGACTTTAGACGTCAAAATCTGATCCCCACACTGTAAGAATAAAACTATTTATAATGGCCGTAAATCCATAACATAGGGATTCAAATAAAGCGCAAAGAGCTGACTAACACATTTATGATAATTTTAAATTGATAAAAGCCTTTGGTCTCCATGGTTTATACAAAAATATTTAAGTTTTGTAAGGGTTGACTGAATATCATCTAGCGTGTATAATAATGTTATGTGTGTGTACGTTTGAAGTATATCTGTGTTGTATATCTGTCTGTTGAGAGAGGTACAAAGGATGGGAAATGGTGCAGGAGGGTCCAAGCAAAACAGGAGATACTCACCCAGTGTCGGTTTAATGTTAGACCACCGTCTGTGACGGTGGTCTAACATTAAACCGACACTGGGTGAGTATCTGTGGTTTTGATGTGGAGTCCGCAATCCGGCCAGCTGTCACTCACGGCTCATCCTAGGAATGCTCTCATCTAACGTTTCACTAGACTACACCCTCAGACATCATACCTACACGCCGCCACACGAAGTCAAACAAAAGTAACTGCTTACTTTACACCTAACGAGTTACTCCCGTATGCCTTTCGAGTGAAGTACATACACAACATCACGCGCAGGCTGCTCTGGCATCATTATATCTCCGGAATATTACAGAGAATCCTTGTGAATGTGCATGGCTATCATACCGCCAGTGTTTATGACATTACTGCTATACTTATAACGGGGGATGTCAATGGTACGGTCAAATTTGACGGCTGCGGTGTAGATTTTACCTTGGCAAATAACGTTCCATATTATCTGCGGGAGGTCAAATATCTCCGAGATGAGCTTCACTCCAGTATTATGAGGTGCGTGACCCTGGTGTTATGGCCATATCCACACCCAGTGTCAAGGTCACACAGATATCAACTGTCTCGGAGTAAGTGCCTCGGTGGAAAACAAGACTTTCTACAATTGTCCTGAGACCCATCCATAGCCTTCGCTGTAAAAGGTATTCTTCCCTTGGGTCCGCTGTTCCATATCAGTCATTTATCATTAAAAAGTTAATATAAAATCTCAACTTTTTTAGGATATGATGGAATATAGTGCAGGGTAATTCGCAAATGAATCGGACCCCGGATCTGCCATTCCAGCGATACGAAACATTGAACCAATGTTGGTTCAATGTTGGGCCGACGTCGTAGACGGCGGGCCAACATTGAACCAACAGTGGTGCAAGTCTCGTGTTTGCTGGGATGTACTGGATTATTTTGTTCCTTGATCATGCTTATAGCAAACACGAGATTTAGAAGGTGTGGTACAGTGTTCATTTACTGTTGGCCCACTGTCCGCGACGCTGGTTCAACATTAAATGAACGTAACGTGTTTGCTGTGCTATATCTGCTCTGCCGTGCAAAGCCAAAAAAGCAGTATCTGTTCACTTTAGAAGTGAGCAGATACTGCCTCTTTTGGCTTTGCAGAGCAGTGTTCTGGTACAGGCCAAGCTTCAACCCAGCCATGCAAGTCATGCACTGCATTGCACAACCTGATTCCAAGCAAACACACGAGACATCCACTCAGTGTTGGCTCACTGTTGACCTATCGTCTGCAACGCTGACCCGACATTGTATCAACGTCTCGTGTTTACTGGACATGATTTCATGCCCTTCACTGCCCTGAAGGAACAGGTTCGTCCTGTCCCAGGAATTATGAAACATTCACCCAACACTGTGTTAATGCTGGGCCAGCGTCGCAGACGCCGGTCCAACATTTAAACAGCGTTGGTTTAACGTCTGGTGTTTTCCGGGGTATCGGCCGGCCCCCGTACCGCGGTGTCAGCACGTTTGTTCCCCTTACAGGCCAGTTCCCAGAGGAAATCGCCCGTCCATCGCAGAAAACCTTATTGCTTTGATGTGTGTCAGCCGGACCGTGCGTCGCATCGGGATCTGCATCCATCGGACTAAGGCGCGTGGATCCACAGCAAAACGGGACGTTTAACCAATGTTGTTTTGATGTTGGGCCAGCGTCGTAGACGCTGGCTCAACATCAAAACAACATTGGTTACACGTCTTGCGATTTTTGGGCGATCTCCCATATTCTACTCGGTCAACTACACAGAGTGCACTGCTTTTCATGACTTTGTGAATTTAGCCGCGCTATTTGTTCAAACAGCACACTACATGTATCCGCACGCTGCTGAATGCGGGGCTAAAACGCGTTTATTTTCTGAGTCGTCGCACCCGATGGAAATTGTATTTTTTAGGCGTCTGCTAATTTTGTGAATCACAAGCTATTCATAAAAGATAAATTTGATGTTCCATATAAATTATGCTCATCTTTCTCTTGGATTTCTTGTGCACGAGATGTGTGTGTCAATAATTTATTTATAGTCAATTTATTTTTTCAGCTCAATTCAACAACATTGTTTTCAAATAATTTTGTCTATATTTTGATTTCTGCCATCAATATTATTATTAACTGAAGTCATTTTGTGAGATGGATAAAGTTGACAGGAATGGCTTATTTTTAAGAAATATTGTTTGCAAATGTAATGATCCCCCTGCTTGCCCTATTGCTATAACGTTGGGCCGTTATAGTTTTGGACCAATCAACTTGAGTCTCATTCTTGCTGATGTGCATGTGTGAATAAGTAACGTGCAACTAAATATCGCTCAAAAAGAGCATGCATGACTTTGGGTTTCTGTCTCAATAGAGATTGTTTTTACAAACAGGTGGGCCCACAAACATCCAATCAGCCTTCTGACTGCCTTTTACATCCTCAGAGTGCAAAATGTGACATAAACCCCCATGATTCAGTCACACATTACGTGTTGTTGGGGGCTGATTGGTGTCGGGTGTTTTATTAGACTGTTGCTGTCTTCAGACACCATCGGTTGACAGGCAAACACGAGACGTTCACCCATAGTCGTTTCAATGTTGGCCCACCGTCTGCGACGCTGGCCCAACATTAAAACGACGGTGGGTGTAGCACTGTGAGACTCTCAATTGGTCACCTTCAGCCGATCTGAATAGCAAACAGCTGTATCTGCTCATTTGAAAAGTAAGCAGCTACCGCCGTTTGCCTACTGGACAATCATGCAACGCAAATGCAAACAGCAGTAACTGCTCACTTGCAAAGTGATCAGTTACCGCCGTTTGCTGCGGCCAGGCAGCGATACCTGCCGTCTCCCGCTAAATTGAATTTCCTCTTCTCTTTGACCGCTGCTCAACTTGATCATAATTCAATTTGGGCCGAGTGGAAAAGCCGGTCCTGTTTCGCGGCTCGGGGTCCAGCATTGAGGGACGGCCGATTGGAAAATGAGGAGAAATCGGTTTCCGCGGGAAAGCAAGCGGTTCAGTGTGCGCTTTTCAAACGAAATTACCAGGCGAGTAGTCCGGGAGGACGAAACGGCTTAACTCCCCGACCGGGCGATATTGGAGGAGGCGCCAGCAGACGACGCTGAGGAAACTGGGGCAAATCTTCCAGGGGCAGGGGCACGGATATAATGTACTGGCGTAGAGAAACGACCTTAAAATAAGAGAACCAGGCCACGGAGAATGTGAACGAATTTAAATATTGCCAACTTTGAAAAAATATTTTTTTATAATGAAAATATTTGACATCATCTAAATCTGGGAATTGCTGACGCAATTCCCAGATTTAGATGATGACAAATATTAGACAATGCCTCGGGGATGAGAAGGTTAAATGGCGTCTAGAGAGGATAGAGTGGCTGACACAGGAAGGCATGTGGCGGCACATAAACTAAACCAGACACTACAAGGAAACACTGGCAGGCCAGCCAGCCAGCCAGCCAGAAGGCAGATACACCGACAGCAAAAAATACACTGACGACCCTGATACACTGACAGCCTTAACCCCTGCAACTCTGACATATTGTTGTGAAAACCATGGAAACCAAAGGGTGTTTTTTTCAATTTGAAATCATCATAAATGTCTTAGTTAGCTCTTTCCAAATGCCTAATTAGGCTAGGTTATGGGTCTAGAGACCATGCAGTATGATGGCTCTGATTATTTATATTTATAATCATGAGTGATACTGTACTATTTTTACTGGAATAAATCAAATCAAGTCTACAGCCATTAATTTTTTTTAAATTCTTCCAGTGCGGGGACCGTCTTCAGACGTCAGAATCTGACGTCCACAGACGTCAGAAGCTGACGTCTTAAGACGGTTCCCGCGCTGGAAGGGTTAATGCACTGACAGGTCTAATCCACTGACAGGATATACCAGCAGCCAGCCAGACAAAACTATATACTCGACCTGTCAATCTCTAAACTAAATACGTCTATCCATCTTAGATCATCTCATAACAACAGACAGCTTGTGGTAGTCTATTATATGAGCTAGTGAGATTTAGAAGAGAAAAAGTTGTGCATAACATGTGCAGAAATGATGGATTATGTATCATATGGATGATAATTATTTGACTATTTCTCTTAGTTTATCCCCCCCCCCCTCCTGGGTATCCTGGATGACTTACGTGATGTAGTTGCAAAATGAACATTATGAAGAAAATATGTTCACATGTCACTGAAATATCGGCAACAATTTACGCAATTCTACTTCTCGGTAGGTTGCGACCTCTGAAGAGTGCACCTGCTACCAAATCATATTAAGTTGGCACCTCATACTGATTGATATCAGTGTCAAAGCAAAGGGGGAATCGTGCTCCCTGTACTATTTATTAAGGCTCAAATGCTCAAAAGCCTTTGAGCCCTAATAAATAGTCACTCAATTAAATAGCACTGAACATTCATCCTATAAAAAAAATTATTAGAAGTTTAAGTGCTAAAAAATGAATTTTCAAAACTGAAGACGAGAATAAGATTTTTTTCTTTTCGACCGTCTTGGTTGGGTTCGAGCTGGTCCACTTTCTAGGAGAAGTCCTTGAGTTAAATGACCGTCCATAAATTTGTGAGTTGTGCCAGGTTTCAGCGAAGCCTCAGAACGCGATGTGCTGCATGCAAAGGCAAACAGCAGTAACTGCTTACTTGAAAAGTAAGCAGTTACTGCTGTTTGTCTTTTCACCATTACGTGATGTGCAGCCCGGGTGTATGTGTACACGCACAGTAACATCAGACAGCCCCAGGCAGTACACATCACATTCATAGAAAAAACTAATATTACACACTATCTCTGGAAATATATGTACAACTCTCCACAGATGTGTAAAACGGCAGCGACTGCAGCACAGTCTGAATTGATATACTGAGTGACTAACTCACAGCGTATGTTTAGCCTAATATGTACTGAGCAACTCGTTAATTTCTCACGAAAAAAAGTTAGCTTAAATCCAAACTTATTAACGCAATTTTAGAATGAAACCGAATATGTTTATCTTCAGACATTCAGGAACATCCCAGATTTGGCTCTTTTCACAAGTACTATTTACACGCATATAATCAATTATGCTACTGTTATACAACTAAATTTATTTAAAATATTCTATATGGTCATACATTAATGTGCCAATGGTGCCCATGGAGTTTAAATGGTTTAATATCAATAAAGTGGTGACATAATATCAGGTGTAATATCTACATTATATATATTATATATGCGGACTGGGTGATATGACAGTTGACAAGTATATAGATACAGAGGCAGGACATCTCATTAATTACCATGGCAACCGGGGAGACATCACAATATTGTGTCACCAGTTACACCCGTGCGACTCTCACCGCCGCCGGTAAGGGCAGGTCAAAGGTCGCAAGGTTACTTCTGCCCCCACTTCCGCTGTTTATTGCCCTGTCACTCTTCAAATATTAAACCTGGACAAGGCCACGTCAAATTCTCAGTCTGCATCGCAATTTTGCCACACAGGCTGAACATTTGACGCGGCCCGGAACATTCACTCGCCGTCATTCGATTTTTACGGTGAAATGATATTGATAAAAGCGTTTTGTACGCGATGTATAATTAAGTGGATGTTATTTATGACGTCTTGTGTACAGCGAGCGCTCACGCACGTACAGGCGTGTGTGGTGGAGGGGTGAGGGGTACAGTGGGAGTGCACACCTGTCTCACGCGTACACTCATCCTCTGCATACACTCTCACTGCTTTCTTATACGTCCGGATAAAATGCTCAGCATTTCTGTTTTATGCCAAACTTGTATTTTTACAATAATGTCTGTGATTTTACTATAGACCTGGAAAAGGCTTCTGTAGTACGCCGAGCATATCTCAGCGTACTACAGCGGCCTTTTCCTGGTCTATGGTCTTTAAAACTCATTGAATGATATTATCCAACAAAAAAGACACAATGACATTCCACCATTTAGTTATGCACACTCAATCCAAACATAGTCATTTCACCCCCTAGAGCACTGATGTGGACTACAGCAGAAATTAATATGTGCTTTTATTAGCACACGCGAAACCAGTTATCAAAAGTAAAATATTCCTTAAATCTTAAAATACTGATATAAGATGGGACTTAAATTTGACAAATTACATACATTTTCAGTCACTTGAAGTGACCGAAAATTTAAATTGAATACGTCAGCGCTCTAAGGGTTAATTTTATTGATGGATTGTTTCAAATTCATGATGACAAACGAAGTTTATGCATCCAACCTGTGGTATTGCCGGCTATATCAAAGAACAGCTGGACAATAATTATTTGTCATGGTTTTTCATTTGCGTCTGTTTGGTAGAGGTGACCTTACTGATATTAAAAAATAAATTTGCCAGAGAGAAAAAAACACACTCTCCCCTGCAATACTGACTGACCCATTGAATTGCACCCCGCATATGGCTAGTGAATGCGCATACACTGCAGTGTGCCACAGTTGCACGGGACATTTCCCTGGAATCATGGGAAAGGGTTACTTTGCCATGGCAACCACTTCCTATCGTTACGACCAGTTGCACGCGACGAGGCACCTGTTTTAATTTCATTAAACACACTTCATGCATGGCTTCATAGCCTCATAGGCTGACTTAATTTTTTTAGCCTGTGTTGAAAATACCACATGCCCAGTTTAGCCTATATATTATAGCCTACTACTATGAAAATGGGCAGAAACTCCATTCTGGATCACATAGCACTGTACAATATATGGATTGTGTGAGTGATATGAACACATGCAAAAAGACTGATGTCACCCAATGTTGGTTTAATGTTGGGCGAGCGTCTATGACGCTGGCACAACATTAAACCAGCATTGGGCGAGTGCCTCGTGACGATCCCTATGCCGTGGATATGAGACCGGGGTGGGGGGGGGGAGTTATGACTGGGAGGGGGAGATATTATAGTGTTTGCCGCACTGCCTTGTTTCTCATGTTTTATTAATGTATTTTACAATCGTCCCGAGCACGCTCAATTCCCATGAGCAAACCCCTGATCATGTGGACCCAGCACCACCCCCCCCCTCCCCGGCGGCACAGCCGCCCCCCCCCCCCGCCCTGGCAAATGGATCCTGTTGACAACATATAATGCGCACCGGGATCACATAACGACTATATATAGCGCTGTAGGGCGTATAATAAATAGCCTGTATATCAATATCAATAAGCACAGTGTATATATTCGGAATGTAGGTGATAACCTCGACCCTTTCAATGCGCCCTCTCATATCGTCCTTATGAATTCATACGCTGTTATTATCATTAACCATTTCAGCGCGGGGATCGACCTTCGACGTCAGAATTTGATCTGAAGTTGATCCTCGCAATGGAAGATTAACACAATGACATAACCATATAGGTTTTCAAATGAAGCAGAAAGAGCCAATTAAAACATTTGTGAGGATTTCAACTTGAAAAACAAGGTATCTATGGTCTATATAATAATATTTCAGGGTTGTATAGGTTTTATGCATTAAGATTTGTAAATGTTAGGTCTCAAATTTAACAATTTATGAGTAATTGTCAGCTATATCGTCGCCTCGGAGCTGAAGGATCCTATCTGACACTCGTTAGAGTGGCAGATAGGATCCTTTAGCTCCGAGGCGACGATATGAGGTTGTGGATCGTATATTGCCTGTACTGGAAAAAAAATCAGTGAAATAATTCTGCTTCAAACACATAAAATGAACGTGGACATTCTATAAATATGTTGATTCGCTGTTTTCCACTGGAAGCTACGCGGTAATTAATTAATCAGACATTGGTTCTTCATTTTCTTCCTGTATGTATTGATGACTGAGTAATACCCGTATAGACATTAGGGGTGGGGGCGGGGGGCTGTGTCTACAGACTCATCATTATTAGATGCCGACCGCCATGATAACCGCGACTGTCCAATTAATTTTACATTGTGCTAATCCATATTCCAGATGAACCCGCGTGGATGAACCCTTTGAGCCCTAAGTCGGCCCGCGGCGTTTTCTTTTATTTCAACCTGGAAATACTGACAAAATTTCCAGATTGAAATGGAAGAAAAACGCGGGAAACTTGCACGACACATGCAATTCGATAATTTATTTCATTGATAACCTGACACGTTGTACTCCTTCAATTTTAAAATGATATAAATTGAATAACCATAGTAATGAAGTATGTATCCCGGAGGAGAAAGTGTAGACCCTTTAGGTCTCAAGCTTGACTGAGTTTATTTTCCAGTTGTTGTAGTTGGAAAGTGTGTTTGATCAAAAATATTCACAAACACATTGCCTGCGATCTGATAAACTTGAATTATATTCGCTCCCTCTAAGCTGTAAATCGCGCGAGCGAAATTTCCATTAGATAGCTTATCCGCTGGCGGCTAAGGTGTTAATAATAATGGTTGGCAGTGTCTTTGTATTGTGCCGTCAATGGTCTGAGACGGTCCTTTGACACGAAGCCGCGTCTGGTGACTGTCTACAGTGAAGCCGTTATAATTACACAGACACATATATTACACACGTCCCGTCAATGACGTCTGTAGTCACGATCGTACAACCATATTTGTGCGGAGATCGCTATCAAACATTTTAGTGCGGTGATCGACTTTAGACGTGAGGGGCCGTATTCTCGTACAAGTTACGATATATCGTAGGCTTCTGATTGGTCGAGATGGCCATCTCGACCAATCAGAAGCCTACGATATATCGTAACTTGTACGAGAATACGGGCCCAGAATCTACAGAGATCTAAAGTCGATCCCCGCACTGAAAGAGTAAAATATTCACAATGGCCGTAGACCCATAACACAGGTATTCAAATGAAGCAGACAGATTTTATTAAGACATTTATGATGATTTCAATTTGGTCTCCATGGTTTATATAAAAATATTTCAGTATCTTAACCTAACTTTTCTAATTGGAACGAGAAGAACTTATAATGAGATCAAATAAAGGTTTTTAGTGGCATTGGTCTCAGCAAGGATCCTTGGTCTCATCAAGAACGTTCTATATACTAGTACATGTATATATATTATGTAGAACGTCCTTGGTCTCTTCAAGGATACTCATTTAGTATCCTTGGTCTCAGCAAGGATACTGGTCTCAGGTATACCGCTGACATCGCTGCAAGGTGAAAAAATGAAAATGACCTGATTTGATAAAAATGTGTTGAATGAAAAATGTTGAAAGATCCTTTTTATGGAGTATAACCATCGACATTACAACAAATTTAGCAAAAATCTGCCACGTGGAGCATAATCATCGCCCTAGCTTTGAGAGTGATGTATGTGCCACTCAAAATGAAAATTAAATGAAGTTTTAGGCCACTTTTGTGAACATAAAGGCTGACCTGGGCCAGGAGAACTTCCTGAGGATGGTGAGATGAACGAGACAACACTGCCCTCCACACACAGGATTCGAAATTCGAGCCCTGGCGGTCTGAGGTCGAGCACGTTACCTCTCGGTCACGGAGGCTCCCCACAATATTTAATCTTTATGAGTGAGCAGTGGAGAAACATTTTGTTTCTTTGAAACTTGGAGGCCATAGCGGGGCTCGAACCAGCGATCACCGATCTTCGGAGCAGGCAGTTTTAACCACTACACCATGTGCCACTCAAGTCAACCCTAGCTCTTTTTTCAGAGCCATTGAAGTCGCGTTGACAATTTCAGAGTGCGAATTTGCGGGCATGATTTCCTTACCTCGGGTATATAGACACAGGCAGTGATGCGCGTGCAAACCACACAGTAATATCTCCATATAAATACCTGATATTACGGGCTGCTCGACGATTGATCAGCCGGTAATTGAGCAGATTAAGTGGAGCGGAAGAAGAGAGCCGGCTGTCACGGGGCGCATGCGCAGTAAACCGCTCTCCGCCATACTCCACAGATGGCGCCCCTTGTTGTTTAAACAATCCACTCAGTATTGACTTTGCGAGTATTGAGTATATATTAGTCTACGCATCTGTGTCTGTTATTACTATTTGTTTTTATTCTCACTTAATCTTTCTTTGTTGTGTCATAGGCCACTGCGACGCATGTGGCGATCGTGAAATATATAAATGCTTTACGGCTGCGGTTGACATACGGATGACACACGTACCTACTGGACCTTCTTGCCATCAACGAATTTCCATTCACCTCGAGAAGGGAATTTGTGTTGTAATTCCCCTTCAAGTGTAATATAGCGACTATAAGTTCAAAACGTACTTACCCCTTACGACGCTGAAATATTTTCATATAAACCATGGAGACCAAAGGGTTTTATAAATTTAAAGCATCATAAATGTCTTATTAATTAGCGCTTTCCGATTCATTTGATTACCTGTTATAAGTCTACGGCCATTATAAATATTGTAATTCTTTCAGTGCGGGGATGGACTTTAGACTCAGAATCTGACGCCTATAGACACTGGTAGACGTCAGATTCTGACGTCTAAAGGCGGTCACCGCGCTAAAAGGGTTAATGTCCCATTACAGTCATTACCCAGCCCGACTGTCGCGTGTCCTGGACAAATTATTTGTCTTACAGTGGGACTGTGTTTACTTATTGCGAGTCCTGAATGCTCGGGGGGGGGGGGGGGGGGTGCGCCTCACCAAAACACATCCCTGTTGTACAGCCCTACAAAAGCAAAGGAGTAAACAGTTACTGTTTGCTGCACCCATCCCCCATGCAAAGACAAACAGCAGTAACCTGTGACTTTTCACGTGAGCAGTTACTGCTGTTTGTCTTTGCACTGCAGTGACGACGTGCTGCGAGACGTTGATCCAACGCCGGTTTAATGTAGTTGGGCCACCGTCTGCGACGCTGGCTCAACATTAAACCAGCGTTGGATCAACGTCTCGTGTTTGCTGCTGTGTGGTCCACAGATGCATCTCTAAAAAAACAGAATGGATCTGTTATTTTAGGAATTGAACGCGCCTAACTGTAGCTGAATATCGTCAGCTTGGCAATAGAGGGTGGTATCTGACACATTGCAAAGTGGCAGATACATTCCTTTATTACAATACGACGATTATCTTACAGATACATCCCACAAAAAATATTGACATAAATTTACTTTACTATTGGAAATTATTAATCTTAACTTTTCAAATGGAAATTAATCAATTTTGACTTTTTAAATGAAAAAGACAGAAAGTTGACCCTTTCAGCGTGGGGACCGACTTCAGAATCTGGCGTCCATAGACGTAAGATTCTGACGTCTACAGTCAATCCCCGCACTGAAAGAGTAACATATGTATAATGGCCATAGAACCATAACATAGGTATTCAAATGAAGCCGAAAGAGCGAGCTAAGACATTTATGATGATTTCAAATTTAAGAAAATCCTTTGCTGTCTTGGTTTTTATTTAAATATTTCAGTGCTATAAAGGTTAATTAATACGCTTGCATACCAGCATGGCATGACGCATGTTGTTCTTCGCTGTGTATTTTCACAGAAACAATGGGTGTGTCACGTATAGCTCCGTCATCACCTGATTGTTCCATTAATTGTGTGAGATATGGTGACGTCATCCATTATATTTCATCAAAATCATCAGTGCATGGCTCAGGTAGCCCGAGCACGAGAAGCTGAACCAACGTTATTCTGATGTTGGGCCACCGTCTACGACGGTGGCCCAACATCAGAATAACGTTGGCAGACGATGGCAGACGATGATGTCACGCATGACGATAAAACGTAGTTTTTCAATTCGATCTCATTCTGTTCCATCCAGAAATGCACGTAGTTTAAAGCAACTCCGAATGTATTTAGTCACGAGCCTGTGTTGTGTGCTGTGACGATGACGTCATCCTCGTCATAATGATTCACGCAGACCAAAGTAAGGTCATGTAGCCCATGATTACACTGCAGGGTGCCAGAGATGGAGGTTCGCATCCTGCTTTCATAATTATGACGACGTCTGTTAATGCCAAGATGGGGGGTTGGTCCAGTGCTTGTTTTTTTCTCAAATTATATAAACAATTTTTAATGAATATCTGTTGAAAAAAGTCGGTGTATGTGCGAATTGTACAAAGCTCTAAAAGGGTCGAAATTTATGTTGAGTTTGTTTGTATAGATACGTTCTTAGAAAACTTATATAATCTGTTCAAATTCCACATCAATTTAAAAAGTTTTAGTATGCCCTGTTAATCGAATAAGTGGATTTTGAAAATGGACATTTTATCTCAAATATAGAAATATATCTCGTCATTTGAATTGAGCAAATTGCGAATTAGATTAATTTTCCAATGGACGGAAGATACCGTCTGACAGATCATCGACACAAGGGTATAAATGTTGAAAATAGCCTATCATTCGACCCACACAATAACTCGATTTGAGCACCGCTAAAATTGTTCGTGCAGCATTTAAAAAAACACGTTCCCCTTCCCCGCCCGATACATCGCAACGGATCCGGCCGCAGATAAAAAAAAGCGCCGGAAAAATCCCCTCTCAACTTTTGATGATTGGGGAATCGATCGTGGATCCCGCGCCGTGCTGCTCCGTGTCTGGGACACGTGGTCCGCGTAATCCAGACAAAATGATGCCCGGGGAACGGCGGTTCCGGGTTCGCAGCGTCCGCCCAACGCTGGTTGAATGTTGGGCCCGCCGGCCCAACATTCAACCAACGTTGGGTGGACGTTGTAGAGATCCCGGCAGGAATATCCCAGGACTTCGCTCCACTGCGCACCTCCTTTTTATCGCTTCTGGATCCAGTGATAATTGCCCGGACAACCCGCGCATTGGACGTCTATCGGACTGACGGCCAGTTACGCTGCAGTATCAAAACGCGGCAAGTGAATGAATCGAGTTCCAGGTCAACGTAATCCATCGGCTAAATTGGGCAGAAGGGGCCATTAGAGAAAAACGAAGCACTATAAGTGCACGGGACACTTCCCTCCCTCCAGACACACGCAATATTTGTGGTTGAGAGAGTGAGTGGATTATAACGTCGCTTTCTCGACATTGTGCATGGGAGTGTCGCAACAGTAATAGGGAGGATATATAGTGCGGACTAAATGATCTATTATTTCAAGAGTTTATTGAAGTGTATACATAGCATGGTATATATGCATATATATATATATATATATGTCATTGACATAGGCCTAGGCAACAGCACTGCACATTCTATTCCTATATATGAATTCTGTAGCATAGAGGTTGTGCTAATTGAGGTATTCATATACGAAGATTGGTGTTTTTTGGTCGCAGTTGCACTGCTATAATACATAGTCTCATATTAAGACGATCTATAGGTAGACTACTTTTGGTCGCATTGCAATGCCAGTTGTGCTGCTTGAAAATTGCAATCGCGGGAGTGCAGTGGTTAAAGCTGTCTGCTTGGAACGTCGGAGATCGCGGGCTCGAACCTCGCTCTGACATTCAAGTTTCAAAAAAACAAAATGTTTCTTCTCCGCTCACTCGCAAATATTCAATGTTCATGATGTTGTGGGGAGCCTTCTTAACCGAGAGGTAGTGTACTCGGCTTCAGACCACCAGGGCTCGAATTACGAATCTTGCATGTGTCTGGAGGGCAGTGTCATCTCATTCATCTTACAATCCTCAGAAGGTTTTCCTGGCCCAGTTTAGCATATATGTGCACAAAAGTGGCCAAAAATCCCATGCATTTCATTTCTAGGTGTGTTAGTTGTACCTGCGGTCTGTATATACATAGTCACTGTGATTCCTTATCACCACCTAGTCGCTGTGGTTGTGTTATCAGCAGGGAATCCGGTGATAAGAGAAGGTGTGAGATAAGCAGACTTATCAATCTGTCACGCGTGTCATCAGCACACGTGCACCTACACACGCATACACAACTAATTAACACCCACTTCATGGATATTTTCAATTAGTAAAGCGTTTTATTTACGTCCAATAAACTCCCTAAAATGTTTAATATATATACGTTAACAATGGCAAAAGGAAAATAGAATCAGTCTGATTCTATATTCTCTGATGCGTCTAAGACATTTATAGACAATCCGTGGACGCCCCAAGAAAGGCCATACTTTAACCCTTTAACCGCCAAATTATTCAATTTGAATTTTCACCCACTTGAAGTTGTGTCTCGCTGACGCGATCCACAACTTCAAGTGAGTGAAAAATATTCAGATTTGACAAGACGGAGGTCAACAAATCTTGCTGGTTGATGTCACATTTTATCTTTAACATATTTTAAATGTGGTACTTGATGTGCTAATAAAAAATGAAAACCCGAATATATGCGGCACCGGCGGTTAAAGGGTTAACAAAACCCTTACAACGCCTAAATATTTTTGTACAAGCCATGGAAACCACTTTTTTTTTTAATTTGTAATCATCATATATGTCTGAGTTAGCTTTTCCCGTTTAATTTTCCTTGAGTGCGGGGACCGTCAGAATCTGACGTCTACACTTCACATGCTTCATGTGCATGCAGGCAAAGTCTTATATATAAGTCTGAGGAAATTATAGAAAATCCGTGGTAATATTTCTAATAAAGCAAGCACATAAGCAAGGAATTGAGAACGTTTTATATACGGCCTATATCACAAGGAATATATGTGTTTCTACAAATTCCTTGATAGAGAAAAATCCAGAGTACGCCCACATAACTATATATACACATACAGTAATATTGTAAGAGACTTCGAAACTTTCCTTGTTGCATATCCTTGGCAAGCATAGTGATTGTGCAGTCAAAAGACACTGCTTATTTAAGGAAGTATATACACTACTCTCTCGCTTTACATTGTAGTAATTTCGAAACATATATATTTTTTCAAATTTACAAGTAGGCCATTACCATTTTATGCGGCACGATATCCGGGCATATTTATATTTAGTCGTAAAAAGCAGTCGTAATATTTAGTGAAAAACCACAATACCACCAACCGCGAAATGATATATTCATGGTATGTCAGGCTTGAAAATATGAGGTTGAATCATTATCGGAAACAACAGAAAAGTCTGTGGTTCAGAGGTTGATATACGACCTATTTTAA
Organism: Flabesymbios commensalis; assembly: GCA_964017125.1. Lineage (NCBI taxonomy): Eukaryota > Metazoa > Annelida > Polychaeta > Terebellida > Flabelligeridae > Flabesymbios > Flabesymbios commensalis. The sequence goes on along the minus strand of OZ024904.1, from coordinate 99,336,537 downwards.
GCACAGAATAATGTATAGTCACCACAGTGATTTTAGTGAGAAGAAACTCACTTAAATGATGATTAGAATAAACAGATAAAATACAACTCTAAATATGAAATATTTGCTGAATTAAAATCGAGAGTTCTTGTTGGAGGAATAATATTTTGATTTTTCACGTTTTGCATTTTTTCGTTTTTTTTTGAGATCCTGGGGCTCCACTATAATTAATGGCAGGTGGACTTCACGCAGTGAGAGGGCTTTAGACACTACTCGGCGGGGTGACCTCCAGCCGCCGCCACCCTCTCGCCACCCCCCGTCGTGGGTATGAGGCAAAACCCCTTATCGTCACCATGCATGTAACAGTGTTAACTCATAGTGTAATTCCTGTGTCGATTATCAATTAAGGGCGAGTTTGAGCGGCACTGAGCGAGTCTTTGAGAGGACCGCCGCAGTCAGGCTCTAAAAAACTCAGTTTGATGCCGCTCCCACAGGGTTTTACAAAAAAAAACAAAAAACGAAGTAATGGTTGACCCTTTCAGTGCTTAAAACATCTATATCATTTTTGTATGAACTTTTTATAAGCACATTAATCAAAATAGGTAAAACGTGTCTTCAATCAACAAGATGCGAAAATTAAAATAAAAATTATCGGCCTTCAATATATATCTTTTCACTCACTTGAAGCTGTGGATCGCGTCAGAGAGACACAACTTCAAGTGGGTGAAAATTAAAATACACAACTCGGAGCTCAAACGGTTAATTTTGGTCGCATCCGTTTCAGCGCCGTGACTCCGGTGACGTAAGATTAAAATGATAAGTACAAAAAGCAGAAGTTATCGGCGGACTTACCTATACCAGTCTAATCCTTTGTGAAAATAGCGATCAAAGAAGTGGGGTTCGGGTCCTGGCGCCCGCACGTCGGGGTGGACCCGCAGGAACTCCAGCAGGGCCCGGGTGCCCGCCTTCTTCACCCCGATAATCACGGCTTGGGGCAGCTTGCGGCTGGCGTTTTTATTTGTCCTGAGCATTCTGGATTTAGAGGTGGATCTGGCGCCGCCCGTCCTGTGGGGGGATTCATCACTCTCAGCTAATATATCCTCATCGTCCTCACTGTCCTCAAGGATGTCCTCACCGAGGTCCAGGGTGTCCTCCTGCCCTGCGTATTTCAGGTTCGAACCCGATAGATCCGTGTGCAGGGGCAGGTGATCGGACAGGGGTGAGGGGGGTGCGTGCTGCTGTCCACCCCCCGCGGCGGCCCGGGGGTAGGGTTCTGATTCCACGAGGGTACGGCGTCCGAGGTGCTGCAGGGCGGAGGCCGCACCCCCGGGCTGGTCCTCCCATCTGTCCAGCTGTCTCTGGTACCGCACCTCCGCCTCCTGGTCGTCATAGATACCGCCCTGGGGGTACTGATCCCGCGCGTGGCGTACCCCCGAGTCCACCAGGGTACAGCACCCCAGGCTGAGCACGTACAGGGTGGTCCAGATGAACCCAGAACACATGGCTGCGGCTAGGAGGCTTTTCTTCCGGATCCTACCACACCGCGGCATATCCAGGCTGCATGGGGGTGCAGGGCCATGCTTGGGGGGCGACTGGGGGGCAGGTACCTGCGGGCAAGGCGAGGTGCGTACCCATAGCCCAGTCAGCATCGGCGGTCCCACGTGCAGGAGCGGAACAGTACGCGTACCTGCTACTATATAATCCTGTATGTAGTGGGTGTCTATCCTGTACACTTGAGCCTATCCTTTACGGTCCAAACATCTCTGAAACAACCAAAGACAAGAATCATGTCAGTATTTGATCCAGTATATTGATAACAGGTGATTAGAGACTCACTGATCGCGAGCACAGAGCTCACGCAGCCAGCACCACCACTCACAGCAGAATGAGCACAACAGGCAGCAGTCATCAGCACCACACCACACTACACGCCAGTCAACACACACGTGCCCACACACACAGCCGCCATAGGCCGACAGAGCCGCCGAGAGGGCGGGGCTACAAGCACCCCACCCCTCCCCCTACAGTCTACCTGAGCGGGCGACCAATCACCGCGCGGCACAGTCAGTATACCGCCACGCCCAGTCCTATGTAAATTAATTAGTGATCAGTGAAAGGGTAAACAATGGCGCCTGGATGTTGCATGGAGTGGCAGCCTTCCCCATGTATACCTTACACATCGGTGTTGAATGAAGCGTTTATAGCCAAACGCTGGCCTGTCGTTGGCTGAATGGTGGGCCTGCGTCTCAGGGGATGGCCCGTTATTGACCCAATCTTTTCTAGATACATTGCCTTTCATATGATCGCCGTGCAAAGGCAAACAGCAGTAACTGCTTGCTATTCAGCAAGCAGTTACTGCTGTTTGTCTTTACACGGCAGTATTCAGTCATAGAATAACGTGTCAACAAGCCCTTCACAGCAGACACACAACGTTGAATCACTGTTGGTTTACCGCTGGTCCAACGTCGTAGACGGTGGACCAACATTAAACCAACATTGATTTAACGTCTTGTGTCTGCTGCCTTACAATACTTCGTAATACACATCATTATATTGTCATGCCGCCATAATCAAACAGGTGATAATTAACAACGTAATCAAAATTCAGCGTTACTTGGACTACCAAAAATTGTAATTAACCACTGAAAAATCACCCATGTCTATAGGCCTATTCATATGCGTATTATTTGTGTATTTATCAATTTATTATATAGGCCTCTATATACATGATATAGTTGTTTTATTGTAGCAGTAAATGTCAATCAAACATGACCTTGACTTTACCACCGAGCTGATTTCATCAATGTCAACAATTTAGTCAATGCGCATTTTGAAGAGGAAGCAATTGGCCTAATATAGGCCCCCTAAATCACATCAGCAAACACGAAATATTATTCCAACGTCGGGTCAATGCTGGTCCATTGGACAAACATTTGGTGAACGTCATAAAAATCTTAATCTTATGTAAAACTTTAAAAAAATTAGCGTTTACTGAAAGAACGAATGATTATTTCTTTCTTGATCCATGCATGTCCAGAGATGATTTATATCAGCTCTGTATATTTAAAAACTTTCCTTGTGCAGTGTCGAACAACAATCTTATGGCTTATATAGATATAATCTATATACATTTCTTTGGAAAGTAGGCCTATATAGTGTAGTAAAACAAAAAAGAAGATACAAAGCATTCACAACTAAAACTTCTACACGTTTCACGCACAAAAAATATATCATTTTTGTAGGAAAAGTCCATGTACAATTTGTAAACTGGTACTTTTTTAAGGCTGTAAAGCTGACTCAGCAATACTTTGGTAGATCGTTAGTAATGATTGTCCACTGATAAATCAGATTCCATTTAACCCTCACAGTGCGGGGATCGATTTTATTCGTCAGAATCTGACGTCTGTAGACGTCAGATTCTGACGAATAAAGTCGATATTCGCACTGTAAGAGTATAAATATTTCTACCGGCCGTAGACCCATAACATAGGTATTAAAATGAATCAGAAAGAGCTAACCAAGACATTTAAATTGAAAAAAACATTTGGTTTCCATGGTTTATACGAAATTATCACCTGTAAAGGTTAAAGAGCTATTTAACTTCAGACTATCTGATCCAGACAGACCAAGGATCCTTTCTCAGACCCACAATAACCTACAACCATAACAACCACGATAACTGCGACCATGAATCGAATGAGACTAGCTATTATACACAATTTGTTGTATTTTTCTCAAATCGTGAACACAATTTCATACCTTTTATGCTCCCATGACACTATTTATATGATTCATAAGGTATCAACTAAAATAATTTCCCATTAATTAGAGAATCAGTCAAAATGACAAAGTTCTAAGCTTTATGTTTCGATTATAGATTATATATTTCAAAATGGGTATTTTTTATAAAATATTATAATAACAATACATTTTTGTGAAGTTTGAGATACGCTGCTTTGAAATTATCCAAAAATTTTGGTCAGCTTGTTATACTGTAGATCTGGTAATTTTCGCGTATTTAAAATTTCGCGAATTTTTTATTTTGCGACTTCTCACGAAGTTTAGAATTCGCAATTTTTTATTTCTCTTTAGTAGCGATATTATAACAAGAATTTTCGCGAGAATTCGCGAATTTTTACTCTTCGCGAAATTCGCGAAAAATAAAACCTCGCGAATATTACCAGATCTACAGTATTAAAGGACCGGAACTGCCATGCTGTGGCAGATCCGGCCCTTTAATTTCTAGAGTCTCTCCAGCAAACACGACACGCTGATCCAATGTTGTTTTGATGCTGGCCCGCCGTCTTCGACGTCGGCCCAGCATCAAAACCACATTGGATCAGCGTGTCGCATTTGCCGCGTGGGATTTCCCGCGTGCTGGACAGTCAGCTATAGGTGCTGCCACCATGCGGCCATGTCCGCATCTATGGTCGGATTCACATTAACCGTGGGGAATTTCTCAGTCAATTCTCGACCAATTGTCATGAAATTTTACGAGCACATTTTCTATCGATGGGCGACTACTAATTTCAGTGAAAAAATTTGTATAGGCCTACTATACTTTAAAAATAATCTATTTAACATGTAGTAAATAAAAAAAATGTCGCCCTCTATAAACCCATTAGCTTCGTCGCGAAATTATCAGAGTAGGCCTAGTCGCCACATGGCTAGACAAGTGTGTTTAAAATGTCATTAAAATTGGTTCGGAATTGACTGGGAAATCCGCGAAATTCATTCACCCTGATTAATGAATTTAATGTGAATCTGACTACATATATTACAGGCATAATCCACAAGTCAGGAAACGTCGACCCGCTGCTAGTTCAATGTTGGGCCAGCGTCGCAGATAAAACCTCTACCTATATCGACCACGCAGCCTCTTTAAGGATATGATTGCTGCAAATTAAAGACTCCCCCGCGGATGATAATTATAGTGGGCACCCCTTCTTAGATTACACCCCCAGGGCAGGGCAGGGCGCGTATTCTCCTACAAGTTACGATATGTCGTGGGCTTCGGATTGGTCGAGATGGCCAATCTGAAGCCCACGATATATCGTAACTTGTACGAGAATATTCGCGCCTGTTGGGTTTGGGTGTGGTCCACATGACGTCCTAGGCACCCCCTCTCTGTCACTATTATATAAAATTATATTATATCAAGGATCTTATAACACGTGCATCTAAGCATATGCACGAGACATGGGACTAATGTTGGTCCACTGCCGGGCCAGTGCCAAAGGCGGTCAACCAATTGCAAATGAACATTGGTTTAGCGCCTCGTGTTCGCTGGTGGTGTATATATGTAGTATTAGGGAATAATTTTGTAATATTTAATCTAGTAATATATATGTATATAGTATTTATTAATAATTATTTATATAGTATTGTTATATTACTATATAATTATATTATTATAATTATTTATATAATATTATTAATAATAATTGTAGCCTAATTTATGCTCGTATATGGAGTACCTATGCTGTTAGGCGTACTGCATGGTTTCGAAGTGTTTTCAGCAGTTGTATGTCAGTTATGCTATAAATGAGAACAACATGCACACTGCAGTTGCTCGGTGAAAAAATGACTGAGTAATTTCTGTGAATAACCGAATATTTCCATAATTCTATTATTGGAGGAACATTTCTAGAATTTCTATACAACACGATGAGCTAGGTTACCTGCATGATGATGGTCATTTAACCCTTGTAGCACTGAACTATTTTTGTATAAACCATGGAGACCAGATGGGTTTTTCAATTCGAAATCATCATAAATGTCTTAGCTAGCTCTTTCGGCTTCATTAGAATAGGCCTACCTATGTGTTATGGGTCTACGGCCATTATATTATCTTACTCGTTCAGTATACGGGAATCGATTTTAGATGTCAGAATATGACAATCCCTGCGCTAGAAGGGTTAATCATGTTAATAGAAGCAGGAAGGTCTATCTATTTTAGTGAATTAAAAAAAACATGACCACCTAACACCATCACCCCCCCCCCCTCATCCCCCCTCCCGTCCCGCAGATCTAACACACACGAGTTTTGTCATGAAGTATGAGATGCATCGATATTTTATGGTAATTTTCCTTCCTCATTTCCTATGTTCTTGCTTGTTTACGAGCGTATTTCCGTTCTGTCTGGCTGCTATATGGTATTGCTATTTTTGTCGTCGCTGCAATTATAAAATATTCTCTTGTTTTTCTGTCCAGTTTTTTGTTCTGCGTGTTATAAATACGTGTTATAATCACGACCCCCAAAACCATAGAAAAATGTTTAAACCTTTAAGCGCGACCATATAGGCGTTTAATTCTGTTTCACTATAGGCGATGAAATCACTGTCATTGGGAATGAAATGAGTGTTAAACATCAAGATTTGCAAATGTTTCGTCTCAAATAAAACAAATATGGGTAATTTTCACCCACTTGAAGTTGTGGGTCGCGGTAGCGAGACACAACTTCAAGTGGGTGAAAATTTAAATTATTTGATTTAGCGCTTTAAGGGTCACCAAGAATACAGTCCTTCTAGATATAATTGGTTATACGTGCGTCATTTTGCTGTTTTGAGAAAAAAATCCTGTGAGTTCGTGATGTTGTGACAAGCGCGAATTGGTTTTTGCTCTATTCTTAGGATTCGTGAAACAAAACCTTTTCTATTTGACCTGTTTATAAAAATACCATGTAATCCATACACATCCATCATTTCCCATGCAGTGTAGGCTACAGGTATACTAACAAATACTAGTAGCAGTGCTGTGGATTGACCTTTATTCAATTGTGAGTATACACATATTAATTTTGTGTGAAATTACGTTTATTTTGTTGTAAATTATAGTATACATCTTATTACAAATCAAATCAAATCAAATGGTACGCATTAACACAATTGAAGAACGATTAATGAATGAATGAATGAATGAATGAATGAATGAATGAATGAATGAATGAATGAATGAATGAATGAATGAATAAATGAATAAATGAATAAATGAATGAATGAATGAATGAATGAATGAATGAATGAATGAATGAATGAATGAATGAATGAATGAATGAATGAATGAATGAATGAATGAATGGATGAATGAATGAATGAATGAATGAATGAATGAATGAATGAATGAATGAATGAATGAATGAATGAATGAATGAATGAATGAATGAATGAATGAATGAATGAATGAATGAATGAATGAATGAATGAACGAATGAATGAATGAATGAATGAATGAATGAGACTTTCGGTTGCATCCTTACCTAAGCCTTGCCTAAGCTGAACAAGGATGGTGAGATGAATTAAATCAATGAATGAGATTTAATTTATCTGAGACGACTTGTTTAGCTCCAGTGCATGTTGGCATGTTGAATCATATAGCTACATGGTTTAAGCTATACCCAGCAGACACGAGACATTGATTCAATGTTGGTTTAATGCTGGGCCAGCGGCGTAAATCAAAAAAATGGGTGAATGTCCCAGCGGACACGATACGATGCAATATTGGTTTGATGCAGGGCCAACGTCTCAGACAGTCGACTAACAATAAACTAACATTGGTTCGACATCGTGACTGTGTTTGCCTGGATATATATAACATTTTTATCTTTTAACTTTTAAATGCTTGCGATACATTAGAACCTTGTTTCAATTTGACACAACGATTATCGGTGCTTTTTAAATATTAAATTTTACATTGCTAAGTTTGAAAATAACATCCAGCTAGCACGATAAATTGACACGATGTTGATTTGATGTTGGGGCAGCATCGCAGACAGTGGCCCAACATTAAATAAACATTGGCTCGATGTCTTGTGTTTGTACTGGCTGATGCAGCCAGAACAAATCGTGACCAACAAGTACACAGTGCAGCTCTAGCCCCCTCTAGCGAGTGCTCACATCACAGCCCCACCTGGTGACTAACTGCACATCTCAGTCACTTGTTAATTTCCCAGTTATGGTTGTGTGCAGAGCTATATTATTCCTTGGGCTACGGACCGATATTTTTTAAAGTAGACCAACGACTGAACTTCATTGTTTTTTTTCTTCAAAATACAACAATTTAGAGTCTAATGAAATATTGCCCCCAGTTGTTCAAATATTGCGGCTCAACGTATGCGTTGTTTTATAGTTTTCTGTTGATGTGATTTCAATATATGTCTTTATTGACTTAAACAAAATGAAATTAGCATGTTTGTGGAAATTATATATTAACAAAGATCAATCGTTGTTAATGTGGATATCCTGATGTACATCAGCAGTCCATTTATATTTCGTATGATACAAGTGTAGGTTATACGTAACTAGTCTTTCAGTAAACATATATGAATGTTCTTCATAATAATGTATCATTTTAAATATAGCTTCAAGGTTTTCTGAATTTTCTGTGTAAAATTGGGCCTACACATTTCTTCTGCTTTCTAAAATTGCCTCTCTATATAATATTCAGCTCAATATCTGGAAGCCTTGCGTGATAATTGGTAAATGCATGTGACACATTAAAACCTTGTTTAAATTTGGAGATTGAATGGATTAAGCACAACGATTATCGGTGTTTTTCACTTATAAAAATTTAGATTGCTAATTTTTAACATAAGATCCAGCTAGCACGATGAATCGACACGATGTTGATTTGATGTCGGGGCAGCGTCGCAGACGGTGGCCCAACATCAAATTAGAAACATATTATCATGATTATTAGAAAATAAATATCCAGTGTTAACAATAACAATAATATCCCATGAACGCAATTAACTGTGGATATAGATAAAAATGGCCGACTGGCGGCCATTTTACCCTAGTCACCTTAAACTCAGAACTATAATATGATGAAAAATAAGTGTTACATAATTGAGTTAGAATTTCCCAAAAATTAACAAAACTTTATAATAGGGCGATTTGGTAACAACTGCAGAGGAGTGCATTTGTGTTTGTTCCGAAAATAGCTCTCTAATTACAATCTTATAATCAATTAAAAATAGGCCCTATATTTTTTCTTTCTATTACAATATGAATTATTCTGTAAATTTGGTTATTCTGTATGCCAAAGAAACAATGTAAACTGCAGCCGGACTAGAACTCACGACCCGCTAGTTTTAAAATAAACTATGAATTTGATATCCCAGCAATCAGGTTGTGGTATAAACTACTCGTTCGAGTTGCATAGACCACATCCTGGCTGCTAGGGTTCGATTTACGCCTTCCATTGGCCATATTGCTTTATACAGTAATTATACAGGCAATTACAGGCAATTTAATATACAATGTCAGGTCTATTATTTCACTGACATACAATTAAAGCGAATCGTCTCCTCTGAGCTAAAATGTTCTACCAGCCACCCTAGTGATAGATAGAAGCCTTTATCTCAGAGTGGACGAAATGCAGTTCTCAATCGACCCGCCGAGTCGAGCGGACCCATTTTATAGCTGGCTCCCAAGAAATGAATCCCAATGTTTTCGCTTCTCATTGTGTTTCCCATTAATCTGTAAAACAGGGAATTAATGCGGAGATTAATCATAATTACCTGTTAGATTAATGCGCCTAATTACTGGTGCAGGGAGAGATGATGATTACCGCGCTATTCCATCCACCCTTTGTGAACAAGGGTGTGTGTTTAGCACTACCGCCTGTCACACCAAATGTTCGGGTTGCACACACTGCCACACAGTACCATATCATCTTCCCTACAGCAAGGCTAGGCGTCTCGAGGTCGCAGACTCTGTCTGCGACCTCGAGAAGACTAGCCTTGCTGTTATGTAGGGAAGATGTACCATATGGCAGCACTGCAGGCATACTCCATGCCTTAGAGTATCTTGAGATTTAAACGCGTTACGTCGCGATTATACAAACCGATCCGAGCAGAATGAGCAGCTGCTAAAGAGAAGCGTTTAGGATGAAGATGTTGAGTGATTGCCGAAGCGGGATTATAGCACAGATCTGATACTCGAATCTCCTTCATAAACTAAAACTAAACTAAAACCAATAAACCGCTAATCACGACTATAGTCGTTTTTAATCCGCTGTTTAAATTTCTTAGCGTGACACAACTTGGAGTGGATGAAAATGTAAATTATTTATAACGGTTTAAGGGTCAATAACCTCCATTAATACCCCATTTACACCACTGCATGAGTTGAGCTGCTCTTAAATATTTTGAAGTCGATGAAAATATGATAAGAATTCTCAACCGTTCCGCTTGCAAGATTATATTTTTTTTACTGAATAGGAAGAATATAGCTAATTTAACGAAGGAGAATATATATCAACCTCCTTGCTTTAACTTAAAGGTCCCTTTAATAGGTTAGAGACAAGAAGGTGACAGAGCTAGAACATCTTTGCTTTAACTTCCCACCCCAGATCCCCACCCCAGCCCCCCATGATAAAGTCGCCTTACCTTTAGATGACTACCCAATGATTCCTGGGAAATGTTGACAAAATCACAGTTCAGATGCAGCTGCTATATACAGTCACATATTATACACAGCATGACAAGGTCGGCAGACAAACTGAAGTTCCTCTATTTGAGAGTGTTATGTGGGGACAGGTGAAAGCAATGATTGTCTTATCTATCACCACTACAATAAACGGCCCTCGAGACCAAACAGCAGTAACTGCATACTTGAACACCTACCCTTTAAGCGCTGAAATATTTTTGTTAAATCATGGAGAACAAAGTGGGGTTTTTTTCAATTTGAAATCATCATGAATGTCTTAGTTGGCTTTTTTCGCTCCATTTGAATACCTATGTTATGGGTCTACGTCCATTAGAAATGCTTAATTCTGTCAGCGCGGGGATCGACTTTAGACGTCTGACGTCTATATACAGACGAACCAATCACTTATTGGGAATCTGCTTAGACATCAGGATTTGCAAATGTTTGGTCTCGAATTAAACAAATATGAGCAATTTTCACCCACTTGAAGTTGTGTGTCGCGGCAGCGAGACACAACTTCAAGTGGGTAAAAAATTAAATTAAAATACCCCCGCGCTGGAGAGGCTAATGTCTTACTGCTTTTTGGTTTTCACCACTTCAATAAACCAGCTCATTCCATAGTGAGTATTATGTATATACATACACGCCCACCCACCTCACTTTTTATACAGTCAAGTACCCCATCAAACACGAGACCCTGGGCCAATGTTGGTTCAAGGTTGGGTCAGCGTCGTAGCAGGGTGTTACACAATAACCTGTGTAAATCTCTCTGTCACATAGCCGTGCTACTATAGTCACACGGGTATTTCAACGAGATTAAGTACTCTCGTAAATTATATATTACGTATCAGGGAGTCAGTAAATTATTTATTACGTATCAGTGAGAATATCAACACCTTGGTATTAAAGGGTGGCATCTGCCACTTTGCAAAGTGGCAGATGCCACCCTTTAATACCAAGGTGACGGTATGCAGCTTTTATATATCATTTTGTGACAGTGCAAAATAGTATAAGGGTCTATGTATGTGTTAATACGCCGTCGTATTATCACACTTAAGAAAATGGCCTAATTCATTTATTTGACGTTTTGAGTGAAATGTGCAAAACAGCATATTTTTCATATAAACACCACTTAACAACCTGTGCCAAAAATGTAGAATATCGTTCTGTTGATCATTTTAAAATCCATGTTTTAATTTTAAGGCAAAGCCGATATCTGTTTTTCAGTTCGATTAATAGAGTTGCTGGCAGCTTGATTATCCACAAGCGGCTATTTATAGTAACCGGAAGTTCAGCATTATGACGCAGTTGTGTTTAACCCAATCAGCGTAGGAGACCTACTTTATCGCCATAATCTGACGTCCAAAGTCGATCCCCGCACTAAAAGAATTACAATATTTAGACCAAAAACATAGGTATTCAAAGGAAGCGGAAAGAGCTAACTAAGACATTTATGATGATTCAAATTTGAAAAACTTTTGGTCTCTTTGGTTTATACAAAGAGCGTGGTAGCCTAAGGTTTAAATATGAATGCCACTTGACTATGCTGAAAAATGATCATTTGAACCACCCACAAGTGAATGTGACGAGCCTCAATACGGTTCGGCAAAGTCAAAAGGCAGTATCTGCTTACTTGTAAAGTAAGCAGATACCGCCTTTTAGCTTTGAAGGGCAGTATGCGGAATACGGCGTTCGCTCATCCATATCTGCTCGATCACTGAAGTTAAGCAACGTCGCGCCCGGTTCATAATTGGATGGGTGACCGCCTGGGACTGCCAGGTGCCGTATACACTATCGTGGGGCTCAGAGAACCACGTAAATCAGATGGCTCGTCTGACTGACTTTGAGTTGGACGTAAAAGAACCTCAATGGACGTAGGCGCAGTTTCCATCCGGCGAGACCCCAAAAAATCCACAATATGGAGTACTTGGCACATATATAAGGCCATGAATGATAGCATGAATGATAACAGGCCTTGCTAAGTTACTCCCGTGGCGCGATAGCACAATAGTGCGTACTGCCACGTAATATACAGATACAGATACAGATACAGATCAGATACGACGTTGTTTATTTCATCATCGGTGGAAAGCGCGCATTTAAAGCTTCACCAAGATTCTGACGTCTATACAGACGGTAACCGCATTGAAAGAGTTAATAGCTTTAGTAGATAGATATGTAGATGTTTTATTGACATAATAACAAGTCATTACTGACTTATTTGCCATAAAAATATATGTACATACAAGATGTACAACAGCGTCAGCATGGTTAGTCCTGTAAAATCACATGCAAATCGGCATAATAATATTATGCACACTTAAAATCAGGTTTGCCTATTATAAATTCAAAACAAGAACAAGATATTTAAGATGCTAATGTCAATACAGTTAGTTAGGTACCCCAATTCTCAGACGACGACGTTTTTCGGGCTCACAACAGGTAGTCATTCCTCAAAGACATAAACGATAAATCAATAACATAAATAACTGATACCTATCGATTGATCGACAAATGTACTAGATATCCGCGAGGTTATGGATTATCACGATTGCCAAGGAAGCCGTGTGTTATCTATGTAGGTCTGTATGTCTGACAGAACCTCGTATCTCCATACATTATATGTACGTAGATACGATGTTCTATCAGAAGCCCAACCATATGTTGGTCTGCCTATCTAACAGCTCTTACTCCCCGGACCAGATTAGCAGATCACACTTAATAAAGGCTGCATGATTAGCAACGTGACAAGAGGGATCGGTGGTAAATACCTGATAACTCCTGATAAGACGTCGTAACTGATAATATACGCGGTTAACACTCACGCCGCTGAATTGTTGGTTTCTATTTTTCGTCATTTGAGGCTGGAAATTGCGTCAAGCTGGAATTGCTGACGCAATTTCCAGCATCAAATGACGGAAAATAGAAATGTTTCAAAGCTCTGAAATATTTCTACATTAACTATGTCTATGTCTATACAAATATTTCTGTGTCTGAAAAATCCTCTAAAATCGAATTATTCGATTAACCCTTAAAGCGCTGAATTTTTTTATAAACCAAGAAACCGAACGTGTATTTTTTAATTTGAAATCGTCATAAATGTCTCCGTCGGCTATTTCCGCTTCATTGGAATATTTATGTTATGGGTCTACGGCCATTATCAATAATGTACTCATTCAGTGTGGGGATCGACGTTAGACGTCATAATTTTACGTCTAGACGTCAGAATGTGACGTCTATAGCCGACCAAATCACTGTTATTGGGAATGAACTGACTGTTTGAACACCAGGATTTGCAAATGTGGGTGAAAATTTAGACAGATGGACTTAGCAGTACAAGGGTTAAGACTTCTCTGTGGTGCTGACCAGGGCCCGTATTCTCGTACAAGTTACGATATATCGTAGGCTTCTGATTGGTCGAGATGGCCATCTCGACCAATCAGAAGCCTACGATATATCGTAACTTGTACGAGAATACGGCTCCAGGCTGTTGACACGTCGTAAATTACTGATCGAGAGAGGTAACGGCACGATACGTATATATGCCGCACATCACGACCCTCGTGTTCACCAATATATCACAAGATCACGATATCTCATGGCAACCCGTACTCTTCCCAGCAGCCATTCTATTTTTAACCCTCACAACGCTGAAATATTTTGCATAAACCATGAATACCAAAGGGTTTTTTCAATTTGACATCAATATATCACAAGATGACGATATCTCTAAGAACACTTAATCTTCCCACCAGACATTCCCATTTCTTCACCCTCACAACTCTGATATATTTTTGTATAAACCAAGAAGACCAAAGGGTTCTTTTCACTTTGAAATCTTCATAGATGTCCAGTTGGCTCTCCAGCAAACACGAGGCGTTGTCCCAATGTTGGGCTGATGTTGTCATAGACGATGGGCCAACGTCAGCCCAACATTGGGCAAACGTCTATTGTTTGCTGGGGCATTCCGATTTATTTGAATACCCATGTTATGGGCCTACGGCCATTATATATTCATATTTTACTCTCTGAGTGCGGGATCGACTTTAGATGTCAGAATCTCACGTCTATCCCAGCAAATAGTCTACGACGTCGGACCAACATTAACCCAGCAGTGGTTCAACGTTTTGTGTTTGCTGGGTATAGACGTCAGATATGATAACTTCTATAAACGTCAGATTCTGACGTCTGAAACTGTTAAAGGGTTGAAGCCGCCACCAGTTATGATATTTCTGAGACCCATCAGCCGTTGACCCACCCAATGTTGTTTTATTGCTGGGCCAACGTCGCAGACGGTGTTGCGGTTCTAAAACAACGTTGGGTCTGCGTCACTGGTTCGCTCCAATATTTCTCCACTCCCTCTATATGAGGCCTGGCACAATACGTTGAATCAATGTTGGTTTATTGTTAGTCCACCGTTTACGACGTTGAAACAACGTTTAATCAAGTTTCAAGTTTTAAGTGTTTATTCTTTAAGCCTCACATGGAGGAATACAAGAAAATAACAGTGAATGTAATAAGCAAAACATACAACATAACACATAATAATGTATACATTATTATACAATCAATTACAGTTTTTTCACTTCACACTTTCTAAAATAATCTTAATGAAATTTGCCAAACTATGTAATTTTGTTTTATCATTCATTATGCGTTTGAATTTGGGTGCCGAAGGGTGTATATGACAATACATATAACAATATATGACAATATATACGTTTCCGTTTATTGAGATACAAATCAATAAGTGTTTTGAGGACAAAAACGTGATCAATGGTAGAATGTCCTTTTCTGAAACCACCTTGCTCGGAACCAATTAGGCCATAGCCATCAATAAATATGCCTAACCTTTGGTTTAGGACAGACGTAAATAATTTTCCGAAACAACTAACAATTGAAATACCCCTGTAATTATCAGGGTTACATATGTCGCCTTTGTTCTTGTACAAAGGTATAATATTACTGATACACCACTCTTCTGGGACTATTGCCGTTTGTAATACCAAATTAAAAAGTTTTGTAAACACATTAATCATAGAATCACATGACGATTTTAAAAATACGTTTAATACTTGATCATTGCCACAAGCTTTATTTTTTTTCAATTTTTTAATAGATTTTTTAACTTCATCTGGTTCAAAAGGTTTGTTTAATTCTACATTTAAATTGTCAATATTTGTGTTATCAGTTACATCTCCTTCGTCTCTTTTACTGTCATTAGTGTTAAGTTTTTCAAAATGTTCAACAAATATCTGCATTGATATTTTTTTTACCTCTTGTCTAGTGTGATCGTCAGCTGATTTATTTATAATCTGCCAATACACTTTTGGATCGGTCGATTTCAGATTTCGTATTTTGTTTTGCATGTCTTTTTGATATTTATTGAATGTTGACTCAATGTTAATTTAACGTTGGTCCACCGTCCACGACGTTGAACCAACGTTAAACCAACATAGATTCAACATCTTGTGTCTGTGGAGTCTCAGTCAGCTTCCGCGACCTTTGATCTCTCTGGCACGTCTCCAGAAGCGGTCGGGATCAGGACTGGTGGACGGATGACGGACGGACGAATGACGCGTCCGCGCGGGAGACGCTCGCCGGGCCTGATGTGAAAGGAATGCCGGCACTCAGGGGGTCAGAGTTCGAGTCCTAACAACTCCTCGGCGCAGGTATCACGGCTACTCAACACGCTGATAAATGACACTTGGCGGCGAGAAGTGACGCGACGTGAAAAAACGGCCGCACCCTCTCAGCGCGAGGACTCCATATATGATATCTATAATAATTTGTGTTCTTAACTATTAACTGATTAGAATATGTGTAATTTTCATTGACTGTGTAACGCAATTCACTCCTCACATTCTATGAAAAAAATAAGGAAATATCAAAGTTTATCAAATGAAAATTATAATATTTGTTTTAAATATGTTACAATTCGCCCCTCTTTCAATGGGTTGCGTCATTGCTTTTTTTATAGATGTAGAATATATGTAATATCTCGCGCATATATGTCCGTGATGGTTATAGCTAAAGGGCTGAAGCGACGCTGTTTTTCGCTGCAGAATTATTCTGAATTGTCGTGAAGGATTGTTTGGTTAATTTATCAATTGATGACCTCGCCATCCTGACTGCAGCGTTTTTCCGTTATAAGTGACCGAATACCTCTGAATATTGCAAGATGGACCTCGCAAATATCCTTATTCCGGTATCAGACTAAGATACCCTTAAATTGGCAATGAATCCATGACTTAAAAGGTCATTCAATGTTGCACCTGCACAAGAAAAATGAGGGGGAGGTCGACTCCTCAGCTACTTTATAATCGCTTCGACGATTTCTCTATTGTTGCCTGGTAACATTGCGGCGAAACGGTCCTCCAAACACGAAGTCGTTGCTACGAACATCGTATGACAACCCAACTGTGCTGTTGTTAATGCCATAACAAAATATATTTACATCCTCTAATTTTTTTATATCGCTATGATTCCATAGAGCATGCGGAGGGGGGGGGGGGGGTATCGCTATCAAACTATAGTAATGCGGGCTCCGGATTTAGAGGTTTGGAGATTAATTAATTATGAACAATGAACATATTTTTGCAAAGTTCATTTGTGCAGCCTTGCTTAAGCAATGTTGAACCAACGTTTGTGTCATCTGTGATAATAGCCCGCCAAAGTTTCCGCATTGGAAGAAGTAATTTGATAGTTTAATTAGGTCATTCTCCGAAATTCGAACTTCTATAATAACGGTAAAAAATATCACCCCAAAGTTAAAAACACGACGTCAAACCAGGATGGTTTGTATTGTCTTGTGTTTACATGTGTATGTCGTCTGCATCCGTATTAAATCCGTACACCATGCGAAATCAATTCGTATTATAATCAATAATTATAAATCAGGATGGTTTGTAATGTTGTACGTTTACATGTGTATGTCGTCTGCATCCCTATTAAATCCGTACACAATGCGAAATCAATTCGTATTATAATCAATAATTATAAATCAGGATGGTTTGTAATGCTGTACGTTTACATGTATATGTCGTCTGCATCCCTATTAAATCCGTACACCATGCGAAATCAATTCGTATTATAATCAATAATTATAAATCAGGATGGTTTGTAATGTTGTACGTTTACATGTGTATGTCGTCTGCATCCCTAATAAATCCGTACACCATGCGTAATCAGTTCGTAATATAATCAATAATTATAAATATTTAGATCATTCACAAGCATCCGTATCACATGTATATATCACAGATGACACACGGATGACACACGGATGACATATGGATGACACACGGATGACACACGGATGACATTATGGATACATATGGATGACATAGGGATGACATACAGATGACATACGGATGACATATGGATGACACACGGATGACACACGGATGACATATGGATGACATATGGATGACATAGGGATGACATACAGATGACATACGGATGACATACGTACTACATAGAGATGACACACCTATGACACACGGATGACACACAGATTATATACGATTATGAAGAGCGGACTACACATGGATGACATACAGATTACATATACAGATGACACTCGGATGGCATACGGATGACATATGGATGACTTTCAGATGACATACGGATGACACACGGATGTCATGTGGATGACATATACAGATAGTATACCGATGACATATGGATGACATACGGATGACATACGGATGACATACGGATGACATACGGATGACAAACAGATGACATACGGATGATGTACGGATGATATACGGATAAAATACGGATTACATGCGGAAGATGAACGGATGACGCACTGATGACATTCGGATGACCAATTGATGACATATGGATGACATACAGATTACATGTGGATGACATACGGGTGACACATGGATGACATACGCATGACATACATAAACCACATAGATGACATACGGATCACATATATGGATGACATACAGTTGACATACGGATTACATGTGAATAACATACGGAAGACATACTGATGACATACATATGACATACAGATGCCACACGGATGACATACGGACGACACACAGGTGACACACGGGTGACACACAGATGACACTCGGATGACATACGGATTACATGTGGATGCCACACGGATGACATACGGATGTCATACAGATGACAGTCGTATGATATATGGATGATATACGGATTACATGCGGAAGATGAATGGAAGTCACACTGATGACACACGGATGACATACGGATGTTACACGGATGACATACGGATGACACAGGGGTGACATACGAATGACATATGGATGACATACGGATGACATACGGACGACATAATTATGGTTGACTTATAGATGACACACGGATGCAATACGGATGTTATAATGATGACACACGAATGACATACGATTGACATACGGATGACACACGGATGACATACGAATGACATACAAATGACATAGGGATGACATACGAATGACATACGGATGACATGCAGATGACATACGGATGACATACGAATGGCATAGGGATAACACACGGATGACATACGGATGACATACGGATGACATACGAATGGCATAGGAATGACACATGAATGACATACAGATGACACACGGATGACATACGGATGACATACGAATGACATACGGATGACATACGGATGACATACGGATGACATACGGATGACACACGGATGACATACGGATGACATACGAATGGCATAGGGATGACACACGGATGATATACGGGTGACATACGGATGACATACAAATGGCATAGGAATAACACATGTATGACATACAGATGACACGGATGACACACGGATGACACACGGATGACATACGGATGACATACGAATGGCATACGGATGACACACGGATGACATACAGATGACATGGATGACACACGGATGACATACGGATGGCATACGGATGACACACGGATGACATACAGATGACATACAGATGACACGGATGACACACGGATCACATACGGATGACATACGGATGGCATAGGGATGACACACAAATGCCTTTCATGTCTTAGCCCTTTCACTGCTAATCACGACTATTTCTTTCATTAGCTGGTTAAATCACAGTTATCGGGATTGAAATGAGTGTTTAAACATAAACAAAATGTAAGATGATGCTCGTCTCGAATGAAACAAATATGAGTCATTTTCACCCATTTGAGTGGAAATTAATTCAGTTATAACGGAATTTAAATTTATCACATGAAACAAGACGGGAAATATATATATATACGTGCACTGGTGTAGTGGTTATAGCTAGTTTAGTGACCCGCCTGTAAAGACTGAGATCACGGGTTCGTCCCCGGCTCAGGCATTCAGGCTTCAAAGAAACTAAAGGGGAAGATCCAGTATTGTTGGAAGCCTCAGTGACCGGGAGGTAGTGTGCTCGGACTCATATTACCAGGGCTCGAATTTTGAAACCATCATCAGTAGTTTTTCCTGGCCCAGTTTATTCTGTATGGGCATAACGGTGGCATGAAGCCCCATTCATTCGTTCGTGACACTACCCTCCTTTCAAATAACCCCCCCCCCCCCCATAATACTGAGTGAGCGAAGAAAATCTATACCAGGGCTGGGGTCGAATCTGCGAGCTCCTGTGTGACAGACCGGCACTGTTAACCACTACAACAGGATCCGGCCCTCTCATAAGCGTAGTAAGCTGTGATCCCTGGTAGAAAAAGTTGAAATCTAAATTTAATTTAATTCATAAAGATTACCCTGCCTAATTCTCCACGAAGAATAATCCATCAGCAAAAATCATTATTAGACGACTTAAAAGGCTTACTGGGAATATTTTTCAAATTTAATTATGCTTTAGCAGGTTAAACCGCGTGTATAACAAAAAGAAGTGGTTTTGATTCTCACGTAGTCCTTTTTTGGATCTGAATAGGTCTAGTATTAAGAGAACCCAAATTGAGCTAAATTAGATATAAAAATCCACCAGTTGCCAGACACATAATTATATGCAAGGTGTCGTATTATGTTGAATGAGTTCGAAGCCCGACAGTTGTGCATATTATACAGTGTCTCAATCTCTTTAAAGACATGGAGTGTGCTTCTAGAAAGGGTAGGGTATAATAATAGTCTACTTACTTTGAGCTCACTAAACCCCCTCCCCTGTCGCGAACCCCTTGGGTCTACGTCCATTATAATGTTTTTATTTATTTCATTGCTCATTGCGGGGACCGACTTTAGAGTCAGAATCTGACGTCTAAGCGTCAGATTCTGACGTCTAAAGACGGTCCCCGCACTGAAAGGGTTAAGATCAGTGAATGATTTGCATATCCTAAACTTTCAGAGAGGCAAATCTAAACCTGGGTGCTGGGCAACGAAACAAGATCTGCGTGACATTGTCATGACAACGTATAACATACAAACTGATCATATATTCTTCTGGTGGCAGATAAGACGTCTACAATAGTATAGGGAAGGTGTTCAAACATGCTAGCTGCAAGTCGGGAAGCCCTATATTGGCTGGATGTATTATGTTTTTTGGAAAATATTGCATTGAAACAGCTCTATATTGCGAAATGTCACAATCGCGTAGCTATTCAGACATAGTAATATCACAGTAAACATTTCTAGGTGGATTTGTCTTAACCCTTTAACCCCTAATATGACTGTAGTCGTTTTTAACTCTTACAAAGCTGAAATATTTTTGTATAATCAATGTAGAACAAAGGGTTTTTTTCAATTCGAAATCATCATAAATGTCTTAGTTAGCTGTTTCTGCTTCATTTGAATACCTATGTTATGGGTCTGTGAGCATTATGCCTATACATATTTTTACTCTTACAGTGCGGGGATCGAATTTAGACGTCAGAATCTGACGTCCAGTGACATCTAAAGTCGATCCCCGCGCTGTAAGAGTTAATCCGGTTCACAGGCCGATCAAATCACTGTTAATCACTGAGCAAGGCACTTAAACCTCAAACGCTTCACTTGACTCAGGTGTAAATGAGTACCTGGTAGGACAGAGATGGCAATGTGTGCGATTAGTTCCTAGCGCCGAAATGGCTGCAAGTGCTGTATGCTCCAAAAAAAGAGTTGAGATGGTACATGAATGAACAGGTCCGGCGACCAGGGGTAATATGTGTGAAGCGAACAGAGCTTTGTATGTGCGCTATATGAGAACTCACCATTATTAGTATCATTAACAACGTCGTTTGTAGCAATCCATTCCAGACAAAATAGAACAGATAATAAATATGAATTTCTCATAATAAAATCAGCTGCCTCCTCTTTACATATAATAACCACATTAAATATGCATTATAATAATAAATATTATGTTGGTTTGTAAACATGGTATTGTATACCTATTTATAATTCTGGGTATGCCCCTTCCAGGGTGGCGTTGCCACTGGTTACAGCGGTTGCTGACGCTAGGTGGAGTCACTGTGAGGGCTGGGGTCACAGCCCTGGAGACATGATACAAGTCTGGGGTAGCCCGCCTCGCTGCATACAGATCAGGGCCACAAATCCCCCTGGTCGCTCCCACCGACCAAACATGTCCACACCGAGGGGCTCAGCCTGTCAAGCAAACACGAGGTGTTAACCCAGTGTTGGTTTATTGTTGGGCCGGCGTCGTAGACGCCGGCCCAACATTAAACCAACACTGGGTAATCGCCTCGTGTTTTCTGGGTGTCTTTCCTCCGGTGGTGGAGATAGATTGATATACAATGCAGCCAGATTTAGCTCGGTATAACGCCGGTGACATCGACGGTGAAAGTTATTACAGTGACATCCACCATGTCCACGGTGAATGTCACGAGAGCGAAATTTACCATAGCTGTGACATTCACAGCAAAATGAAAATAAAATTGTGGTGTGATATCGACGGCAAAGTCACTAATGATGTGCGACATCCACAAAAAAAATCAAAATAAAATTGTAGTGTGATATCGACGATAAAGTCACTAATGATGTGCGACATCGACGGTATTATTGCTGTGTGACATCGACGGTAATATTGCCAGTGCTGTTCCCATCGACGATAATGTCACCAACGATGTGTGACATCGGCAGTAAAGTTGACAGTGCTGTGTAACGTCGATGGTAATGTTAGTGAAGATGTGTGCATCGACGGTAATGCCACTAATTTTTTGTGACCAGTGCTGTGTGACGTCGACGGTAACGTCACCAGTGCTGTGTGACGTCGACGGTAATGTCACCAGTGATGTGTGCATCGACGGTAATGCCACTAACTCTTTGTGTGATGTAAGACGTCGACGGTAATGTCACTAAGGCTGTGTGACGTCACTAAGGCTGTGTGACGTCAACGGTAATGTCACCAGTGCGCTGTGACGTTGATGGTAATGTCCATAATGATGTATGACATCAACGGTAAAGTCACCAGTGCTGTGTGACGTCGACGGTAATGTCACCAGTGCTGCATGAAACCGAATTCAAATGGAAGATGATTTTTTTATTTGATTTTATACACTTACCATTGCTTACACCCTCCTGAAAATCACAGCAAAACTAATACACTATTGTCCCTTTTGATTCGAAATAATTAAACAAATCCTGTACAATTACCGACAATATCTTATTATAATAATTCGCATGTGAAAACAAGAGGCCGTACCATTTCAAGTTATATGTTTCATTGCAAAATAAAAATGGGTTTATACACAAAATCCGCAAGAAGTCGATAACCATACTATTAACAAAATAGCACGCTAAATAACATCGTTATTTTAAAGGTGGAACGTTTCTAAATTTAGTCAGCAAGATTTAAAATACTTGCCCACAATTTGACAAATCTTGACCATTTTCATTCACTTGAAGTTGAAGCAAGACACAACTTCAGGTGAGTGAAAATTCCAATTTGATAACTTGGCACTTGCATCAAGGTTTAGCTACCTTTCTATGTGTACGCATGTCAGCCGTATGTCAACCGTTTTTCACCCTTATGTCACCCGTATATCAGCCGTTTTTCACCCGTATGTCACCCGTGTGTCACCCGTATGTCATCCGTATGTCTGTAACCCGTATGTCAGCCGTTTTTCACCCGTATGTCACCCGTATGTCGCAAGTATATCTCGCGTATGTCACCCGTATGTCACCCGTATGTCACCCGTATATCATCTGTATGCCATCAATAGGTCACCCGTATGCCACCCGTATGTCACCCGTACGTCACCCGATGTCACCCGCATGTCACCCGCATGTCAACTGTATGCCACCCGTATGGCACTCGTATGTCACCCGTATGTCATCGGTATGTCACCTGTATGTCATACTTATGTTATGCGTGTGTCATTCGTACGTCATACGTGTCATCTGCAGGTCATCCCTGTATCATTCGTATGTCATACGTGTCATCTACAGGTCATCCCTGTATCATTCGTATGTCATACGTGTCATCTACAGGTCATGCGTGTATCATTCGTATGTCATACGTGTCATCTACAGGTCATGCGTGTATCATTCGTATGTCATACGTGTCATCTACAGGTCATCCCTGTATCATTCGTATGTCATACGTGTCATCTACAGGTCATCCCTGTATCATTCGTATGTCATACGTGTCATCTACAGGTCATGCGTGTATCATTCGTATGTCATACGTGTCATCTACAGGTCATCCCTGTATCATTCGTATGTCATACGTGTCATCTACAGGTCATCCCTGTATCATTCTTATGTCATACTTGTCATCTACAGGTCATCCCTGTATCATTCGTATGTCATACTTGTCATCTACAGGTCATCCCTGTATCATTCGTATGTCATACGTGTCATCTACAGATCATCCATGTATCATTCGTATGTCATACGTGTCATCTACAGGTCATCCGTGTACCATTCGTATGTCATACGTGTCATCTACAGATCATCCCTGTATCATTCGTATGTCATACGTGTCATCTACAGATCATCCATGTATCATTCGTATGTCATACGTGTCATCTACAGGTCATCCCTGTATCATCCGTATGTCATACGTGTCATCTACAGATCATCCCTGTATCATCCGTATGTCATACGTGTCATCTATAGATCATCCCTGTATCATTCGTATGTCATCTGTAAGTCATCAGGTTATTTCATGATCCGGATCGTGACATAAACCTATGACTTATCCATAGCTTTGTCCTGATGATGGCACACTGTCTTAATCATCTGCCCTACAGCAAGACTAGACATCTCGAGGTTTTCTCGAGGTCGCAGACTCGATCTGTGACATCGAGAAGCCTAGCCTTGCTGTGGGGAAGATGCACGTAATCGGCACCAATGATAATAGCTTTGGTAATTTTCGCTGCAGATAAAATTATTATCACGATTCTGAAATTAAAATCTTATTTTCACGTTCATGAAGATGTAATTCCAGTACGGTGCAATGCTAAAAAGCAAAAAGTATGACAGTCTACTATTTTTTTTAAATCTGTCATCGACATATATAGTTAGCAAAAACACGTTTCAGGACGTAGTAGAAATGCCATTACCATAGGGTTTCTCGCCATTAGTATTATGATTCTGAATACTGTGAGCTACTATTATACTTTGGCAGATCACTACACGCTTTTTGGGTGATCCCGGGTGCAATTCGGACTTATTTTAGAACCGGACTCCCGCAATACAGCGGGTACACGGTAATTCCGGGCAAAGTCCGGGGGTTTAGGGGGCCGTGTCACAGCGACGCGAGTAAGCCGGGGAAAGTCGGCATTATGAATTTATTGGGCAATAACCAGTTCACTATTGCCACGCGAAATATGCCGCGATGCCCGATTACATAGGTATGGGGGCAAACAAAGCGGCGGAACATGCATATAAAGCAGGCACGATCCCAAATACGATCCGCATATGGCACTGTCATCATCAACTACTGAAGCTGTGGAGACTCCAACCCGAGTCCGGTTTAATGTTGGGCCAGCGTCTGCGACGCTGGCCCAACAATAAACCGGACTCGGGTTAACGCCCGCGACTGAGATAGGGCCCCCTAAGTGGGTGTGATCAGGCCACTTGGTACTTTATCCCCCAAAGAGGTGATGTAGGTGAAAATATTGACAGCCTCTGATAGTCTGGGAATCTGCTAGATATCCTCATTTTTGCATGAATAACTGATGGTCCGGCGCCTGTCAGGGCGTGGTGGTGGTCCGGTGTGATGGCCTCAAGAAGCATGACATCAGAAATAGATGACATCCATGCTTCTCGAAGGTGCAAAAATCTAGCATGTTAACGCGAGTAAAATGTGTTTTTTAGATATTTCCTGAATTTGAAAATAGGATGTTGTAGTTTTGGGGGAATCTTTACTGAATCTATAACTCTTACAGAGCGGGGATTTAGACGTCAAAATCCGACGTCTGTAGTGTAAAATATTTATAATGGCCGTAGACTCTTACCATAGGTATTCAAATGAAGCGGACAGAGCTAACTAAGACATACACAACCTCAAGATTTAGTGATTGAAAATGTCTTAAATTTTTGAAATTATAGTTCCAACATATATCAGTGTTTCCAAATTGAATGTATATTTTACTTTTAACAATCGGTTATCAGGAGCTGTAAAGGTGTTAATAAAAACAAAGCATTTCTACTGTTGTCGACATTAGTGTGCTAGAATGAATGAATGAATGCATGAATGCATGAATGCATGAATGCATGAATGAATGAATGAATGAATGAATGAATGAATGAATGAATGAATGAATGAATGAATGAATGAATGAATGAATGAATGAATTAATTAATGAATTAATGAATTAATGAATTAATGAATGAATCAGGGCTTAGGGCACCAGACACAGGATTCGAAATTCGATCCCTGCAGTCTGAGCCCGAGTACGCCACCTCTCGGTCACGAAGCCCCCCCCCCCCCCCCCCCACACACACACACACACTATTGAATATCTACGAGTGAGTGAGGAAGAAACTTGTGCTTCTTTGAGGTTAAATGCCCACGGCATCGTTGGGTTTGGTGGTATCGGCTGTGATCTCAGCACTCGTCACCAAATTAAAAAAACGCTCTAGCTAAACGCTCTAGCTTGATGTGGTGACGACTGATAAGATTAGCCATATCCCCGCGCAGGCAATGCAATATTCTCACACGAATATAAAATCACCAACATAATATTTTTTTTAAATGATTTTTCTTGTGTCGCGCGAGCTTTGTTTACAAGTGCAATACAAATACAAACAGCTATTGAATCCAGAATAGCCTGAAATATTTTTTTTGAAAGAATGTGTTTGATTTGTCGCAAACATTACAACGGTATTTTGTGAAACGCATTGACGTCACTCTTACTGCTTTTTGGCTTTGCACGTGTGCTGATATGTGTTGATCCCGGTCCGCGTGTTATAGTGCGAGAATTAGACTTCTCTTTCGTAGTTTGAGCGCTCAACCATTATGAGGCTGAAATATTTGTGTATAAACCATGGAGACCAAAGGGGTTTTTTCAATTTGAAATCGTCACAAATGTCTCAGTTAGCTGTCTCAGTTTCATTTGAATACCTATGTTATATATGTCATTGGCCATTATAAACATTTAAATTATTTTGGTGCGAGGACCTTTTTTATACGTCAGAAGCTGACGTCTATTGACGTCAGATTCATCAGATTCTGTCGTACAAAGACGGTCCCCGCGCTGCAAGGGCTAAAATACACCACTGTCTTGTCCAAAAAATATTATACATTGGCTATCATGATTCCCCATCATTTTAGGGCCACATCGGGTGCTAGAAATTATATTTTTCTCTAGCCTCGCTCCACATGGTGTATTCAGTCCTCACTGCTCACTTTTTATAAGTGGAATTGTTAGAAGTAAAATCACGCCTTCTCTATCTGTAAATTTGTGGCATTTTGATGGCGTATTTGCCACTATTCTGTACTTATTTGTAATTTCAATCATAAGCACTGATTTCATTAGCACAGATAAGATTATCACGTGAACTTCGTGTTTTCAAACTCGCTGTCGCCTCGTTTTTCTACACTGGATATAATTTTTCACCTTTTTCACTGTATTTCAAAAAGGCATCATCGGTGTTTAAGACACCGACCATCCGGTATGCTTTAGTGAATGCCTATATTAACACTATTTGTACCTACAATACTATCATAGATACTGTATTATGTCTGTATATTTCCACGGAATATAGGCCTACGTCTAGTGAAGTATAATGAAGTGGCCGGAAATATAGCGAAAATTCAGTTATCCCTTTTAAAGCGGGGAATCACTTTAGACGTCCGAAGCTGACGTCTGTAGACGTCTGATTCTGACGTCTAACGTCAATCCCCGCACTAAAAAAGTAACATATTTATAGTGGCCGTAGACGCATAACATGGGTATCCAAATGAAGCGGAATGAGCTAACTAAGCCATTTATGGTGATTTCAAATTGAAAAAAAACACCTTTGGTCTCCATGGTTTGTACAAAAGTATTTGTGGCTCAGACAAAAATCATTTCAGCGTTGTACAGGTTAAGAGGTTCATTTGTACAGCAGGTGATCTGCATCGCGAACATGTAATGTCACTGGCAAAACAGGCGAAAAATGAGAATCATAAATGTCTTGGCTGTCTCTTTCCGCTTCATTTGAATACCTTGTTATTGGTCTGCGTCAAAAATAAATATTTCACCTTTCAGTGCGGGGATCGACTTCTGAATGTTGTTTTATTGCTGGTCCAGCATCTGCGACACTGGCCCAGTATTAAACCAGCATACGTTTTCTGGGACAAGTGCCAAGATCGATATTTTAGATGATACCACACCCATTCTGCTGTGCTACTTACTAAACAAACAGTAATTGGTTATTTTTCAAGTAAGCAGTTACTGTCGTTCATCTTTGCAAGGCATTACAGCCATTTCTTGGCACGCACAAAATCACCTGGGACAGTTGGGTTATAATACACATATAGCTGAATAATGCCAATGAGTAGCTCCCTTGTATATGAAAGGGTGTATTTGCCACTTTTTAAAGTGAAAGATGGACGCTAACCTATAACATCTCAGTATTTTTTGTAATTTTGTTGTAAGTTGACCTAAAGATCCTTAAGCCAGACGCAAGATGCAGAGTCAAATATTTTAGACTTTTTAGTATACCTTCTGCTATATATTGCCCTCTTACAGAATGGAGTAGGCTAACTCCCAGGTGTATTTACATTTTTTCAGACATAACTTTGTTCGCATGAGGATTGTTTGCGTATTTTTTTGCCAGAAGCAATAATAATGGTTTTCATTTTCTCCAAATGAATGGAGAGCTCATATATTATCTCCTCACTGCTCATTGCTTACGTCTCAACGTGTCAACTCTAACAGAAGCAGATTTACCTGAAACTAGTAAAGCTGAACATTAGCTTAGGGAGATACTCTAGATAATACACCGGCCTCCATATCATTCACATAGACGAAAAATAGCAATGGCCCCAAGCTAGATCCTCGTGGTACTCCACCAGGAACCACCCTAGGAGCAGAAAAAGCACCAACTTCAGTTTTCACTTATGATTGAGTTTTCACTTAGGTTGGGAACCAAGATGTAAAAAGTTTATCCGAGCCAACTGTTTTACTTTTATGAAGTATTAGGCCATGGTCGACCTTTACAAGTAAGGAGATACTGCCTTTTGGCTTTGCAGAGAAGCATAGGGGCCTATATTTTCCAGGCAATTTTCACAACAAGTAACGGGCCACTTAAATTTGTTAAAAAAACATTTAGGTAATACATTCTCAGCTAATCAAATAAACCAATCTGAGATGTGTTCCTTTTTAGAATTAGAAATAATTTCCGTCAATTGAAGTTGGAAATTTCGTTACCCAGCTAACACGACACGTTTCCCAATGCTGGGTCAATGTTGGCCCACCGTCTACGACGCTGGGCGACATTTATTCAACAGCGGGTAAACGTGTCGTGTTTGCTGGATAGTAATTCTAGCTTCAAACGACGAAAAACACTAACTGACAATTAATTAAAGTCAAAGACAACAAAGAACAAGTTAAAGTCAATGATGACTTACAAAAAGTCAGAATGTGACAGCAAAAAAACTCGTAATAAACGTGTTTTTTGTCATAATGAGGCAGCATTGACGTCATCAGCTGATGATGTTGTCACTCAGATGATCACGTGTCCGTTGTCTGGACATAATTTTGGAGATTCATAAATTCGCACGCCCATTTTGTCACGCGGAAAACTGATCATGGTCCATTGGAAGTCAGCGAGTGCGCAGGACTGTGTTCACAGGGGATAATCGATCGTCTGCGAAAACTAGAGCAGATGACAGTGCCATATAACTCGTAAAACAACTGGCACAAGTTATCAATGCTGGACATAACAGTCTCAAATACCGGAACACTAAGATAAGCAAACGGTGTTCATTAGAGTGCGATATAGGGAAATACAGCACTCCAATGAATAAGGTGTGAGGCTTTAGGCGAACACCTTATTCATTGGACGTGTGTTGTATTTCTCACATAGCACTAAAAAGAAGAGCGATTGTCTCACAATGAAAATCACCAAAAAGGGTTGAGAATTTAGTATAATGATCGCAGGACAGTCTCGCCTCACCATGTTCATTAATTGCCTCATCATGAGGATCACTATTAACTATTACCACTATTATCACTACCACTAGTGTGAAAGCGGTCTAATTTCCATGTGGAAAGGCGTATTTTCCAGTGACGAACACAAATGTTCTAAGAATAATTATTAAATATCTGATCCAACAAATTAATGACGTAGAGAATAAAGTTTTGATAAGAAAGAAATAATGAAAAAGTAAAAGTCAATACCAAGTAATGCATATGAGAGAGATCGTAATTGTCTATAGAAATGTGGCCAAATGTGGGATCAAATATAGTATTCTACCCCCGATAAATTGAAGAGTGACTCAGCTTATTTCAGTTGCTATTTAAATTGGGGTGGAATACCATACTAGGGCCGAAATTTGTCCCAGAATGCATTTTAAGATTTGATTTTCAACCATTTTCAACTTTCCGCCACGTAGCTACTATTTTTCAAAATTAAAAATGAGCATGTGATTACATTTGGCAATTAATTATAACAATCTAAACAACTTTCTGTTTATCAAAATTTTATTGAAATTATTAAATGATTGAAACTCTTTGAGCTTGGACGACGCCTTAAACTGTATTTGAACTGCATTTTATTGGCATTTGCCAAATGTACGAGTTCCCATCTTGCCGAAAGCTGTCATTTTGTATCAGATTACGTCTGTTTTATAAACGTACATGTATTTGTCGTTCTTTATAGCTGACAATTGAGTCAAAACTGATAGCAGCTCAACATGAACTAAACGTATCAAGGCATTGTAAGCAATTTCAACCAATGAGAAGCTAGAGATCAAAGGCAAGCATATCAATGCACTGTGAGCAATGACAACCAATGAAAAGCCAGAGATCCAAGTCAAACATATCAAGGCATTGTGAGCAATGTCAACCAATGAGAAGCCAGAAGTCCAAGCCAAACATATCAATGCACTGTGAGCAATGACAACCAATGAAAAGCCAGAGATCCAAGTCAAACATATCAATGCATTGTGAGCAATGTCAACCAATGAGAAGCCAGAAGTCCAAGCCAAACATATCAATGCACTGTGAGCAATGACAACCAATGAAAAGCCAGAGATCCAAGTCAAACATATCAAGGCATTGTGAGCAATGTTATCAAATGAGAAGCCAGATATCCAAGTCATTGGTTGACATTGCTCACAATGCCTTGATATATATCAAGGCATTGTGAGAAATGTCAACTAATGCATTTTTAGACCCTATATAAGTAATGTATATCCAGCGATATGAAGGACTTGAAATGATCCAGCGCAATAAGGATGTTTCTCAGCTTTCATTTAATAATTTATAGAACCATAACATAACCTTGAGACAGACATTAGCGCAGCAAGTCACATTGTAAGGTCAGCGAGAGGAAACCCACATCACCGGGAGTTAGCCCTTTAAGTTCTAGGCACGACTATAGTCGTTTGTAATCCATTTTGTTAGCAGATTAGATCACTGTTATTGGGCATAAAATGTTTGTTTCGACATCAACATTTGCAATTTTTTCGTCTCAAGTGAGTGTCGCGGTAGCCCAGCATTTGACGTACAGTCTGTGAATGCTAACCCGATGTTGTTTTAATGCTGGCCCGCCGTCTTCAATGTCGGTCCAACATTAAAACAAGATTGGGAGAACGCCTCGTGTCTGCATATCAATGGAAAGTACATAATATAGTAAGCATAGGGAGTCTTTGAATATATTCTCGATGTTTTACCATCCCAGTAAACGCAAAACATTTGTATAGCATTTATACAACGCCGGCCCAACATTGTATTTTTTCAAGTGTTTTGTGCTCACTGGGGTGATACTTAACATCTGCAGACTCCTTCTCCGGCAAAATCAACACGGCACAGGAAATCATGACGCTGCTGTTTTTATTCTAAAAATAGTCGGTGAAAATATTCTTCTGGTGCAAGATGTCGACCCAGTGTCGGGCTAGCATCTCAGAGGTCGGCCCGACAATAATCCAATGTTGTATCAGAATTGGCTGCTGATCCGGTTGGCCTGAATTATGGATGTGACTGTTCCTAGGATATAATTCTATTGTTTCCGCTGCACGGGAGAAAGATAATAGGATTTATGTCAATACACCCAGGCCGGTGCTAAATTAACTTCCGCGCGAGTAGCGGAAGATGTAAAAAACACGTACTGCAAAGGGATGTACCACATACACCTGCAAGCCACAACAAAAACAACAACGGTAGTCTATTATAGATGCCCGCTTTAGTAAGGAAGTATTTGATTATTATTATATAGTGACATGCATATTATATACGTATCCAAAATAATTTGGTGGCAAGCACGATACACTATTTATACCTGACCAATAAGGCTTGTAATGGTACTTTATAAGCATGTAATAGCAAAACAATCATGTGGAACAAAGGCACGGTATCAACTGTTACTTGTTACTTTGCACGTCCGATTGTCAGTCCGATTACGCCCATGTGCTGTATGAGCTCACTCTGTATAGCGGTCAAAGGTTCAATTCCCGCGCGGGGGAAATGCATGGAATAATTAAAACTGTGTGAAAATAGCAGCGGTATAAAAAAAAAGCAAAAAATGCCAAATTCCCATAACGACAAGCTCACTTAGGCTATACATGCTGAATAAACCAGCGCGAAGACCGACTTTAGACGTCAGAATCTGACGTCTATATATGGGCGTCGGATTCTGACGTATAAAGTCGATCTCCGCACTGAAAGAGTAAAATATATATACTGGACGTAGACTCAGAAAATCGGTATTCAAATGAAGAGGAAAGAGCCAACTAAGACATTTATGATGATTTCAATCTGAAAAAACTCTTTGGTCTCCATGGTTTATACAAAAATATTTCAGCGCATTACGGGGTAATGATACTAAATTTAAATAATTATATCCCAACCCCTTTAACGCCCAGTTATTTCTTTTCATTTTTTGTGAATTGCTGTCGCAAGTAAATTGAAATGTCCCTAATATATCAAATAAATGCCCAAATATGGTTTTACTGTGACCATTTGTACTACTTTACGTTCAATTAATTTACCCTAAATCCGTAAATTAGTGCATTAATGCGGCAAATGTGCTAAAAGGGCTAAATACATAACATGAATTCAAATTGATCATTTCTAATAACGTGAAAATGAAATTCTCTCCCCGATCCATTCATGACCACGTGAGAAGCGTTAAGCGCAGCGGACTGCTTGCGTCACGGGTGTTAAAAAATAGCGAATCGGGAGATGAGGGGAAGAAGGAAAACGGGGGGAGAGAAAGTCAATAATTATGACATTGTCGTTAATGTCCCGCTAATCCGGGGTATTGAGTAAGTGATACCCTGGGAAGCAAGCATTGCCGGCCAAGGCTAGATGGGGGAATCCCCTGCGTGGCAGCGCCGACAATTTAGCCAATCGATAGTAGCCCATGGCCCTAGTGGTTCCCACCCTGAAAACAGCTCGTACTAATGCGGGTTTAAAGTTGGGCCAGCGTCTGCGAGGCTGGCCCAACATTAAATCAGCATTAGGAGACCTCTCGTCACCCGTGCGGACCCCACGCTTATTACACGACTAAGCCTCCCCTAAATCATTCAACAATCAAGTACAGAGAAGAAGATTCAAATGCTAATGGTGCTATTGCGGGAGACGTCCCCCGCGTGTGTCACATCCCCGCCCTCCCCAGTCCTTAAATGCTCAGCAATAGCTGTCTGCAGCCCGGTGATTATGCCGAATGCTCGCCTGGCTGCCTGGCTAAAGTCCCCGATGTCTGTCTGTCAGTCCTGCTTTCTTGCTTGTTTGTATACTAGTGTGTGGGTGTACTGTTTGTGTTCGTTCTGCTCGTTCATTCATTTGTTTTTGTGGTCTATATAGTACGTCTAGTGGTCCGTCCGTCCGCCCGTCCGTCGGGCGAATTAAATACTCCAGCTGAGGTAAAATCACTGACGCCATTCATTCATTCATTCATTCATTCATTCATTCATTCATTCATTCATTCATTCATACATTCATTCATTCATTCATTCACATATTCATCGATCCATTCATTCACACATTAATTCAATAATTCTTCAATTCAATGCTCCAGAAACAATATTCAAACACTGATTTGTATTGTGTTAGGTCTCGACAGTGAAAGCCCAAAGCTGAAGATAAGCGAACAATGATTGTAGTATAATACTGTGTTGTCACTGTGATAATCGATGTTTACATGGAGGTGACATTACCTCTTAGATACCCTTGAAGACTGGCTAAGTGGGCCTTCAAGTCGTTAGTAGGGGCATTCAATGCCGCCACAAGGAGGCCTTGGACGGATCGACTTTAGCGAGTACAATGGTGACGTACAAATACAAACAGCAGTAACTGCTTACTGTTCAAGTAAGCAGTTACTGCTGTTTGTCTTTGTATTGTGGAATAGCTGGCGAGAGAGGGAGAGGTGAAGAGTCCGTAATAGGAATGACTGGATCGACCCCCGGCACACAAACACCGGAGAAGAAGGGAGTTGAAAGGGACAAGTCTGCAATGGAAAGGAAACAGCAGTAACTGCTTCTTTTAAAAGTAAGCAGTTACTGATGTTTAAATTTCCAAGACTGAATATTATACAGAAAATCAACAAGCAGAGGTTCGATTAAATGAATGAATGAATGAATGAATGAATGAATGAATGAATGAATGAATGAATGAATGAATGAATGAATGAATGAATGAATGAATGAATGAATGAATGAATGAATGAATGAATATATGAATGAATGAATGAATGAATGAATGAATGAATGAATGAATGAATGAATGAATGAATGAATGAATGAATGAATGAATGAATAAATGAATGAATGAAAGAATGAATGAATGAATGAATGAATGAATGAATGAATGAATGAATGAATGAATGAATGAATGAATGAATGAATGAATGCGGTTTTGGGACACCAATATGTTTCAAGCCTCATATATAGGTTAAACTGAGCCAGCATAACCTCGTGAGGATGGTGGTCTGAGGCCAAGCACGCTACTTCTCGGTCGCAGAGGCTTCCCATGATATTGAGTCTTTACCAGTGAGCGGGAAGAAAATTTTGTTTATTTCAAACCTGAATGCCAGAGCGGGGAACGGACCCATGATATCGGAGGTTCGAGCGACATACATTTTATTTGTCACTTTTTATATGCTTTTGTTAACGTGGGAGAAACAATTTGGCTTTTTTGAGACTTGAAGGGTAGAGTGGTGCTCAAACCCGAGATCTCCTACTTCCCAAGCAGGCAGCTTTAACCACTGCAACAGGGCCCCCGCCCTACTAGTGTGAGTAAAATGGAAGTCACAATTCAATTAGTGTGAGGAAGATATGGAAGTCAAGAATATGATAAATCCGAAGACGAGAAGAAGACATATGGCACTGCTCTTTAAACATAGGATTCGAAATTGAATCCATGACAATCTGAGGCGGATCACACAGTAGAACCATTCATTTACACCGTAATTGCAATCGTATTTTCCTGCTTCAAATGAATGAAACACAGCAAAGCTGGGCTCCTTTGACCTACTGAATATCCATGACGACAGCATGTCATCGCTATTATAATTTTTATGTGCAATTTATTTTGTTTAACCCTTGCAAGCCTGAATTTACCATTGTCATATTCATCCACGCAATTCTCGACTTGTCACTTGTAGTTGATGAAGATGAGCTAAGTGGGTGAAAAATAAAAGAAAATTGCCATGTATTGGTAAAACAGTTTCATGGAAATTTTCCTTCTAAAATCGTCAGTTGTAGGAAAATTAAGTCTGTTTCAGGGATGTAAAATGATGCTTTAATGCATCGTGAGGGCTTAAAGGGGTAATATACCAGGGAACTGTTACTGTTACTGTTACTGTTACCTCGTACTGAGAGGGTTAACTCTGGGTTGCTTTATAATATTCGGACAGCGTCACAGCTCTGGTCAAATGAGTTTGTTTTGACTTTATTACATATGCACCTGAAATTTTGAAACAAAATATCTTATCATGTCCTTACTAAATTTTTGCATTCTATCATTTTGTCTTGGGTGCTTAAAGTGTTAACATTTTAACTACAAAAGTATTTAATTTGAATTTTCACTCATTTGAAGTTATGCCTCGCTGAAGCGATCCACAACTTCAAGTGAGTGAAAATTATTCCTTTGAAATGTAATAATGGAATTAATATTAAAAAACGATTTTAGTATTGGCGTATTAACCCTTTTAGCGTGGGGACCGTCTTTAGACGTCAGAATCTGACGTCGAAAGACGGTCCCCGCACTGAAAGAATTAAAATATTTATAATGGTCGTAGACCCATTACATAGGTATTCAAATGAAGCGGGAAAAGCTAACTAAGACATTTATGATGATTTCGAATTGAAAGAAAACATAGTTTATAAAAGAATATTTCCGCGTCGTAGGGGTTAAAGTGTTAAGCTATACAGTCCAGCGCTCCGGCCAAGGAGAGTAAGGAGCGCAGGCGACAGCGGCCGTGCCGGCTGGGGAGCCATTTGTTATATGAAGGATGACCGGTTTTTACTTAATCTTCTGAGCATATCACACAGCCGGCACTCGATCGATAATGGCATCCACAATAATATTAATGCCGCAAAGTGGCTTGTTGTATTTTCTTCATAAATCTGACGGAGGCCCGAGGGAAAGGGGGACGAAGGCGAGGGCTGGTGGAGTAAGGGCCGCGGGACGGAGGTCCAGGGCGGGGGGGGGGGCTGGGTAGCGGGGTCATAGCCGTTCCTGACCGGGGACAGGGCAAGACAGAGGAGCGGGACGACTCGGCCACTTTGTCTGAGAGGGAGAAATGACCGAGCCATGCACCAGTCACTTAAATTGGAGACGTCGTCTCCGCTATAGTAAAATAATGTATCTAGCCACTACCCGGAGAAGCCATGTTTCGGTATCTGCCGGCAACAATGACGTCACAATATCCACAGAAAACTGTGTATGGTTATAAGAGCTAAAGCTAGTATCTCACCGGGCTTGCGAGCAATTGGCGACTGAGACGAGTGGAAATTCGTCTGATTCTGTTTTTAATTTTTATTTAGTCTGAAGGTAATCGTCAAGAAGTCGGAATCAGTACCTTATTCGTTAATTGGTTGCGCACCGCAATTTCAGTCACCGTCAAATTTGGAACATGTTAAAAAAACTGACGTTGACTGATAGACGAATTAATTTAGTTAATTGGTGTGTAGTAACGCTCCAATTAGTCTTTTTACTCGCCAAGACGTCCTCAGTGGTTGCTTCAAAGTCGCAACTCGTTCTGAACAGTAAATCCTTGATAGAATATTTGGCGATTCCTATAAACCATTTGGAGAATATGAAGAACAATTAGCGGTTAAATTAGGACTGTCTAGCAATCTTAGCGAACGTTCTCACCCTCAGCGACGCCTCTACAAACTGTGACTATTTTTTAAGACTGATAACCGACAACAGCAACTGCTTAACGACACAGATTCGATGGGATGACGACTGGCTGACCACTGACTGACGAATGATTTCGTGTATAGTTAACATGGTTAACGAATGGGAGGTAACGACGTATCGACTAGAAAGACTGTGTGACGACTGTTTAGCAAATGCATAACGACTAGATAGTAACAGGTTATCTGGTCGTTAGAAGGTTGTTAGTCAGTCGGTGATTGGTAGATTCGTTGTGCGATCTCGCTATATATAACGTCATAATAATTTAGGACAGCGAGTTATTAGCTTCCTCCTGGTATGCCCGCCATAATGATTCGTCTAGTTTGTCAACCGATTGTTCAGGATTCGTTCTGCGGTCGTCAATAGATTGCTCAAGAATAGAAAAACATTTTGAAAGCAGTTGCCAAATTCGCTTCATTTGCTACAAGGTCGGACCATGGTCGAAATAAAGTCGCTGCATTTTAACGATGAATTAAAGAATCTACGACGACAGACATGCCCCCCCCCTTATATAGCGAACATTCGCCAATAGTCTTCAACCAGACGCCCAATTTTCGTCTGATTGGCTAAGCGGTTGCAAGTATATCGCCCTACTGTTGTTGATCAGTCGTTATAGATCACAATTCACAATCGTTAAGCATTTTGACAAATTCGTTAAGCAGTCGTTTAAAAACGCAGTCGTCAGAGTCGCTAACAGTCGCCAGACAGTCGTTTCTTCGTGAGATACTAGCTTAATGATCGGCGTGCAGACCAATATGAACTATACGAGATATCATGTCTGGGTATGGTCGTTTATCTGTTTTAAAAGTCGATCAACTCACTGTGACTGGAAATGAAATGAGTGCTTAACCTTTCCACTACCATACATGACGGAAATTTCCGTCGTCATTCGTCAATAAACGTAACCATAAAATGACACAAATATTCGTCAAATATATACTACATTTATGTATTTTTCGTCATTTGAAGCTGGAAATTGCGTTAGCAATTCCAGCTTCAAATGACGAAAAATAGAACTCCTACACCAGTATATCTGGATCCTGGCATGCACTCCGGCCTGGAAGTCAAAGGGTTAAAGATCAAGATTTGCAAATATTTGGTCTCAAATTAAACAAAGTTTCACTCACTAGAATACCGCGACCCACAACTTTAAGTGGAAAATAGTGTAATATCAGAAATACATATGTATTTCTGGTAATATGTAAATGCGATAAGTTGCTTTAAAGTATGCGACAAGTTGCGAATCTGGTTAAAACGTTTGCTGCTTCAACTATGGTAATGACAAAACACAAAGGGTTCTTGTCGCATACATTTTGTGGTAGGTACAAGAAGAGCAATATGCCGTTAGAAAATGAGCAGCTCCTGCTACATACATGTATACAAATGAGATCTGGTCAACTGTACAAACCTGAGAAAGCAGATAGAGATCGCCATGGGAGGTGCTGCGAATTGGGCCAAGAAAGCCCAGAGAGTCAAAGAGAACCTTGTCTGTCTGTATGTCTGTCTGCGTGTATTGCCGTACAAAGCCAAAAGACTGCAATGCTCACTTTTCAAGTGAGCAATTACAGCCTTTCGGCTGAGACTGCAACTGGGGTGTGTGAGCGAGGGCAAGATCTGTGCTGCCATCTGTTGATTGATGCCACTTTTAATCGGATGGATTTATCCGGGAGGAATTGGGTTTTTGGGAGGAGGACAGGTCCCCTCACAACACGTCAGAGTCCCAGGGAAAGGCTAACACTATTTCATCCTTCTAATACTATAATAAATGAGCGGCCCGGCGCTGCGCCTGTGCACGTCTAATTTACTCAGAAGAAGTAAACCTCCACAATGGGGCCTGACGTTCGCACATGGCCTGTGGGGTGGGCTTGTACCCAGCAGACACGGGACATTGACCCAGTGCCAATGTTGGGCCAGCGTCGTAGACGATGGGCCAACCTTAAACCAGTCCAACCTTAAACCAGTACTGTGTTTACCCAAGATCCACAGCATTCGTTTTATTCTGGGCGGCTTCTAATATCGGGTTGAACATATTTAAATGGCGGTATTTGACAAGTGTGCATAATTATGTGTTTAATCGCCTTATTTGGCTAGTATTCCAACTTAACTAATATCCTAGTCTATTGAAATGAAATAGTTATCATTCTATAGGTTTAATGGTCTGAATATGGTTTCATCGCAAATACCACTATTATTTTTAAAATGTTAGCCCACTCCAGCGACACACAGCTTCAACTGGCTAAAATGTATTGTCACACTAAGCAAGGAAAATATAATCAGATTATATTTTCCTTGCACTAATCAAGTAATTTGTACTAATTTAGCGGGGTTTTTTTGAGGTAGTAGCGGTTGATTTGGGAACGAATTATGCTTAGTTTCTCAAATGTAGAAAAAAACTGCAGGACTAAAGCCTGATATGAAGTCTGAAGATCTATCATCCGACTCTACATTTTACAAAGCTGTCGTGTTAGAGTAAAATCTGCTCTACTAAACTTAATTAGTATTCTTTATAGCACACATATTCTGTAATAATAACTATAAAAAAACATTAAAAAACAAGTAAAATTGTTATAGTTTTTGTTTATTTGATTAACCGGATCATAGAATTATTTTATACCAAATATTGTCCAGTCCTGGAAATCATGTGACATTTGGTGCTCGATTACTAATGCGGTCAGACCGATATTACGTTCAAATAATTCTGGCCCGTACTTGACCGCATATATAGTTTAATTGAACAAAAATTTAAATTACCTTACATTGTACTGTAGGGGTTAACCTTTGGAGGTTATTTCGTTCTAAATTATACAGAAACGTAACCGGCTGGAGCCCTGTGTGGGGGTGATATGAAACCAAGAAGGCAGTAACTGACTATTGATCGACAGTGTGAGCAAAAAGTTATGAACTTGATGAATCTAGCAGCACTCCAGTGAGCACGATACACTGACCCAATGTTGGTTTAATGTTGGGCCAGCGACTGACCCAACATTAAACCAACATTGGGTCAGTGTATCGTGTTTGCTGGGATCCTTCTTCTTCAGCCATAACGGGCGCTGATTGCTTTCCTGGCAAATAGAGCGCTTTGTTTTGTTTAATTCTGCACACACCATTGCCTGTCTCAAGGCAATCTGTCAGAGGTGCGGGACACATCTCAGCAGATCTCTGTTGATATTGTCATGTGATGAGCTCTCAGATGGGTGCTATAAAAGAGTGAGTGAGTGAGTGAGTGAGTGAGTGAGTGAGCGAGCGAGCGAGCGAGCGAGCGAGCGAGCGAGTGAGTGAGTGAGTGAGTGAGTGAGTGAGTGAGTGAGTGAGTGAGTGAGTGAGTGAGTGAGTGAGTGAGTGAGTGAGTGAGTGAGTGAGTGAGTGAGTGAGTGAGTGAGTGAGTGAGTGAGTGAGTGAGTGAGTGAGTGAGTGAGTGAGTGAGTGAGTGAGTGAGTGAGTGAGTGAGTGAGTGAGTGAGTGAGTGAGTGAGTGAGTGAGTGAGTGAGTGAGTGAGTGAGTGAGTGAGTGAGTGAGTGAGTGAGTGAGTGAGTGAGTGAGTGAGTGAGTGAGTGAGTGAGTGAGTGAGTGAGTGAGTGAGTGAGTGAGTGAGTGAGTGAGTGAGTGAGTGAGTGAGTGAGTGAGTGAGTGAGTGAGTGAGTGAGTGAGTGAGTGAGTGAGTGAGTGAGTGAGTGAGTGAGTGAGTGAGTGAGTGAGTGAGTGAGTGAGTGAGTGAGTGAGTGAGTGAGTGAGTGAGTGAGTGAGTGAGTGAGTGAGTGAGTGAGTGAGTGAGTGAGTGAGTGAGTGAGTGAGTGAGTGAGTGAGTGAGTGAGTGAGTGAGTGAGTGAGTGAGTGAGTGAGTGAGTGAGTGAGTGAGTGAGTGAGTGAGTGAGTGAGTGAGTGAGTGAGTGAGTGAGTGAGTGAGTGAGTGAGTGAGTGAGTGAGTGAGTGAGTGAGTGAGTGAGTGAGTGAGTGAGTGAGTGAGTGTTCGGTGCAGAAAATGTAGGTCTAGGTGTCAGTAACCCCAAACACTGACCCAATATTGTATCACATGTGGACCACCGTCTGTGACGCTGGCTCAACAGTAAGACACCATTGGATCAACGTCTCGTGTGATAGTTACGCAAATCGTATTAGCCTTGTGATTGGTTTAGCAGAGAGCGGCCCAGTAGGCGTAAAACTGTGTCCCAGAAGCAAGTATTTGTATTGATTTCTGTGTCTGTTAATATCGGTTTGTAATAGCTCTATAGGATTTGCTGTAAGTTGTGGTCTGGCTGTCTGTGTCACGGACATGTCCAAGGTAAACACTGGGTGCGTGATGATCAGCCATATTAACACGAGAAACTAGTACCATGCATCATTCCGCAATAATATCAGGTCAACATGGGACTACATGCGAGAAGTATGTGCATCTTATATGCACTAATATCACCTCCTTTACGAGGCCTTAAATCATTCATTCATTCATTCATTCATTCATTCATTCATTCATTCATTCATTCATTCATTCATTCATTCATTCATTCTTTTACATTGAACGTGTATTACTTGGTATGGCACATCTGTTATTTTTCATTGTGCATGTGTTACTTGGTAGAGGGCATCTGCTAGTTTTCATTGTACTTGCCTCACACGGTATGGCATTGAACGTGCGTTACTTGGTATGGCACTTGTGTTAGTTTACATTGAACGTGTGTTATTTGGTATGGTACATGTGTTAGTTTACATTGAACGTGCGTTACTTGGTATGGCACTTGTGTTAGTTTACATTGAACGTGTGTTATTTGGTATGGCACATGTGTCAGTTTACATTGATCGTGTGTTACTTGGTATGGCACATGACATTGTAACAATGTTAAGTAACAGGTGTCTAAATTGGGGTTTCTGTAATTAAGGGGTGGAATAAACATTCTGTCCTGGGCTGTTTACATGAGAACCACCTGGTGGAGACGGTACTGCGACAAGTACTAATAATTATTGTCACACAGGAGGCCCCCTAGTTCTGGAGGCCTGTGTGAGTCGGTTCTGAGAAACAACCCAGGAATGTCAATGTATATCAAAGTAAGGATCCTGATTGGTGGAGAAGTCATTTCACCACAGGAAGTGACCGCACCCGTCGGGATCCGCTATAAAGGATGGCGCCCACAGCCTTAGAGAGAGAAATTGGGGAGAATTCTAAAAGAGACGTTTCGGGTTTGGCTAAATTTAGTGGGAGTTGCTTCGGTATCTAACACCTTGTAGAACAGTGAAGCAACAGCAAAATTATCAACAAATTACACAACCAGATATAAGTACTAACATCAGTGTACTGAGAAATTGAATGTTTTACGCTTAATATATATTTTATATATATTCAAGACTTAAGTATTTTATCCACGAGTGTTGTGTTTGCCATGCCAGAACATTTGGACACGCGACGATAGCATGTCAACGTATATCACTTGTTACATTGGCGCGTGACCAGGATAACGTCACGCAGGTCACCCGTTTACAGTGGCACCGTGACCAGGAGATTTGTGTCACGGATAAGACCCGTTTACATTATGTCTTAGTTTGCAATGTGCATATATTACTTGGTGTGGCACATTTGTTAGTTTGTTACAATGTATCATACATCACATTTTGTTACTTGGTATGGCACATGCGTTATCTTGTATGGCACATGTGTTATTTTGTGTGACATGTGTTAGTTTGTATGGCACGTGTCTTACATGGTATGTCAAACGTGTTAGTTTGCATTGCCATGTACTACTTTGTATGGCACGTTTTTTATTTGGTATGGCTCATACTAGTATGTTAGTCTGCATTGAACTCTCCATATCATGTTATTTCATATTCCAAATGGGTTGTTGGTAAACAACACGTGCTGATTAACATGGTGTTAGTTGGCACAATGCATTCTATGTTATCATCTATACATTCTAAAAAATCTGACTAAAATGGGCAAATATTGAACAGCACATTTTAAAATAAACATGACTTGAATGTTCTTTTCTGTATTGCAACATATAGAACTGAATGTAAAGATACGTGATGATAATTCATAACAGTTCTTTTATTCTGATTTGGATTTATCAAATTAGGTTTCCATGGTAACGAAATTTGCACATTTTTGGTTTTCATAAGATTACTATTGATTTGATGTCCACAGAAATTCCAATGGCCTCC
This sequence comes from Flabesymbios commensalis, assembly GCA_964017125.1. Classification (NCBI taxonomy): domain Eukaryota; kingdom Metazoa; phylum Annelida; class Polychaeta; order Terebellida; family Flabelligeridae; genus Flabesymbios; species Flabesymbios commensalis. The sequence goes on along the minus strand of OZ024904.1, from coordinate 99,293,050 downwards.
GAGTCATTTCTGGATTATCGATGTCTCCCAAGATTTTTTTTTCTATGTCTGCAGGCCATTATTAATATATAATTTGTGTAAGGCTGAAGGGCGTGTTCCGAAAAAAAAAATCCTGTATATCACCCGACCAGGGGACCACACCGCCTTATTGATTTGCTTTGTGTTCCATGACGCCTAAGCTCGGTGGCACGTCTGAAATGCAGAAGGCAGACAGCAGTAACTGATTACTTTACAAGTAAGCAGTTACTGTTGTTTGCCATTGCACGGTAGCACGTCTTGACTCTCTGGGAGGCTTGTCCCCTTGGTTGACCTACTTGACCTTCAGATCCTGATGACGTGCTGTACCTGCTCAGCACCATCCGGCAGAGGACATGGAGCCCTGTGTGAGATCCGTGTCGGTGTCAAACCATCTTTCTGCGTTCAAAATGATCGAAAAATGGTGTAATGATAGTGCGGAAAAGAGACCGGTCGATATCTTCATATCTTGGCCATGTCGTTTAACTTTATGTTAAGTAGTTATCATTTATATTTTAGAAATATCCTATGTTTTAATCCTAGTATATATCATGTCAATGCCGCTCAACCATGTTAATTTTTTTTTTTAATTCAAATTCTAGATACGATGGCATGTTTTATTTGTAGGCTTATATTTTCATGTGATTTTACCAAACTTATCATCCTGCATAATAATATAACAATTTGATGATTTTCTAATTCTGTGTGCTAACCTCTGCTTAATACATTTCTAATGCTGAATTGCATACGCTGACGCTGTGTTGTTTTAATGCCTAGTTTTATGTCAACCGTACGTACAATCAAACAAGTAATGTAAAAAATGAAATGAATGGGGCTTTAGGCCACTTTTGTGCGCATATAGGCTAAAATGGGCCAGGAGAACCAACTGAGGATGGTGAGATGAGTGAGATGACATTGCCCTCCAGACACAGGATTCGAAATTCGAGCCCTGACGGTCTGAGGCCGAGCACGCTACCTCTCGGTCACAGAGGCTCCCCACAATACTGATTTTTACAAGTGGATCGGGAAGAAACATTTTGTTTCTTTCAAACCGCCGAAACCGGGAAACGAACCCCGAATTCTAGCGTGAAAGGCAGCGGTGCTAACCACTACCCTAGGGCCCCCGCCGATAAGTAATGTAAGTTGAAATCAATTTAAGTTCTAAATTAAATTAAACAGCCACTGAAATTGGAAAAAAATTGTGGTAGACGTTCAGTTGTCCCAATAATTCAACTAGGGAGATGTCGATTTTTTATAGATAACAATATTTCCCCATCATTTTAAACTGGAAATTGTGCTAGCAACTCCAACTTTAGATGAACGAAACATAGAAACCAACAATTCGGCGAAATAGATTTAAATGTAATTGTGGGGTTTGAAAATGTTAACCCTTTCAGTGCGGGGACCGACTTCAGACGTCAGAATCTGACGTATACAGACACGGGGATCTACTAAAGTCGATCCCCGCGCTGTAAGGGTTAAAGGGCCAAGTTGTAGAATTTAAATTGCACACACTTGAAGTTAAAGAAAAAAAAATGGTCTACATGATTTATTAAAAATATTCCGGCGTTATAAGGGTCAGGGTCCGCTGCGCCCGTTCCAATCACACCGTGGTGTCAAGTCTATCTTGCCGGTCTCCATCGCTCCAGGGTGTCCGGTTGATTTGACCATCAATCCGCCACTGACCAGACAGCCTGGGTGTGTCCCGTAAACCCATCACATATGTATTCAAATGAAGCGGAAGAACTAACTAAGGCATTTATGATGATTTGCAATCGGTCTCTGGTCTCTTAGTTTATATAGACTATATACAAATATGTCATCACTTTAACCCTTACAGCGCGGGAATCGACTTTAGTCGTCAGAATCTGACGTCTTTAGACGTCAGATTCTGACGCCTAAAGTCGATCGCGGCACTGTAAGAATTAAAATATTTGTAGGCCGTAGACACATAAAACAGGTATTCAAATGAATCAGAAAGAGCTAACTAAGACATTTATGATGATTTTAAATTAAAAAAAAACACTTTGGTCTACATGAATTATACGAAAGTATTTCAGCGCTTTAAGGGTTAAGATGTAACCTCATCACAATGTATGTTTCAATCACATAATTCGTGCCCTTAGAGTTAGAAGGTGCTAATCTCAATGTTGTCTCAAGTAGGTCAATCACAGTCTGAATGGAGTGACACTACGTAAATCAAGTACCCTTCACATCGGTACTGAACTCATGTAGAATTTGAGTACATTATCATAAAAAAATAAGCAAATTCAACTTTTTTGTTATAAAAATGTACCTAATTAATTACAGATTTTTTTTAATATTTGGAAAGATTCATATTTCTCGTTCTGTTGGAGCTTGTATTTGCCTTAACCATTGAAGGACACGTGTTTATCTGCAAACCGTCAGATGCTGATCAATTCCGTGACGTTCTATTTAGTTAATATGAAACTGTAACGTTATTAATTACATTAATTATTAATTTTAACTTTTATGACGGATACATAATTTACTATTATTTTAGAGCTCAATTATAAATAAATGAAGTCGTAATTTGAAAATGTCCAAAGTCAATTGTTCATTCAGTTTACTCAGCAGCCATACCTCTATTTCAGAAATGGAGTGTAGAACTAATATTGAATGACATAAAGGTAGAGTGCTTATTTATTTACATTATAGTAATATCAGTATCAAATGGATTAGCACCCAATTAACGTAATCTCCCAGCTAAAAATAATATCTGTCCAACTAAGAAGCATTTATCACTTTAATGCCTTCTTATGGTAAGAAAAAAGCAAAATTTCATGCCGACGTTGATGGTCTGAGTAGCGCAGGTCCATGTCATAAAACAAATAAATGCGCTGTGAATGTGGCCAACAAGATAACTGGCCACGCCGCAGACCCGGCGTTCTTAATACAATCTCAAATTAAACAAATAGTTTTCATCCACTTGAAGTTGTGGGTCGCGGTAGCGAGACACAACTTCAAGTGGGTGAAAATTTAAATAAATTAAGCAGGAAAAGGGTTAGTACAGCACCACATGATACACGCAGACACATAACCTTTGGAATACCCGGTTGATGATAAACAAAGCACTATTCAAATCATTCATGCATAGGCATATACACAGATATTAAAAAGCAGACCTAATAAAACACATTAAAAGAAAGCTAAGATTTTAGTCTGTGTGGAAACATTTCCAATGTAAAATTTGCCATATATTTACAATTTAGTCAACTGCTTAAATGCCCGTTCGTAATTCATTTAAGAAAGAGCTTACATCAAACAAAATCCGAATGCTTTAAATTTAAAATATCACTATAAATCCTGTTCAAATTGGAAAGATAAAGTTAAGAGCCCAATTCTTTGTTTATAATTGTGCATTGAAAAGCCTCGATCAAAAAAAAAACTTAAATTAAAACAAACAATTGACATCAGAAAAACGTGACAATTTACGGAGCACTTTTAGCAGATAGATCACTCCATCGTGGACAAGCACTGCGAAAAACGTATAGCTGATAGCTGACGCCATAGTACAAAGCCACTGAGAAAAAAAACCGATAATGTCAAATGTCTCTTCTCATCGAAAAAGGTATTTTTCAACATTTGAAGCTGGAAATTGCGCAAGAAATTCCAGCTTCAAATGTTAAAAAATACTAATAAAAAGCATCTCACCTGATTACGGACTCTCGCCGTTATAGGGTGCCGTGTAATATAGCGATGATGTGAAGGCAGATAGGCCTAATTGTGACCGGCACTTGAGAGGCAGACTGAGTAAATTATCCTAGATGGACGCTGATGATCCGGGACGTCCAACAGAATAAGTCTCCCTGATTCGCCCACACAAGATGTGCTCACATGGTTTGCGATGGTCCATATAGAAATTTCTTACATGGTTTTGGATTTTTAAAAGTTCCATGCAGCACGTGCTCAGATGGTTTTATATACATGATTTTGTTCAGATAGTTTTTGCTACGTTGGGTGTCGTACATAGCACATACTCAAAATGTTTTTTATGCTTTCAATGTTCCACGCAGCACGTGCTCAGATGGTTTTAGATACGTTGGATGTATCACACAACACGATATATAATGGTTTTGGATTTTTTAGATGTCACACACAGCGCTCACTTGGATGGTTTTGGATACTTTGCAAGTATCAAACAACACGTGCGTTGATAACTATGCATAGGTCTACATTAAATGACCCATATATTCCAGGCAACACGTGCCATGATGGCTGTAGATACGTTAAATGCTCAACATAACACGTACTCCTATTATTGTAGATACGTTAAATGTTCCCCATAACACGTGCTCCTATTATTGTAAATACGTTAAATGTTCCACATACTCCTATTATTGTAGATACGTTAAATGTTCCACATAACACGTGCTCTGATGGTTGCAGATACGTTAAATGTCCCACATAACACGTGCCCTGGCTGCCTGTAGATACGTTAACTGTCTCGGGCATCACACGCACGGACTGTTCGGGATGTCCCGCACAGGGACTGTGACTACTGCCACTAACAGCTAGTGAGTCTGAGGCTCACTGACGTCATATATCCAGCAGACAGCCAGAATTGACCGGCAATTTGTATCTGGGCTGTAGTAGATTGTACCAGATAAAAACAGCCACCAAAACTATCTGTTCGCCTTTGCGCTTTTTCAACCCGAATGTCATTATGGGCACTCGTACTAAGCAGGGCTTTGGCCGGGTAATCCGCCAAAGGAGGATTTATCCTTAAATGGGCTGCGGGTATAAGTGACCGATCAATCCCCGAGGCCGCCTACATGGGCGGGCGACTCTGAGCCGGGAGCACGAGGGCGCCCAGCCATACCTCCAATAATAGAGCATCTCGCGTTTCACGGCGGCTAAAAGGCAGCGGGGGGAGAGCTCCTCGTGAGTAGTGTGAGTAGGTGGTGATAGTATGTGAGTATGGTTAGGACACAATGTGCTGGTCACACGTCGGGTCGCTGGCCGTCTCTACCAAAGCCCAGGTTCCTGTCTATGGTTCCTGCCAGGCAGTAAGGTGGCACCCTGCCTATTTCCCGGGCTGCTGTAATCGCGCGGGGCGAGCAACCAGATCGCTGGCCATTTCTGCCGTTTGTGTCCTCAACAATCCATCATTGTGTTTGCCTTTTTGGAGGAGGGCCTACGTCATGTCAGGGGACCGACTACCGGCTCCTGCATGCCTGCCCAGAAAACACGGGGCATTTACCAAATGCTGTTTCAATGTTGGGCCAGCGTCGAAGACGGTGGGCTAACATTGAAACGGCATTTGGTGAATGCCTCGTGTTTGCTAGTTTATACAATGTTGTTTTTTATGCTGGGCTACCGTCGCAGACGTTAGACCAACATTGGTCAAGTGAGGCTATTTGCTGGGTGCCTGAGCGCCCGCCCGCCCGCCCGCCTGCCTGCCTGCCTGCCTGCCTGCCTGCCTGTTTGTTTGTTTGTTTGTTTGTTTGTTTGTTTGTTTGTTTGTTTGTTTGTTTGTTTGTTTGTTTGTTTGTTTGTTTGTCTGTTTGTTTGTTTGTTTGTTTGTTTGTTTGTTTGTTTGTTTGTTTGTTTGTTTGTTTGTTTGTTTGTTTGTTTGTTTGTTTGTTTGTTTGTTTGTTTGTTTGTTTGTTTGTTTGTTTGTTTGTTTGTTTACTTGCTTGCTTGCTTGCTTGCTTGCTTGCTTGCTTGCTTGATTGATTGATTGATTGATTGATTGATTGATTGATTGATTGCTTGATTGCTTGATTGCTTGATTGATTGATTGATTGATTGATTGATTGATTGATTGATTGATTGATTGATTGATTGATTGATTGATTGATTGATTGATTGATTGATTGATTGATTGATTGATTGATTGATTGATTGATTGATTGATTGATTGATTGATTGATTGATTGATTGATTGACATTTTTTTTTAGAAAAAGAGGCTTCCATTTTTTTCAAAAACGCTGAACGAATCTGAAAATTTCTCACATGCATCCAGGACAAAAAAATTTTGTCGAGATTTAGAAATATAGCCTTGGTCCAAGTAACAGCTGACCTGCCTAATTTTATTTCAATTCAGTAAAGTTGTTTATGTCCTACCACCTGGATGACCGAGGTTTTAATGTAATATATACATTAGGCTTTGCACTAATATATGCATTTCTGCAGAGGCGAACCGCAATTTAGCTACAGTTATAACCGGGGTATTGATATAATATTGGCAGGAGGCCTACTTTACATAATTGATGACAGAAAGAGGCTTCAGGTCAATTGGGTGCGCATACAAGCCAAACTGGACTGTGAGATGAATCAGATGACACTGACATCCAGACACAGGTTTTTAAATTCAGCCTATGGCGGTCTGAGACCGAGCACCCTTGAAACGCAATCTCAGGCGTGACAGGCTTGCAGCATAACCACTTAATCAGAGCCCACGCCCACAATTAAAAGTTCAGTGCGAGGACCGACCTTAGACGTCAGAATCTGACGTCCATCGACGTCAGAATGTGACGTCTAAAGCCGCACTGAAAGTATTAAAATTATGATGTCGTAGACTCCTAATATAGGTATTCAAAGGAAGCGGGAAGATTTAATAAGACATTAATGGTGATTTCAAATTGAAAAAAAACCCTTTGGCCTCGATCGTTTACATACAGCTTTTTCAGCGCTTTAAGCCTAAGGGTTTAAACACTGCACAAAATAAATGTGTGGAAGTATTGTTTGTGGGACACCATTTTGTAATGGATAACGTATTTACTAGGTGGGGCTCAGTCAATTAATATGTGCCTCGCACAATTTGGATACAGGGATGCGGATAGTATTACACATTGTATAGGCCTCTTTCGTGGGAAATGATAAAAATAATTTATGAATAGATAAAATACATATTCATTCCCGCATTTTCATATGGAAAGTGCGATACACACGGGGTGAGGGCGCTAAGTAAGTGTTATCGTGAACACAGGTTGGTAAAACTTTTACCGGTAATTAACGTTACACATAATAATAATATTATGTTTGGACTTTGTGGTCCAAGCATATTGAATTGCTTTGGATCTGGTTAGCTAGGCCTATGTTTGCCCAAACATATTGAGCTTGCAGCAATTCTCGTTAGTTTTTTTCTTCTGTTCCAATTTTTATAGTGCTCTTTCTCCCCGAGTTTTCATCCAATCGACTTCAAACCTTGACACAATGATCCTTAGGTATTGAGGTTTTATGATATGACTAAGAGAGCGAGATAGTTTAAATGGATTATATCCGGATTTCAGTGCCTTCCAAGGAGAAGTAACTTAAGTCTTTAGTTTTTCCTTCATTCAGGTGAGGGGTTTTTTAATTTTCATGTCATTTGAATGGCGGGTGGAAGCATTAAATGTCGGCTGATATCCATTCATTGGATGAATAGACTCAGGCTGATATGCGGGAGGGGTACTGGGATGATTGCTAGTAGTAGTACTTTTCGCCCCTATCCGGGGAGGGTCATTAGGGATCTGTTTCGTCTGTTGGATGCTGTGTACGGCATTGTACGGAAGCACTAGTCTACAGCAATCATCCAAGGGCAGCTGCAGCCTTCTCGTATCTAGCTATAATCTTCGGGCGGATTACCAGTGGCGTAGGCCTACCCTGGTTCCTCCACGCAAGAGCAGAGCCAATGCAGCACCCGCATCAGTGCTGGCGCTGATGTAGGCCGTGGTAGCCGTAAATAACCGGCAATAGCGTGTTTGACATTAGGTCTCTCACGTGATATGAATGGAGTTACCCAGAGGGAGTGATCCTTCCTATTGTTACACTTGGGACTATCCGACCCGAGGATAGCGGAGCTGCGCGAAATGCCACAGAGTTTCATCATCAAATTGTACAGCGAAACTCAAGTCTCCGGACGTCTGGGCATGTCTGGGGGTATATCTCCTAGACATGCCCAGAACCCCTTATCGGGCGAGCGAAGGAAAACGCTCTCAATAACCCACCATGCCCTATCACCCCCACCCTCACATCATCATCTGTACATCATTCATCTCATCAATTGACGACACTGTTTTATCGTATTACAATGTCACTTAAAAGACCTTTTGTACCGGAAAGTGACGTAAAGCAAAGATTTACTACTACTACTACTGATATGGGGAAAGTGTGTCCCACTATTAATCCTCCAAATGCTTGAAATTCTAGTCTTTGGATATGTTGACATATCGTGGACATATCAAGAAACCAAAATAAAAAAGATGATTTTGGCGGGGAATTTGGCCTATTGTGTCGCTTTAAGTTTCGTTTGCAGGAATGATGACATTCACCCCTACATGGTCTCACCACCCTAAATGAGCCGAAATCCAAGGGGGGTGGCTACTGACTAGAGAATCCCTACCCACATTGCTGCTTTAAAGGGTTGTTTCCGCGTCTGGTGAATTAAGAAAAATACAGTAATGTTGTAATTCTGTTGATAAATTGTAAGCACACACTGTTTTCTCTATCTGTGATATGAGGTATAACTGTTATGTGAGATTTTCGTATGGACACAGGAGGTGAGAAGGATTTGTGTCTATTCTGGGAATGGGCGCAAGAATATTAAGGGAGATTTGGGCAAATTGCATCTTTTACCACATATGGGGGCCTGCCTCAAAATCTAATTGGTGAGAATACCATTATCGCAGCTGTTTTTTAAAAAGGACAGCTTATGCCTTATTATGGTGTGTCACATTGGAGTGTAGCTAAAGACGGAAGTGGTGAAATCGGCCCTTAGAATGTTGGCATTATACATGTGTTTCAATGGGACTGGCATTTAGGGTGGTGAGACCAGAGACATATGTTATTATAATATCTCTTGTGAGACCACATTGGGTTCTATGCATTCACCAGGTGCCGCTCAAGATAGATGTACAGCGCCGTATGGTGAATAAACCAGGGGTAACCTTTGTGTGACGTGATTAGGCAAGCCTCGATATGACTTGTGCCTGGGATTGATAAAATGGCTGACAAAATATGGGGAATGTTGACATGGTGGAGTGAACATAACGTCCTTTTAAGTGTCTTTGGAATCATTTTATCAGTCAGATTTGGTGGGTAGGCCTTCAGTTGTATTTTACAATGCAAAAAAATATAATTTACATGCTATTAAGTAATTTTCAGTGACAATTTAATGTCAATTTATACACATTGGGCGACTGACTGACTCAGTCTCAGTCCGACTCTGAGTCTGACTGCAGTGAGTCTGAGTGAAGCCGTGCATGCATTCCAATTTCCAAAAACAAGTTCATAAACTGATGAAGTTGTCAGCAACGGTCTATAATTTCACTCGTGTCACCAGTGTCTCTACTTCAAACACTGGTCTCCATATCCTGACTAGCTAATAATCTAGCTAATAAAAATGGCCTAACTAGTCTAGGGATGTGCATAAAAAAATTAAATTGTCAATTATCTATTTTTTGGTATTCTATCTGATAGAGCTGATCAAGACAAAGAAAATGATGTATCATTTGTGCATAAATCATCATTATTAAGGAAGTTATGACCAAAACCGTCCTCTTTTCTTTCTGTCAATTAACCCTCTATATCCCATTAGCCATTTTTGTGATTTTTACATGTATTACACATGTAGATATTTACGTGAAAATATGGATAATTTTAGTGAATGACATATTTCAAATGCTTGTAACTATGAGAGTTTTGAAGATATCATTCTCAAATTTGGTAGTATGGTGTAGAACTTTATGAAGTCCCGAGCAATCAATTTTTCTGTGCTTTCTTAATAATGACCTTGACCTTGGGTACATGTCAAGGTCATTTACGTGCTGATTTCAAATAATTGTATATTGTAGGCTAATATATCGAAGACGTAAAATTGATTTAAATCATTCAAATTGTTCTACTAGTCTACATAATTTTATGTTTGCATCATGGCAAGGTGTGTGCTATTCAGGTGTTGCCATGGTAACCATTTAATTAGCTAATAATTACTTTTTATTCAGTTTGTAGATTAGAATTTATTTATAAATTGACAGAAAATAATTAATTAACTCGTTTTTTTGTTTTATGTTATTTATATTCTTGTTAATATCACAGTACATTGCATTCTGATATGAATCTGATATCTGGTTGCTATGGAAACGGCATATAGAAACATAACTTCATAAGAGACTGTCTGTAGCTATACTAAATTATCCAACTAAAATTATTATCCAATTAAAATTATTAATATTAATAATATGTTAAATCACATCTGTTGATGAGATTACGTCAATTTATCAAGCTAATAATAGCCTTTTTGCCCTTTGGCTGGTTCCCATGGCAACCATACACTGTTTATTATTAATAGGAGCTTATTATAGAATTAACGGCTGTGGCTGATATGAGCAGCAGAAGCATACTGTAATAATTCGAATTACAATAACATAATTGGATTACCCCGGCATTCCAATATAATATTAGGATTTTTCTCCTTTTTCATTATAAATATGGTTACCATAGCAACCTTTTTTTCAAAGTGATGATATTGCCAAACAACCATTTTAACTGATTTTTCGTCCTGAAAATCAGTATGGTTTATATCCTTGTTGATATAATCATACATTGCATTAAGTTTTATCTGGTTGCTATGCAAACATCATAGAAACATAAAAGAATCAATAGCAGTTTTACCGATGAAAGCATCATTATAATAATTTAAATTACATTAGGTAATTAGATTACTAAATCAAGCAAACAATATAGTTTTTGCCCTTTGAATAGTCGTCACACAGCAACCATACACCGTTCATAGTATTACAATATTAAAATTATGGTTGCTATGGCAACGAAATAGGAACATAAAGAGAATCAACTGTAGTGGCTCATATAAGCTGTAACATACTGTAGTACTTAATTCAAATTACATTAAGATTATGTATTAGATTGTTCCAATACAGTTTATTTAAAAATTAGGATTTTTGTCTTTTAAAAAAAATTATACGGTTACCATGGCAACCATTTTTTCAGAGTGATGATATTTATATTTGGAATTCCAGTATACATTCCTGATCCATATACCATCAATGCTGTGCAGTAGTTCAGTGCTGATGGTTAATAAAAATAAAGGTGTGTGGAAAATCATACGGCTTTAAATATTGATCAGCAAGGAGTGAGATTTGCACTACACTAATGTTGCCTCAATTTCAGTAAATTGTACAAGGTGTGCAGTTTTTCCTACGCCACAACTTTGTTTTAGATGTGTGATGGTGTGCGCGTGCAATTGCACACCTAATATCATCTGACAGCACTGTAATTGGGTGAAATAATTATAGAGCACTTTTGGCATTTTGTTTCATGTTAAATCCAAACATTGGTTTCCATGGCAACTATGACATTAATCACATTTTAACTGTAGTTAGACATATACTCATATAAGAAAATATATATATACATCAGAAAAAAAATGAAGTTGATCCGCACGTGTTGGCCATTTTGAGTTTCAGTAAAACCTTTAAAAAATCACCTGCACCTTTCCATATCATGAGGAATGTGATTGTAAAATTTGAATAATTTCTGACTTGAGGTTTTACTTTTTGCGCCCTACAAAAAATTTTGGCGTTTACCTCTGGTGGCCATTTTGAATTTTGGTAGCATCTTTAAAAATCACTTGCACATGCCCATATAATGATGTTGCTAGGAATGTGATTTTAAAATTTAAAAAAAAATGATGACTAGCGCCCATAATTAAGGGTGACGCCGGACGCACTCCTGGCGCGACTAAAATTTCACTTAGTATAATCATGCAGGATCAAGACTGAAGTTTTACTTTGTTAAATTAAAAATAAGTGGATCAATTTTGAACTTAAATCTCCGGCAGCATCTGCAATATTATCTGATTATGTAGTTTATCGGGCTGGAGGGGGGAGTCTGGAAGATTTAGTCAACCAGCTAACTCTTGAAAGCTGTCGGGCAGTTTTTTGATTCTATGGCAAATGCTGGAAGAGAATTCCAATCAGAAAAATAATTTGCTTCTTTTGTCTGCATGCTGGGAATAAATGATCATTGATAGTGAATTTTGGCTAGCTCATTTGTTTTTAAAGTCTAGAAATTCTCTCTCTTGTTTTCAATTAAGTCCATGTTCTGAAGGAGAGATGTCACACTGGAAGTTTATAAGTCTAAAATTTTCGGTGACAAATCTTGCAGATGATCTTTGATTTTTTATTCCAAGTTGTCAATGTCGTTTGTCTAAAGGGGTCCCAAACTGCTGAAGTGGAAGTGAACTCGTCCTTCCCACATTTTCGGTCGTCTCAGACGATCGGACGATGCCAATTTTGAGTTTCAGTAAAACCTTGAAAAAATCACCTGCACATTTCCATATCATGGCAGGGTTTCCCCCAAAGCATCAAAGCATCATGGTACCATGATGCTTTAAACTTTTACCTTGATGCTTCAGTAATTCCCATGATGCTTTTCCAAATGCCATGATGCTTCAATAAAATCAATAAATGCTCTCCCTAAACTGCCATATTATCAAATGCTTAGTTTTTTATTTTTTGTCTACACATGGCTGCAACAGTGGTCATTTTAAAAACTGTATATAGTCAATATAAAGCTTAATAAACAAATGAAAGCCAGGGGTATGCCTCCGGACCCCAATCTACGCGCGCCGCGCTGAGCCCGAACCGCCAGTTACCATGATGCTTTCTCATTTTCCTGGGGGAAACCCTGCATGGGGAATACCGCGTTCGCTCATCGATATCTGCTCGATCACTGAAGTTAAGCGACGTCGCGCCCGGTTCATAAGTGGATGGGTGATCGCCTGGGACTGCCAAGTGCCGTATACACTATCGTGGGGCTCAGAGAACCACATAAATCAGATGGCTCGTCTGACTGACTTTGAGTTGGACGTAAAAGAACCTCAATGTACGTAGGCGCAGTTTCTATCCAGCGAGACCACAAAAAATCCACAATATGGAGTACTTGGCACATATATAAGGCCATGAATGATATCATGAATGATAATAGGGCCTCGTTAAGTTACTCCCGTGGCGCGATAGCACAATAGTGCGTACTGCCACGTAATATACAGATACTGATACAGAAGTAGAGTCCCAGTGTAGCGTATAGGCTACGGTATTCTAAAGATGATCTGACCAAGCAACTCATTGAGGTTAATTATGAGGGTGCACATGGGTTCTGGGATTTATGGATTGGTCCCAGCTCACTTTTTACCATATTTTTGGCCTCGCTATTAGCTTTTTATTATATGGGAAAAATGCTATAAATATAGATTTAGTGTAAATATAGATTTACACTATTTATCAGCTGAAATCCTCGATGTTCAGACCCTAAGAACTTGATTCGTTTTTAAAGGCCCATACCCGGGCAGAATTCACCATTAAATCAGTGATTTTATTTTGGCTTTTTAATATGACCATATAAATGATTTCAAATTATGATGCGCATTTACTAGTTAGACTGGATAGATAGACTGATTTCTTATTTTGGACAACCATATTAAAAATAGGAAATACGGGGATTTTGTCTCTACATCTAGTCTAACTGGTAAATGCACAGCACAAAAGGTAAAAAACTTTTGCATTTCTTCTATGGACATGTTTACATCATATAGTCATATTGAGAAGCCAAAATAAAATCACTTATTTTTTGATGATTTTAGCCTGGGTATGGGCCTTTAACCCATGTGCACCCTCAATTATCTTTGTAAAAAAATACTATTTTATTTTAAAACAGATTTATATAAATCTCAAAATACTTTTACAAAAAACCTATCAATTAAAAAAAAATACCATTTAACAATACATTTTTAAAGCTTGGATCTTTTGTCAAAGAGTAGGTTGGCTTACATTATTTTTGTTTTTATAAATTATAGATTTAGCCTCTAGTCTAGGCCTAGGTATGTATGTCCGAAGACGTCATTTTGGTGTTTTTTAGTGTTTTTTTAAGGATTTATGTGAATTTGTGATACAATGCAATAAAAGACATATTTTTCTTTGTTTGTTTGTTCTTTTTGCTCACTATTACTGGTAGAAATTAAGCCATCATTGTAGAATTAAAAGAGTTATTTGTTTTGAATGACACTTTTATCACTGTTCTGGGGGTTCCCATCATTAATTTCTCGCAATTACAAAAAATGATGCCAGCTCTCGCAGGCCTTCATTTTCATGATAGCAACAAATGCTTGAAGAGGTAAATGGAACAGGCATCTGATAATTTTTTTACACATGTGCCATTTTTTTAATTTTTGTAAGAAAATGCAAAAAAATGGAAATTAGACTATGTCCACTGCCCTATGAGGAAGTTCTGGAGAACATCATTAGGACCATTTGGACAGGACAGTGTGGAATGAGAATGGAATGAGATACCTGGAGAAGGCTGCACTAGTTTGCCCAGGGTGAACAGGGTAAAACCTGGGTGAAGTTTTGCTTGCCTGCCCTACTTACTCATGGTGCTCAATGAGGGTGGAAATGGAAGTTTCATCACTGTTCATAGCCATAAAAAAGGTTTAGAATCCATGAAAATTTTTCTTCTTCCATGACCCCCTCGTGGACTTAAAAAAAAACGGAGGCCGGAGGCTATGCCCAAATTTCTGATTCTTATGTGCATATATGGTATATTTGCTACTGTTACTGTATTGCGGGGCACTCGTTGGGTACTCTGACAATGCCTGATGTATCTGAAAACTAACTCTCAACACGACAAGACCTCAGTAGTTTTTTTTTCAGCTGCTTCAAAAAATTCAAGTGTCTGGGTGATGTTTTGGATTCTGTATCCCTTTAACCAATTTGCAACATTGAGGTGCCATCTTTTAGACGTTTTTGTAATTTAGCTCAGAATTTTGATCTAGCACAGCATTTTTCTTGCTCAGTGAAAACTGTGAAATGTGGTCAAATATTTCTTTTAGCATGTCGCCAGTTACAAAAAAAGGCTCAGCATAATCTTATTGGGCAATTTTATTTTTAATTAATTTATTGAATCTAACTAGCCTAGGGGCCTATGGCTATGTCATGCTGGTCATGTGTCATTTTCTGTCAATCTGTTTGCAGTAATGTCTGATTTGTTCAACCTATGTAGACCTAAGTAAATTAAGTTTAAATAGCTGTAAGTGTATAAACGAATCTAGAATGACTGAAATGACGCTTGCTGTACGATGATCACGTCATATAAACAAGCGTCGCTCTGAGCGTCGCCCAAGCGAAACAATCCCCAATTATCGCCCGTCCGTGCACGTGTTTTTTTCCGAAAAATATCAATTAGATGTCAAAAGCCAACTCTGGTGTGTCGAAAACGAATAAAATAGATGTATTTGACAATAAAAATAAATGGAGAATGATATACCGTAGCCTATTTTAAATTTATATTATTTTTTATGATCTAATTTTTCACCAGCGAAAATTGCCACAGAAAAAAAATTTGTTGACAGAAGGCAACTTCCAGAGGATCTCAAAACGATGCAGACGCGATTTCTGACCAATGAAAATTGGGATATGCAAATTTTATTGATGATTGACCCGTTGACCTTTAGCGTTTTTTAGAAACGAGGTCGCGACGGTGTCTGACCAATGAAAAAGGCGATAATATGCAAATTTCGGCAATGAGTGAAACACGTGCCCCGCCAAAATGTAAACAAATTACGACGTCACGCGAAGCCGCAGAAAAAAACAATGGCGGCGTTAGCGATAAAATAAACGACATTTTCTTCGATCGCGTGCTACTTAGCGCTCACATTAAATACACAAACAAGAATAGTTGTTACACATTTAAATAGTTCTCTTCCCAAATATCGGTCCGTTTTCTTTCGCAATTAACCCGTTCTTATAAAAAAACACGTTTCAAATTTTCATGTCGCTCCGAATCTCTGTAAAATCGTGAAAATACCTCGTTTCTCCCTAGATTTTCGACAAGTGCGGCAACATCCACTTGTGGTCACACCATATCAAATTCAAGCTGATTAAATTACTTTTCATGAATTGGCAGCCTAAGTACTGACACCCCCCCTAATTTCGCGTTTTGCGCCATTTCCTATTGAAAATATTCGCTGAAAAAATATGACGTCATAAACGGTTTATGCACATCCCTAGCCTAACGTTAGACTATAGTATATACAGTATACTCAGCAACGGTCTATAATTTCACTCGTGTCACCAGTGACAGTGTCTCTACTTCAAACACTGGTCTCCATATCCTGACTAGCTAATAATCTAGCTAATAAAAATGGCCTAACGTTAGACTATACTCGCCGTCAAATTAACCAGGATCGCATGATTTTCGGCGATTTCTCCGTCAATTCTAAATCGATTTTCCTAAAATTTTGCAAAGGTCATTTTCTATTCAAATCCTAACAGCCCTGAAAATTTCGTAAAATTCTATAGCGTAGTTCAAAAGTTAGACCATTTGACATGTAATGAATTGAAATTACGACGTTCCTCTTTAAACCCATTAAACTAATTGTGGGATTTTATTACATGTCAAATGGTCTAACTTTTGAAATATTAAATATTTTTTGGCGAAATTTTTACCCATGTTAGGATTTTAATAGAAAATGGCCTCTGAAAATTTTCAAGGAAATCGGTTCAAAATTGACGGAGAAACCGCCGAAAATCATGCGATCCTGGTTGATCATTTTTAATTTGACGGCGAGTATAGAGCCCTAGTGACCAGTAATCAAGTATGTAGCCTTTGTAATTGTAGGCTAATACATGTAATAGGTCTACACAGACTACAGTCTGTCCGACGGTGGAAGATGGTCCAAAATGAAAGTTAGCTTTTTGGTAGCCGTGTTTCAGACGACTCGCTCCGTAAGGCCGATCAGCGCTAGCTTTTTGGTATCCAGTCAGTCAATTCTCAAGCGATTGTCACGAAATTTTGTAGGAATTATAATCTGTTCATTTGGCAACAACCCTGAAAATTTCGCGAAATTCTATATAATATTTCAAAAGCTAGACCATTCGACATGTAACACAATCCTGAGAATAAACAGGAATGAAGTTATTGGGTTTATACATGTTATAGAGGAGCGTCATAAATAGACATTTACTACATGTCAAATGGTCTAACTTTTGAACTATACAATATTTTTTTACGAAATTTTCAGAATCGATGCAAAATTACTAGAAAATCAGGTTTACAAAATTTCATGAAAATCGCTTGAGAATTGACTGACTGGATACCGGAAAGCTAACTTTTATTTTGGACCATCCTCCACCGTTGGACAGACTATAATCAGTGCCAGGTTTCAGCCAGACTGGCACAGGCTACAGCCACAGAGTGACAGATTGACCGCGTACAAAATGTAGACTATGACATTTCTTTGGACTGTCATATCGGAAAATATCGGGGAATAATCAGGTCAAAAATAGTTCTTTTAGGGTCGGTAACATTTCAGTTCCATGCCCGCATGCTCAGTGACAGTGCAGAGGTCGCACAGTCATTAAAAAGTTATGGACATTTTTCGGACCCTGGCCTGGGGTCGGGATCGCTCTCAGTCACCGCCATGTTGGATTTTTCGGGGACCGGGTAAAGCAAATACATCAATCCACGGCCTTGGAGAGGACGACACGGCTAATAATCACCACCAGGGGTCACAGCTTTCACAACCACTGTTCATACTGTTGCATGTAGGCTAGATCACTAGTAGCTGTGTCGTCCTGTCTGAGGCCGTTGATTGATGTAATTGCTTTACCCGAAAAATTCAACGTTTTTCAACATGGCCGTGACTGAGAGCAATCTCAACCCCAATGTCCGAAAAATGTCCATAACTTTTTTATGACTGTGCGACCTCTGAGCTGAGCATGCAGGCATGGTACTCAAATGTTATTGATTTAAAAAAAACACTTTTCGACCTGATTATTCTCCGATATATTTAGATATAACCAGGGTTCTAACTAGGCCCTTTTAGCCGATATGCTGAATGAAGAGCGACACGCTGCCCATACTCTGAAAATAATCTTTCTTTTCTTAATCCATTTGAAAATTACGGGCTAGACTGCCGTATCGCAGCAAACACGAGGTGCTGACGCAATGCTTACCTAATGATGCGCTGACTTCGCAGATAGCCAGCCAGCATTAACACATCATTTGTGCAGCGACTCCTGTTTGTTGGTTAAGCAGTAGACGTGACGTCCTCATTGAGGATTGTTGTATTTGTTTTACCCGAAAAAATCAACGTTTCTCCAACATGGCACTGACTGAGAGCGATCTCGACCTCTAGCCCCGAAAAATGCCCATAACTTTTTAAAAACTGTGGAAGATAAGCCCAGCATGCGATCTCGTTGCTAAAATGCTACCGATTCTAAAAAACATTATTTTCGACCTGATTATTCAAGGCTAAATCTTAGATATGACCGTCCAAAGAAATGTTCCACGATTTTGTATGGGGTCAATCTGTGGCTGAAACCTTCAGCTACGCTGGGGCTGTTTAGCAGCGCTGAATAGGCCTACCGCGACCGCCATCGGCTGATTGCCAAATTTCAGATGCGACATAGGCTTATACCTGGGTTGCAGCGGAGCTGGCATAATATCATCTACGATGCTTTGGCTGTTAGGGTTTATATATTGCGTGAACTATTTGCATCATAATAAAATGTATCTACCACCTCCTCTATATGATACAACCTAGGCCCATTAATAATTTAGACAGTGTAGGCCTATTTCTAATACTGATATGGAGATGTGTAAAAATATACTATCCTGCACATGTATGTAGGCATATAACTAGCTTTAAATGCTATAGAATGTATAAGTAGGAAAATGGTGCATGCACACAAAAGCTATTGCCGTATATCTGGCGATTACGGATTTCTAATTGATAGCGGCTGTGCCTTGGTTTGTCTGCAAAGTAAGTCTATAAGAAAACATTGAATCTATAGATGAGACAGATGTCAAGATTCTTTAAGTGTGGCTTTTTCCTTTATTTAATCACTGTTGCCACTGAGTGACGTTTTTCGCGATCAACAGCAAAACATCACAGGTTGATGAAAATTCCAGATTTGTTATGGTTTATTTATATTTTAACAACAAAATGAAGGGATTTTCAAGTCTGTATTTCATTTTTTCATATTCACGGACTTTCCTCGTTTTCAAGGACCCGTGAGAGCCATGTATCAAAGTGTAGGGAAATGCTTTAGAATGCATCTCAGAGCAGCTAGTATCTACAAATTTTCCGCTGACCCCTCGTGATTTTTCGGGTCTCTGCTGGCGCCTCGAACCGATACGCTGACATTTCAGGCTGGTTAGAACCCTGTATAACAGTCCAAAGAATGTCCCACGATTTTGTACGCCGTCAATCTGTGGCTGAAAACAGGTTTCAGCCACTGGGGCTAGATCACTATATTAAACTCATCAGCCAGGATTATTAAATTTCGCGGATTTCTCAGTCAATTCTCAAACAATTTTCATGAAATTTTACACACTTTTTTCCATTCATGTCATGACTACCCTGAAAATTTTGCGACGTTTTGATAAGTATTTTATCAGTTAGATCATTTGACATGTAATAAAATTCTGAGACGAAGCTAATAGGTTTATAGAGGCCAACATTTTTATTTATTTACTACATGTCAAATGGTCTAACTTTTTAAATACTTATCAAAACGTCGCGAAATGCTCAGTCACGACATGAATGGAAAATAGTGTTTGGAAAATTTCATAAAAATTGGTTGAGAATTGACTGAGAAATTGGCGAAATTCATTCACCACGGTTAATGTGAATCCGACTATAGGGTCTATACTATATAGACTATCTATATCTAGTCAGATACTGCCTTTAACCAGTCCAGGCCCAGGGGTCTGGCCGGACGGATGGTTGCCAACTTGTGGCTTCGTCATTCTCAGTACGAAATTCCCGATTTCTTATGTCCAAAATAAGAAATACAGGAATTTTGTCTATATCTCGCCTAACTGGTAAATGCGCAGCACAAATTTTTTTAAAAATTTGCAGTTCTAGTCTATGGATATGTTTACATCATAATTCATATGGTCATATTAAAAATAAAATTACTGATTTTTGATGATTTGAGACTGAGTCGCTTTAAGTGCCAGATATTGCTCGCATTATATCACAGCTAATGCCAAATTAATAATAACCTTGATATAAAACTGTTCATTTTCTGTTTCAGCAATGGGTATCCAGTGCTATTGTAATTCCTGTCCTGATACACATGGCATTGTGAATGAGAGCTGTATTTTGCAGCCCCACGCCATGTGCTACACATCAATGACATTAGGAGATGACGATGTGGAGATACTGGATTATGGTTGCTTACCACCTGAGAGTAGTTTGTTACAGGTGAGTGGAAAACAGATTGACGTCATGTAAAAATTACACTTATCCTTTGTCATGCTACACCCGTATTATACATTTTCAAGCTGATTTTTGATGCTCAGTCAGTCAAATTTTTCAATTTAGAAGACATATTTTCAAGAAATAGAACTTTTTTTCTTCATTTGCAGCTTGAAATTGTGTTGGCAACTCCAGTCATATATACAGGCACAGCAGAACAAGGGTTTTCAAGCAGATTTTTAACCAAATAATATGTCCCTGAAATGTAAATAACATAGTTTGTGGTAGATGCTCATTTAATCAAATAATTCAATTCACATAGAAGACATTCAAATCTAAATAGAAATATTTTTCGGGGCGCAGTTAACCCTTTTAGTATTACCTGCTGGTGATTCTTTTGAAAATATATATTGAGGAGCATAATTATTTTCAATAAAAGTAATTTTGTAAATAATAATAACTCATTGAAATGAGAATGTTTAACCCAATAACCCTTAGCCTTTCTACTGCAGGTTGAACATGTTGTAGATAAAATGTGATATTAATCAGCAAGATTTCAAAATTGTTGACCTCCCTTTCAAGTTTTGTGAAATTTTAATAATTTTCACTCATTAGAAATTGTGGATCGCGTAAGCGAGACACAACTTGAAGTGAGTGAAAATTCCAATTTAATGATTTGACGGTTAAAGGGTTGAAGTGGTCAACCCTTTTCTATTCAACCCTTCTGTTCCCACTCCAGATTTTTTTGTGATAAACTACAGAGTTCCCATCTTTCCCGATGTTTTAACCGGGATATATGCTGGCGTGGTGTTGACATTCAGATTCCTACCGGGTATCCTATAATATATTTAGCTGTACATAAGAGTCTGAAGGGTAAATGCTATCATTCTGACATATACATAGTTATTTCAAAATGTTAAATCAATTTCCTAATATTTCATTGTTGCAGTGTAAATCTAATCTGGTACCACATGAGAAACCTCGTGGTGTTGTGTGCTGTAACAATACAGACTTCTGTAACAGAGACCTCATACCTCTACTCTATAGTCGAACAAGTCCACCAGACACAGGCAAGCTTACTTTCACATTTCTATTTTATTTCTCATCCACTCCATTGTGCTCCAACACTTAGCCCTTGGAACACTGAGCTAAGAAATTTGAATTTTCATCCACTTAAAGTTGTGTCTCGCTACCGCGATCCACAACTTCAAGTGACTGAAAATTTGTGTTATTTGAGAAATTTAAGTCCCAACATATATCAGTGTTTCAAGATTAGAAGAATATTTAATTTTTACCAATTGGTTATACAGGTGTTAATAAAAACACAGAATATCTACTGTAGTCGACATCAGTGTTCTAACACTTAAAAAGATGATCTCATCTATAACCGTTTTTTCGGCCCCACTCACCTTATTGTCTTGTTCAGAACAAAGATTTGGGACAAAAAGTGACGTCACTCCATTTATAAAACCAGCATACAGGAGAATTTCATTCATTATTTGGGCCTTTCCGGGGGTCGCGTCAAATATTCCTGATACAATACAGAGCAACTTCACACGGTTTCACATCTTACTGTTTGGACTTTTGAAATGGTCGCTTATTATCCATAGTAGCCTAGACCCTTGCCATATTTGGTTATTTGTGAGAGGCTGGGTGATCATGAATATTAATTAGCCTTGGAGAATGAGGTCAGCACCTACAGTCTGACCAAGCTCTGCAGTCTGACTACCCCTCCATGAGCCCACAATCCCAGCAGACACGAGGCGTTGATCCAATGATGGCCGCTGCTGAAGATGCTGTGCCAACATTTGAACAGCATTTGGTCAATCTCTTGTCAACACATCCTCTTGTTGAGGAGCTCACCAGTCACTGAATACATACCCAGCAACTACGATGCGTTGACCCGATGCTGATACAATTTTAGGCCAATGTCACAGACAATGGGCCAACATTAAATCACGTTGCGAGTCTGTTTCGATACGTTAAGTAGCAAGCATGGGACATTGATGCAATGCTGGTTTAATGTTGGCCTACTGCATGTGACGCTGGGGCAACTTTAAGCCAGCATTGGTCCAATTTCTCTGTCAGCTGGGACGTAGACTACATTATTATAGGGCCAAAAAAAAATATATGTTTGTTTCCGATTTGTTGTCATTTTAACCAGTGGGTAGGTAGGGAATTTATTTTATTTTTTATTTTGTTTTTTGTCACTTCAACTAATCGGTAGGTAAGAATTTTTTTTTATTTTATTTGGCGCCAAATTCACTTCCATGCATGTCTTATCTGTACATTACATAATGTTTTTTTGTTTTTTGGACGCATTTTGACCCCCCCTCTCCTTTTCGTAACGTTTTTTAAGTTACTTTGACTACAGCCAGTAAGTTATCCCTTAACTTATGGATTTCCTTTTTTTTGGAAATCCATAAAATAAATTTGGGTCGCACATGTTTTGACAGGGTCGGTCGGAAATCGGAAACAAACAATATTTTTTTTAGGCATGGGCCAAGCAGTCTCTACTGCCAGACTGCTGTGCATCCCATGTTTAATGTTGGGCCAGCGTTGTAGACGCTGGGCCAGCATTCACACATTAGCACAGGGATAATGTGCTGTGTTTGCTATGTAATAGCAGACTCAATGTTGATATAGGCCTAATACTGGGCCAGCGTCGCAGACGTTGGACCAACTTTAAGCTAGTATCAAAAGATTTGCTGGGTTCAAGCGACAGAGGTGATAATCTGATATTATCACAAGAGAAAGTCACTTGCGGGATGACACAATCATCATGTATTGAACCTTCACATAACAGGGTTGCCTACATCATGTGGGGCCTATAAGAGGTGATAATAATAGCCTTTGGCCACTAGGCTATCTGTTTATCGTGGATTTTCAACCCAATCAAAATGGGATACAATGAAAATGTGGCTACTTCAGACAGCTATCGCAGCCAACTGCATATTAGGCCTATATCTAGGGGCGTATGCAGGGGGGTGCTCAGGGTGCTCGAGCACCCCCCCCCCCCTTAATTTCCAGAGTGGTAATTTTCCAACCAATAATTGTACATACAATTAATCCACCATTCTCCGACATGTTGGTTCCAGCCCCCTCCACACCTAAATATATACCCCTTCCCATTTAAAAGTATCTGGGATGCATCATTGGCGCCATCAACAGATTAAAGACTCAGATTAGACAATGAACTGGGCAAGTGATAGCCACATCGCCCCTATGTGGCGACAGAAGCAAAATCTTTCCGATGTAAATCTTTAAAATTTGACCATTCAGAACACCTAAAAGTAGGCATTTGTTGCGACTGGTCTTCTTTCTCCTGTCCACCCTTTACTAGTGTGAGATTTTTCAAACATGCATTATTTTTTTTAAAAAAGAAACAGAATAAAATATATCAACTTTGTGAATAATTGAAACGTTGAGCGAGACTTGAAACAAAGTTATGGAAAATAAATATGCTAAGATTTATGATAATTATCATAGAATACCTTGAAACAACGTTGTTCCAAAGTAGATATGCTAAGATTGAAAGTAATTATCATAGATTATGCCCTACCATATGATAATTATAACACACCACAAGCACAATACACAGTAGGCTATGGGGATCGCTGGAAACGGACAACGACTTAAAGTTGGGCGTGCTGCTCTCCCAAGCAATTGACGCTGCATAAAAAAAAATAATAATGACCACGGGATAATGATTATTCCTCAATTACCATGAATCTTTCACCTGGGTGATGGCGAATTAATTTCTCAAGAGATATCATCTCTGAGACTCAGTCTTGAGAACAAGTGGATAAAAAACTGGGTCACTTTTTCAATTTCCAAAATTTTATTGTTTTAAGGCCTATTTAAAATCGTCGTATTTTCTTAGTGCAATATATGGACCTCCAGTATAACCACTGACACGAAATAATTCAGATACAGCTGGGACTCAACAGTTTCTTTTTCACCAGAGACTAAATCAATGATAATAATTAAAAATTGGCAGTAAAGTTGTTTTAAAAATGTGGAACTACAACGAATACTAACAATAATATCTGATATAGGCCTAACTGATGATGAACTGGAATATAACATTTGCATGAAAAAATATTCTGCCATAGGGGCAGGTGGCAAATTAATAAGGGTGAAATAAAAACAAACATCTCAGGAATTTTAAGTGATCATTAGTGAACGTTGTAAGCATTTTAATGGTCCACAACTTTTTTCAATGACATGATTGTTATCACTTTTAATAGATGATTGTTGCATAATTAGAACCTACATAATTGCATAATCGGCATTCCACAAACAAGGTTACATAAATATCATCACAATGAGGGTGACCCAACGTTTGATTAATATTATTGTTGCTCCACTGTCTGCTACGCTGGCCAAACATTAACACAACATTGGATCGACAGCTCTGTTTATTTTCATCTAGCTCATTTAATATGCCTAGTAGTTCGCACTCGCTATTAAATGAGCTAGTGATCATGTTTATGGGTTTTTTCCATTGTGTGGCGTGTTAGCTTAAATAGTTGGACTAGTATAGGCTAGGTTAATCTGTCAATAAGTTAAACCTGACATTTCAGCCAGTATCTCATATTTCGTTTTACAGCAAAAATACCACAAAATCACACTATTTCAGGGAATAATTTGCTTCAGAAAAATTGTGTAGCAGTTTAGCATACTGGCATGTGTCAAGCTACTATTCTCCATACGAAGAACTGCTACACCAACATATTATTGTGTAGCATTTGCCCAAAATTGCGTAGCAAACTGCACCGCTACACCAGACAAATTATTCCCTGTATTTGATGTTTATTTGTTTCAAAATTTTGCGGAGGCATGCCCCCTATAGGTCTCCGCTGTTGAATGGTTTCTTGGAAATCTGAGCACCCCCTTAATTTATTTCTGGATACACCACTGATATCTTAGTCTTAGGCAAGTAGATTTCAATATAACCAGAAAACACGAGATGTCGACCTAATGACGGGTTATGTTTGGTTTAATGACTGCCACGCTGATCCAACCTTAAACCTCAAATGCCAACATGATCATCATTTTACCGACGTGCTGGGGAATGTGTGTAATGTAGGCAAAATATATTTGGCAGAATCGTGAAGCAGACCATAAAATCATTAAGAAATCGCTGATTTTATTTTGGCTTCCTAATATGACCATTATGATGTAAACATGTCCATAGACTAGAACTAGATATAGAGACAAAATTCCAGATTTCTTATTTCGGACATGCATGTCCAAAATAAGTCTCTATACATGTATCTCGCTTAACTGGTAAATGCACAGCACAAAAATTTAAAATTTTGCAGTTCTAGTATATAGACATGTTTAAAACATAATTATGGTCATATTAAGAAGCCAAAACTAAATGATCGATTTTTAACGATTTTAGCCTGATTGAGTCGCTTTAAATGGCTTCGACAAAAATCCGCCAATATAAGATTCAATCAACAATGGCCTTGGTAATTGACCTTAGTAATTCTCAAGACATCATCAACATTATCGTCATAATAGTCAAGATTTTGAGAAAATATGCGTTCTTTTGTCATTCAATATATACCGATAATTTTACAGTTGTCCGGTAGGTAGGCCTACTATCAAAATTGCGTTTTTGCCCAATATTTCTTCGGCTATTTTCCATTTAGTTCAGCAGCAAGTTTTTTCATCTGGCTTAAAATTTGGCTGCTAGGCCTGCTTTTTTATCACCCCACTTCATCACCCCAAATTATCACCCAAATACCAAAAATAGCCAGAATCCACATGATGGTATAGTGTATATGGGCAATTTCACATAAAGGGTGCATTTAGGAAAAATTGAAACACAATTTTTTAGAAAATACTGCTAGATATTTATATGAAACATTTTTTATTTTAACAAGGGTTGTATGGAGAAACAACAGACCAAATTTGATAAAGTTTTGTCAATTATTTCTTCATGAATCAGTGGTATTTATATTATTTTCAACAAATTTTGCAGTCTCATCCCGGAATTTTCTTCATAGGAGGGTTTTTCTATTCCAGATATGCATCTAACACACAAATAAAGTTTTATTTGTGGTATGGTTATTGGTCTTACGATTTAAACGACACATGTTTGACAAAAATCGAGTCACAAAATGTGATTTTATGTGTATTTATTGAGTTTGAAGTATTTCCCGTTAAAAGTTTTTTTCATTTTTTCCCGCCAGTACATCACTGCCCAGCTTGAACTATCTACATATATATATAGACATTTAATTACTCTTTTGAATAGGTCTGGTGGTTATATATGGCATACAAATACTTCAAACGGATTGCTGATTAACATTAGCAAATTAATTAGAATTACCTGTATGTATGTGAAAATTCCGTTAAAATAATGTCCCCTCCAGTACATCACTATTCAAGATCCACGCAGTGTGTTTTTCTAAGATATATTATTATTGCAACATAACCTGCCTCTTTGAGCCCCCACGTGGATATTAATTGGAAATTCATGTTACAACAACCACATATTTATACATTTTTAGATGAAAATAGTGTTAAATTAGAATTGTCCCCTCCAGTACAAAATATCAATATTTAGTATTCTTTGTGTGATAAGACATAATTTTTGTAATTTACTGATCTATATTGGTAATTATTTATTATCATAATAAAGCCTTCATTAATGGCAGCCACTAGACACCAACAAATTAATATTTATTAAAAATACATATGTATTTCATTAATGGATAAGTTGTAACCAAAAAATATTTTGTGGGTGTTTCCTTTGTTCATTTTTAAATCAATATTAGCATGTTAATGTAATTTCTTCACTGTTCTGACTTACAAGACCTACTAGTACAATATATATACATTTATGGAGTATATATCATCAAACAAATGTGCTCTATATTGTCTATAATAGGCTGCCAGTACACTGCGTACTGGAGGGGACAGAGCGTATGTAACACTAAAAGTGTAATTACTCAGGTATAGAACTTGTGGTATTTTTCATGCTTGTCAAGCGATTTAAGTGGTCTGTACCGATACACAATCTATTAGACTACTTGAATTAAAAAAAAATGTGTTTGTAGCAGCTGGGTCCTTTTGCTTCACCAAACCATAATAGTTTCGCTTCGGCGGCCCCACTCCTGTGGACCTTGACGATGCTGCACATGCGGATGGGTGGATAATGTTTGCTCAGCGAACCATGATGATCAGCCTACTTTAAAATGGATTTAATAGTTTAAATGTATGATTGTCATATATATTTTCTATTGCAAAAAATGAGTTTAAATGTCTTGTTGACTTTCAAAATATGACCAGAAATGAGAACTACATACTATCTAATGCCCCTGTTCATTATCCACCCAGGAGGTGGTTTCACTATAGGTTATATGCTAGGATATAAAATTATGTCATGTCTTATAACATGGCCCCAGCCCAGATATATAATAGTTGATAGCGCACATGTCACTGGTACATGATGTAGAATCTTACAATGCTCAAGTTGGCGCAGCGTTGTATGGCCTTAATTTACTATGCCTGATAGTGATATCTGGCAAACCATGCCAAATAGCCAGACAATTAATTGATATAATATAAAATGTGAGGTTTTAAGGAGGGCAAGGCTAAGCAGATCGTTTAATATAGCTAGACTATAACTATAAAAAATTGTGAGGTTTGAGAAAGTGTCACCAGCATACCAGTTATATTCATAAAATATACATGTATGCCTCGAAAAACTTCCAAATCTATCAGGTTCAAAATGGCCAACTGGTGTCCATTATTTAACTTAACATGCTTCATATCCAGTGCCAGATAACTAGAAAATTAATATAAAAGAAAATGTGAGGTTTCCGGGAGGGATAGACCTTATTTCAACTCAGATCACATTCAAAATTGCCAACTATCTGCCATTTATTATCTACTTTAAAAAATATATATTATGTCTGATATATCTAGCAAATATTGCCGTCTACAGCAATCATCCAAGGGCAGCTGCAGCCTCCTCGTATCTGGCCATAATCTTCGGGCGGATTGCCAGTGGCGTACCCTGGCTCCTCCGCTCAACAGCGGAGCCGATGCAGCACCCGCATCAGTGCTGGCGCTGATGTAGGCTGTGGTAGCCTTAAATAACCGGCAATAGCGTGTTTGACATTATGTCTCTCACGTGGGATGAATGGAGTTACCCAGAGGGGAGTTATCCTTCCTATTGTTACTCTGGGGACTATCCGACCCGAGGATAGCGGACCTGCGCAAAATGCCACATAGTTTCAGCATTAAAGTGCACAGGGAAAACTCAAGTCTCCGGTCGTCTGGCCTTATCTGGGGGTATATCCCCTGGACATGGCCAGGACCCCTTATCGGGCGAGCGAAGGAAAACGCTCTCAATAACCCACCATGCCCTATCACCCCCACCCTCACATCATCATCTGTACATCATTCATCTCATCAATTGCCTACAACGTTTTTATCGTATTACAATGTCACTTAAAATACCTTTTGTGCCGAATAGATTTACTACTACAGCAAATATTGCCAGACAGGTAGACCATAGAATAAGAAAACAAAATGTGAGGTTTTAAGGATCAAGGGAAATGCCCTGAAAAATTTCAACTCCCATCAATTTCAAAATTACCCTGATAACATCACAGTATTGGCCCAATAAAATGGTTTAATTGGGCCTGATTATCATCATGTCTTGCACATTGGTGCTGTTTTCAGCCAATACAGTTTATGATCTATATTCCGCATTGGACCAGTAATGGGCCAATAAAGGCAAAAAATGTAGTCGCATAATAACAATGGTTGAATACTGGATTTTAACCACTGTTACTGCCGATAGCATCCGGTATAAAATAGGAATTGGCCTAATGACGTCATGTTTAGGCCTACTTTAATATATCTGCTAAAATGTGCCAGATAGTTCAAAGGTTATTATCCTAAAACAAAATGTGAGGTTTCAGGGAGATATTTTGGCAAATTAACAATTGCCGATTATCGGGATATATGGAAAAAATTAAATTTAATAGGTCTTGTTATGAATACAAATATATCCCAGATTTGTAGATATAGGCCTAGGCTGGAGTGAGAGAACGGTATTGTTATATAAACATGATAAATTATTATTTGTACCATACTAAAATAGTTAACCAGTTATTGCTTTACCGTAGTAAAAACGTAGCTTGGTGTAAAATAATGGTAGGGCTATTGATGCATGCATGAAAATTTGTATTCAGTTTGAGGTATGTATTATTATTTTTTTAATTATATGTACCATTACATACAAAACTTTGTATCCAATTATTTAAGCTCAAGATCGGCTGGAGTTAATATTATTTTTAAACCACTCTACATAAATATATTGTGTACGGTACATTAGCATAATAAAATAGTTACAATACAACTAAGTAACAAAGTAAAAAGAAAATGCTAGATTTCAGGGAGTGACAGCTGTGACCTAACAAATTTGAACTTGATCACATTCAAAATAGCAGACTTGCGGCAATTATTTAATTATTGAATATGCCTGATATCTGGCAAACTACGGTATGTTAGCTAGCTAGACCCTACAACAAGCTTATGCTCCTAACAGCCATGATGAAGTGAAGATAAGGGAATTATATGCATTTGAAAATGGTTGTTTTCATTTATATACCTTGACAAATTTCAACTCAAGTTTCAAGCATCCCAGATACCTAGCCCAGTACTATAATTTATCCAACTCCCCTCATGAAAGCCCGGAAAGTATTTTGTTGGCATATATATCCCTCCCTCAAACCCCACATTTTGTTTTATACCATACACCTCACATTTTGTTATATAGTATAAAACAGGTTTAAGGGAAGAATGTGCCAACAAAATGCTTTCTAGACTTTCGTGAAGGGGTTGGAATGGATACACTAACTGTCTCTGCGGTTATATTGGAATGATAGTAATGTAGATGTTTGTAAACTATGACTGATGATGCTATTTTATCTCTTTCTAGTAGTTTACTTGTTATTCAGTTGAATTATTGAGTGATCATTCATGCTTACAGGTTTGTTATTGTTGTTAAAAAAAATATGTCCTCTCCAGTACATTTTATGATATTAGCTTGAACACCGTGACATTGTCCAAGTTATGTCACAAAAATCAAAATTATTTTCCATTGTTTTTCCTTGATGGTGTTCAATACGATGCAGACAAATAGTTGCGGCCTTTACCCGTAATAAACCACTTAAACATCATTTTATTTTAGCAAAGTTTATACAATTATTCTACTTCAGCTCAATTTGAAAACAAAATGTTGATTAATAACAATATATATTGGAGCAAAATTAGAATATGAAATGTTAAGCAACATATCATGTTTTACTGATCTAAAGTATGCATTTATAGCACTTGTGATGTTGTTATTTCAACCGGTAAACAAATATCCCCTCCAGTACAGTTTGTCACACATATAATTGTGCAGAGGATTCGCATGAAAAAGCACTGTAAAAATACACAAAATATGTCATATAGTATTCAAGCTATATGTGTATATTTAGTTGATGTCAGAGCACTTATTTGTTGAGCTGTCGAAGTAAATGCTGTACAATTCATACTTGAGTGTATTGCAAAATTTCTTTTGTCACATTTCAAATGAATATCAAATCTATATACATGTAAAATACGGGTACAACACATAGTGATCTTCCCTTTAGAAACACGACAATGAAAAAAAAAAATTAGGGGTTAGGATTTTCAAATCACCTACATTATTAGCATTTGAGCAGAGACTAATGATTGTTAAAACAAATGTCCCCTCTAGTACACGCAAAAACAGCATACATTTCACAAGTCAATATCTTCATTCATGGGCATAATTAAGCTCTGGAAATTTAACTGATGTTGGGGAATGACATCTCGCTGTCAAAAGTTGTGAAATTATTATACATGGAAGGTTTTTATTTTTGACATGCTATGAGACTTTTTGTGTGCCCTTTACGTGAAATTGCCCATATATTGTCTGTACCGTTGACCCAACATTAGCTGAACCAACATGATTGGTTGGATGCCTGATTTTATTGACTTGGAGGGATCGAAAAGCTCATTTGACTGGTCCCTTCTCGTCGCTGACGTTTTATAAAACTATACCTCACTGCGCAACTGAAAAAACGACCGGTCGCGAATGAGCCTGTTGATCCAATGTAATTTCAATATAGACTAATATTATGCTCTACTGTTAAACACTCAAAACATCATGAAAATAAAACTAATTGTTACCACAAAGGATATAACCATGAATATTTATAATCCAAACTGTAGATAACAATCATATTGTAATGACTCGATTTCATTAATGGTTTTTGTCAGCTAATTTCTGCACACAATGTTCATAAAATACTCTCCTCTGCTTATAAACTCACTCACTTTGTTGATCAGCTAGACAGAAAGAAAAGTAATGTAAAGTAAAGTAAAGCCACATGTATTGTCCCCAAGGCCAATCAGATTCGTGATATTATATTTTCATGATGTTTCGGGTGTCTGTTTTGTAATTCGGGATGAGCCCTATGGTGTAAACCCTACCCTAACAGTAGGGCCTACTATTCGGCTAATTTCAATATTGATCCACTGTGTACAACGCTGGCCAATCATTGAACCAACATTGGCTCAACGCCGCGTCATTGTATTGAAATGGTTACATAGGCCAATCCCTCAGCCCCAAACACATGAGGCCTTTGGCCCTAGTTAGCATTTTAATTTAATCTTCAAACAAAAATATTAGAAGGAGAAATGAGCATTCACCCTTTGCCTGCTGATCAAGACAATAGTTGTTTTTAATCCATTTTATTAACCGATTAAATCATGGTAACTGGGAATAAAATGAGTGTTTAAACGTCAATACTTGCAAATGTTTGATGTCAAATTAAAACAATTAAATAATATAAATTTTCAGCCCCTTGAGGTTGTGGGTCGCGGTAGCGAGACACAACTTTATTTTTGCATCTGCGTCTTTAGACATAAGAGTAAACATATTTATTTTGGCTGTAGACCCAAAAAGGTATTCAAGTGAATCAGAAACAGCTAACTAAGACAGTTATGATCACTTAAAATTGGAAAAGTACCTTGGTCTCCATGATTTATATGACTTGGTCTCCAAGTATTTCAGCGCTTTAAGGGTTAAGCTTTTTTTTTCACAGAATAATAAAAAATAAAATTCCACTATTTTGTTTGTTGTAAGAAACATTCCACAGTTCATCTTTTTGTTGAATAATGATTTTATGCAGATCCAATAAACCAAATGATAACATTAAGCACCAGAGGATTTGAAAGATATATATGACATTAGGTGTAAGTTTATTTTAACCCTTTCAACGTGGGAATCGACTTTAGTTGTCAGAATCTGACGTCTACAGATCCAAAGTTGATCTGTAAGAATAAAAATATTTGTAATTGTCGTAGACCCATAAACATAGGTATTCAAATGAATCGGGAAGAGCTAGCTAAGACATTTATGACTATTTCAAATTGAAAAACCCCTTTTGTTCTCCATGGTTTATACAAAAATTGTAAGCGCTTTTAGGGTTAACCTGCTATGCCTTTACTTTACACAGTTTGCTAATATCATATAGTGTGAAGTTAAGTGTTTGTGATTTCAGGATCTGGGAATGTTGGTCTTTATGGCGAGAACATCACTCAGATAGCTTTAGTCATCTCCGTCACTGTCTGCCTCTTTATACTCGTAGCCATGATAATCTTCATTTACTTACGGTAAGTTATCAGTAGTAGCAATGCATGTCTAAAAAGGTTAAGCGCGAAGCATGATTATTTAAATCATGTTATTGTGAATGAAACGTGTGTTTACCATCAATATTATTTGCAAATGTATGGTCTCATATGGAACAAATCATATGAAATCATATAGCTGGACTCCTTGGATATCAATTGTATAGAAACTTGACCTGGTGTACTTGGGTATATATGCGCACCCGGCAATTATCTTATATTACATGCTCTCTGGGTTGGCGAAAGTTCACCATTTTATTTAACTATGTTTCCTAATTTATCTTTAGCATTCTCTGTCTACAGGTACAAACGCAAAGAAGAACGTCAGGCTCATTATTTGAAGGAGGAGGCAAAGCACTGTGATACATACATCCCCCCTGGTGAATCACTGAGGGACCTGATTGACCAGTCTCAGAGCTCAGGCAGCGGATCAGGACTTCCCCTGCTCGTAAATACAATGATTACATAATAATCTGCTGTACCCGGTAAACACGAGACATCAACCTAATGTTGGGCCAGCGTCGCAGACTATATGTCAACATTTAACCAACATTGGGCTGATGCATTGTGTTTACTGGATACTTTACCCCCTAGAGTACTGATGTGGACTACAATAGTTTTTCTGTGTTTTTATTACCACTTGTTCAACAATTTTTTTGAAGTGACATTAACATACTTGAAACCAATTGTCAGCTTAGGTGGTTTGGAGAAAGAAAAATGGAAAAAAAGAGAATAATATTTACACTTAAAATTATGCACATATGAGTCACAAACAAGGTTAATTTATCATTCTTATTGTCAAAAGAGTATGGTTTGGGGCACCTTCTTTAGACTATGTCTTCAAATTGACATCTTGAAATTGTAGAAAATGTGTTCTTGTTTGTTCAAATTATTCAACAAATTCAGGTGTAAATATAATTTTGACAATAAATGGCTTAACTTAATTTCTTGGTTTTTTTTCAGGTACAACGGACCATTGCCAAACAAATCAACTTGGTCAAGAGTGTAGGTAAGGGACGATATGGGGAGGTTTGGAAAGGCAAGTGGCGCGGTGAGAACGTCGCTGTGAAGATCTTCTTTACAACAGAGGAAGCCAGTTGGTTTAGAGAGACAGAGCTGTATCAGACAGTGCTTCTGAGGCATGATAATATTCTTGGTAGGTATGAAACAATCCCACTGGGCACGACGTTGTTGCGATGTTGAATCATTGTCATTGAAGTCATGTGCCCAGTGGGATGTTATTTGTCCCACTAGGCCAGTTTGTGTTGGAACGCTCAAACAAGATGAATAATTTAATTTGGGAGATGCCTATCTTCAGAAATGAAAATATTTGTTAAAATTTGAAACTGGAAATTGAGTTTACAATTTCAGTGTTAACCCTTTTAGTGCAGAGACCAACTTCAGAGTCGATTCCCACACAGCAAGGTGAAAAATAATATGCAGATAATTTAGAACATGCTTGTCCTAAACTTTGATGAGAAGTTGTGATAAATGGTGTTACAACACCCTAACTTTTAGGTCGATCCCGCACTGAAATAACCCTTTGGTCTCCATAGTTTACACAAAAATATTTCTGCGCTTGAGGTATAATCCAGTACATTCTGAAGAAATCTAATTTAGCCGCAGCCGTATGGCAATGCATTGAAAAAAAGCTTTTGGTAATTATCTGGAAATAAAATGTAGTCTCTGGTGCCTTCTATAGGCATTTTAGAGTTGGTATATTGCTTTTCTCAGCATTGATTTTATTTACAATAATACCCTAGATCTATAAATGAATGCAATTCAGCGTAATTTTATTTTGAACTACGTGGTAATTTTTTGGCAATAAAAGGTGATCTCTGGTACATTCAATAGGCATTTTAGAGGGTGTATTTTGCTTTTCTCAGAGTTGATTTTTTTACAAGAATACCCAATCCATAACTGTATGCACCTCAGCTTAATTTTAAATACATGTACGAGTACTTTGTGGAACACTGCTGAATGTAGATGTCGATTTTAGGCCATTAAAATGAATTGCAATTTTGAAAACAGAACCGTCGGTTAGACAAGCAGCGATTCGTACAATCTAGAGGCAGGGCCATGGTTGCGGGTCAATATGGATTGGTTCGTGGCTGGCTTAATTCTTATTCTATCTTTCTAAAATTTTAGATAGTGTGCAACCGGTATTAGCAGAAGGACTTTACAAATTTTGAGCGACATTGATAAATAAACGACCGAAATGTCGAATCGACGAGGGGATGCCCGTTGCATCAACATCCTCATTTTTTGATTGACAAATTAGCATTTAAACGGCTATTTTAATCGGGTTGTGGTTAGCTCATTTCTCATTTTATTTTTCAACAAACTTAGATAGTGGGCAGTCTATATTAGTTAATGGTTCTATGCATTTTCAGCTTAATTAAATAAACGGCTGAGATATCATGATCGACAAAGAGACATCTGTTGCACCGACATTGTAATTTTAGATTGGCTCATTAGCATTTAATTGGCTCTTTTTATCGGGTCGTGGTTGGCTCATTTCTCATTCTATCTTCCTAAAAACTTGGATGGTGGGACATCGATATTAGTAGGACTTCACAAATTTTCAGTGAAATTACCAAATAAACGGCAGAGATATCGCGCCGTACATACCGACGCCAAGTGCGCCGACATCGTAATTTTTTAGTTTTCTGTGTCATAATGGCAGCAGCCAACATTTTTGCCAGTCGTAATATCTTATCGCCAAATCTAATCTTTCATCGTCAATAGTGAAATGGCAAACGGGTAGGGCGGGCCCTGTATGAATTCTTCTCTTCTTTCATTCCTAATAGAAAGCAGCCGTGTTGATGATGGATAATTCTAATGAATCCAGAATTGTAATCGTGTTTCTATGTTTTTAGGCTTTATAGCAGCAGATATCAAGGGGACCGGATCTTGGACACAGTTATTTCTAATTACAGATTATCATGAGAATGGATCTTTGCACGATTACTTGCAGAGTACCACTCTCAACTTGGTGGAGCTACTTAAACTCGCTTTTTCCGCTGCATGTGGACTTTCACATCTTCACACAGAAATTTTTGGAACACAAGGTATTTATTGTCATATGGAGTTCTTCCTAAGCTTATTCCTGAGTTATGCCATTTGGTGGCAACTTTTTTCACTTCCTACTGAAAAACAAACATGCTCCGAATAATCAGCAATCTGTGACTACAACTTTTTCATTGGTAATTTTTTTTTCAAATATTCTGCATCCTTTCTCTGGCAATGTAATCTTATTTCTTTGAATATGTGTAGGCTACATAATGTTGCGACTGATGTTAAATAAAACGTGTTTCAGGTAAACCTGCCATAGCTCACAGAGATATCAAAAGTAAAAACATCCTCGTCAAAAGAAACGGCACATGTTGTATAGCAGATCTGGGTCTCGCTGTTAAATACCTCAGGTGAGTTTTTTGAAATGATACAGAACCTAAAGCACAATTTAAAAAATAAATAATAATGTGTTAACCCTTTACCTGCTGTGTTATCTAATTTTAATTTTCACCCACATGACGTTGTGTCTCGCTACTGTGACCCGCAACTTGGGTGAAAAAGTGGGTGAAAATTTCTCATCTTGATGTTTAAACAGACATTTTATTCTCCAATTTTGTGATTTAATCTGCTAATAAAACAGATTAAAAGTAACTATAGTGGTGATTAACGGTGAGAAGGGCTAAGCTGCCATGCTTTATATATAGAATATTTTAAATAAATTGTAAAAAAATTGAACAATGTCATTTAATTCATTAAAATAAGGAGATTCTAAACTTTCATTTGATCTCTCGCACTTTAGCCCAGCAAACATGAGACATTAATCCAATATTGGCTTAATGTTGGTTCAACATTGTAGACTGTGGTCCAACATTACCCAACATTGGCTCCACCTGTCCTGTTTGCTGGGTTCTTAGATTATTTATAATTATTTTACTTATTAGGATTTCCAAGTACATGTGCTACTTGGAAATCATAAATAGAATAAATAAATAAAAATCGGGTAATTTTTATTCACCTTGATGTGCAAGTTGTAACGGAAATTCATACCTCAATATGACATGAGAGGGAGACTGCATGATGTGATGTACTTCTATTTATAGTGAAACAAATGAGATCGACATAGCACCTAACACCAGACAGGGAACCAAGCGGTACATGGCACCAGAAGTTCTTGATGAAACCATCAACATCTATCAGTTTGACATGTACAAGCAGGCAGACGTGTATTCATTTGGCCTAGTGTTATGGGAAATGGGTCGTCGCTGTTTTGCCGCCGGTCAGTATTATCTACAGCATGTAATTCCAGCTTTTTGATTAACTTTGTCCTATGTTCAAATCCTTGAGACTATTTGTATTTATCTAGTGAGAGACCATGGGCTTCCTTGTTCATGAAATGGCTGGCCTCAGTTCTGCAGCGCCATCTTAAAAAAAAGTCTTGTATTAGTTTGTTAAAATATAAAGTCTAAAAATATCTTGAAAACAACAGTTTTGTCAGTTGAGGTCTTAAAATCTTGTATAAACCATGGAAAACAAAAGTGTTTTTTTTGTCAATTAGAAATCATATAAATGACTTAGTGAGCTTTTTCCGCTTCATTTGAATACCTACAACCATTCTAAATATTTTACTCTTTCAGTGTGGGGATCGACTTTAGCCTATCAGAATCTGACATCTATGGACATCAGATTCTGACTTCTAAAGTTTGTCCCTGCGTTGAAATGATTAACCCTTACAGTGTGGGGATTGTCTCTAGATGGCTAGAGTCGATCCCCGCACTGTAGGAGTAAAAATATTTATAACGGCCGTAGACCCATACCATAGGTATTCAGATGAAACTGAAAGATTTAACTAAGACATTTATGATGATTTCAAATTGAAAAAAAACTTTGTTCTCCATGGTTCATACACAAATATTTCAGCGTTGTAAGATTTAAGAAACTTCAGCACCAGGGTTTGTACTTCTATATACACTGTGTTTGTAGGAGTTGTTGAGGAGTACCAGGTTCCATACTACGACTGCGTCGGGAGCGACCCCAGCTTCGACGAAGTAAAGAAGATTGTATCTGCAGACAGGAGACGTCCAGAAATGCCCAACAGGTGGAGCTGTGATGAGGTATGTTATTACAATCTTAACAGCAGACAGGGATAAATTTTTGGGGGTAATTTTGATTAGTGATTTTCTCCTTTGAAGCTCAGACTGAAACTGGGAAAAAAGCTATCATTATAATATAATTGAATAGATCTATCTTATTTTTTAATTGGTCAAATGGTTGGTACTTCCTTATTTGCAATGTTTTTACTGACCTTTGTATTTTAAATATAAAACTGATTTATATGACAGTGTTATTAAATAATAAATAACAGGTATATATGCCAAGATACTACAAATTATGCTTTCTGAAAATGAAATGAAATTAACCCTTTCACCACTGAAGCCCGTTTTTATGTGCTGAATGCCATAGCATTCAGCACATAAAAACGGGCTTCAGTGGTGAAAGGGTTAAAGCACTAAATTATGCAGTTTTACGCACTTGGGAGTGTCTCTCGCTATCTCTACTCATGGCTTCAAGTGGGCAAAAATTACTTGAATATGTATAATTTCAATCAAAACATAATTATGTGAATCTAGCAAATTCAATGCAAATTTTCCCTGCAAATTTCCTTGTTTGCTCAACAGGCGGAGCTGTTAAAAAATAAATAAAAAAGCTAAAACAGCTCTAGTCTTGATTAGCACTTTAAGGAATAAATTGGTGTGGATTATTACTTATCTACATTCATGACCTTATTCACCATTGACTACGCTGACCCAACAATAGCTCAGCATTGGGTTACTGGGTCGTGTTTGGTGTCACGCTGAATGTGGGCCAGCGTCACAGACGGTGGGCCAACATTAACCCAGCTTTGTTTCAAAGCATCGTGGGGTACCGGCATGCTGGTACCGCCAGCATGAAGTACTGACAGGGCTGAATGGATACTGGCCAGCACTGGCGACGCTGGCCCAAAATTTAACAGGCATTGGGTTGGTGTTGGCTTGTGCGAGGCGTTGAACCAGTGCTGGTTTGGCCAACGTCGCAGACAGTGGTCCAGCATTGGGTCAATGTCGTGTTTGCTGGGAGTGTTGACAAGCCACATTTTGTTTCGCATGCACATCGGCATGGCTCCAAAAGGGAATAATAAATTCTGCTTAATACATAGTCTCTACTGTCCACAGGAGCCATTTAATATCGTTCATTACAAAAGCCATCGACACTACATATATTAGCTGTCAACCTTTATGGTTAAGCTGCTGGAGGTGAGACATCTCCAGTTTAAAAAAATTAGACCCTTCTAGTTTACTTTGTTCTGCTTCAGTGGTTCGCTCGTTCCCCTTTAAATTCAACAACAGCCATGGAATGCTGTGTGCGACCGTAAAGTGAGAGGGGGTCATTTATTTCATTGGTCTGTATTGTATTCTTAGGCCCTACATTTAGATTTCGAAGGGGCTGTGTTGATAGTTAACGCAAGTGAATGTACATGTTTAAATGAACTTTAATGTTTTTGACTGCCCTTCTCCCAACAAATAGAAGACACTGAACTAATGCTGGATCAATCTTGGTACAGCATTTACGACGTTGACCCAACATTGACCCGTCATTGTGTGAATGCCTCGTATTAGCTGGGGTGGTAGATTTATCCCAGTAAACGCAAAACATTTGTACAACTTTTGTATAATAATGGACAAAGGTTGTACAAAATTAATGTCATACAAATATGTTGTGTTTACTTGGATCATTGGATGTGACCAGTGTCAACTCCTGCTAAATGTTGGGCCGGTCAGTATGTATCTAACATGCACTTGCGTCGTGCAACTTTCGCATTCGCTTCTTGAGTTCTTGTTTAAGTTGAACAAGTGTCCACTACTCATAGTTCATCACTAAATAATTGCGTAAATGAATGGTAAAAAATATGGAAATAGTATGTGTCTCCATGGTATCGTTATCACTAAGCGCCATCTGGTGACTTGAGTGTTGGGACCACCCCATTGGTTGGTAATATTTAGGGCATGATTCTTTCTGCAAGTATTTTTTTGCTCATGAAACTGTTTTATTTTTTACAGCATTTACGGTCAATTTCAAGAGTCATTCAAGAATGCTGGAATCACAATCCTGCAGCACGACTCACAGCTCTCAGAGTGAAAAA
This sequence comes from Flabesymbios commensalis, assembly GCA_964017125.1. Classification (NCBI taxonomy): domain Eukaryota; kingdom Metazoa; phylum Annelida; class Polychaeta; order Terebellida; family Flabelligeridae; genus Flabesymbios; species Flabesymbios commensalis. The sequence continues at coordinate 99,252,874 of OZ024904.1, read as the reverse complement.
AACATTACGAAAGATACAAGAAAGCATAGAATGCAGTGTCAAAGTATGACAGCCATTACCCACACCTGTTTTTCTTCGCTAGTTTTGCTCATTGTTTTTATGAAATCAGGGATGACATAGCCAGCAGCTGAAAGAGAGGCTTCACAGGCCTGCGTGTCCTTTATGCGCCTGCTCTATAGCGGAAAAGCAGCACGTTTTTCTGTGCCTGGTCTATTGTTAAGACGCCAGTACTGCAGGCCTGCTATCACAGTGCTGGTCCGCCCTACGGTGTGTGTTGTTTGGTGCTATTGACTAGAGGTACTGCTACGTGGACGCTGAGAATACAACATGATATTCTGAACTGATTGTGTCCATAGTGAATTATAGTCTGCGAGGTCGTAACGTGAATAGTTGGTTAACTCCTAAAAGTGCTACTTAAAAATTCTGTTATTTTGTAGTTCGTTATTTTCACATGTTACTTTTGTTTTGAAAGTGACTAAGCCTAGCCCTTAAGCGCTATGTACAAGCGCTATAATCACTATTAACCCTTTGCCTGCTAATCATGACGATTGTCGTTTTAATTTGTTTTATTAGCCAAATAAATAACTGATATTGGGAATGAAATGTGTGCTTAAACATCAAGATTTGCAAATGTTTGGTCTTAAATTTAACAAATATGAGTAATTTTCAACCGCGTGAGGTTGTGTATCGTGGTAGCGAGATACAACCTCAAGTGGTTGAAAATTTAAATAAATTGACTAAGCAGGATAAGGGTTAATTTGTCTTATTAGCCGGTAAAATCATGATAAAAAATCACTGTTATTGAATGAAATGAGTGTTTAAACATTAAGATTTGCAAATGTTTCGCAAATGTTTGATATCAAATTTTAAAAATATGAGTAATTTTAACCCATTTGTAGTTGTGGATCGCGGTCTTGCAACTTCAAGTGGATGAAAATTTAAGTAAGATAACTTAGTGGGAAAAGGGTTATAACCTGAAAGTTAATTATATTAGCATTTATTGAAATAAAGAAATTAAGCCTGCGCTGAAAGGGTTAAACCTACTTAAATAATTAAAATTCCCAACCACTGCAATTCACAACTTGAATCCAGTAAATTTACTTTTTTTTATTTAATTTTATAAATACATCTATTTATTCAACTTGATAAATATATTTCAACATTGGAAGCTGCCCATTGTTTTAGCATTTCTCCGCATCAATGTAATTTAAAATAGTAACTTGACAATTAAGCAAGGCAAGGTTAATAGAGCCAAAGTGAACAAAGAGACTCTGATGGCGGTGTCAGAAACATTGTGGACACAGCTATATCTCTAGTACCGAAGTAGCCTACTTCTGAGTTGGCTTATTATGATTGTGATCTACACCAGCAGTTCCATGCCGTCCACCTGTACATGAGCCTGTACATGTACACTTTACTGAGGCTGTGCATGTACACTGTACTGAGGCTGTACATGTGCACTGTACAGGCCGTCATTTGTCGTGCAGACTGTGAACACAGCTTTGAGTTTTTGTGACTGAGATGTGTCTGCAAGAAGTTGTATATACTGAGTAGAGAGGAATAGCGCTACATATCGTTGCAATCTCCAAATGACGTCAAAAAGTTGAGACTGATTGGGTGATATTACTTACTATATGTTTTCTTGAGTATTATCTCGGCAAGCACACGATGTTCACCCAATGTTAGGTTGGTGTTGGGCCAGCATCGAAGCTGGTGGCCCAACATTAACCCAACATTGGGTCACCATCTTGTGTTTGCTGGAATTGTGTTGTCTGATAGTGCTACGCGTCAGAACATGGTTTGTTTGTGAAATGGTGCACTAATTATAAGATTGCATTTTAATTTTGTTTTTAGTATTGTTTGTTTATTTGTTTGTCTTTAGTTCGAGTTTAGGAACAATACAAATATGAGAGAGCTGATGAGTAATTTGACACGCTGTTAAAATGAAAACTGATGTAACTATATAATCTAAGGGAAATATCCTCTTGATATTTTGTAACATCTTTGAACAAAAATCACAGAAGGATGTTTTTATTGTGGAAAGCTGTATTGTTCCTGTTGAACTGGATTGTTAACAAGGCTCAAACATTTACACACTAAAAGCAATACAATGTTAACTAAGATGTATACACATGATAATTTGATTCCACAATTTAATCCAAATGTCAAGCTGGGATGTGATTGACTGTCATTTGGAAAAAACCCTGAAAATATCAAGCAGGGGGGGGGGGAGACTGTGAGCCCCCTGACAAAATATTTGTGTTTGTAGCTTTTCAGATGTTCACCAATCAACAATGCACCCCTATACCCTACAATTAGTTTTTAGATTGGATTTACACAATTCACGAATATGACCTTTTTTCTACAAGAATTGAACAAAAAAATCACACCCTTCAATAGTATTTTCAATGATAATTCATAATATAGAGTTGTAATTGAAGTATTGAATATTGAATTTCAAATATTATTTAATTATTATAATTATAGATGTAATCAATCAGGCCTTCCTTTTTGGCCTATCTCAAAAACAATGCCCTGACCTGAACATAACACTCCTGACAACTAGATTCATGATTTACTGGAAAAATATACCACAAACCACAACATAACTTAATAGGCACATCATTTTTACTGGTAAGCTAGTAAAAATAATTTAATTGAAAAAATTGTTATGTTATGTCACCTCAGGAGGAATTATTTTTGGGACAGGCCTTTTAAAGTGTGTGCACCCACTGCACACGTAATTACAATTTAAGTTGTGCTATTAATTGTGCACCTCAATCAATATCAATTGCAAGTGATTCACATCACAAGGTTTGAATTTCTTTCCCTGTTAAACTCTTGGTAAATTAATCCACAAATCACAATAAAGACAATCAAATCACTCTTATCGGGAACAAAATAGCGTTTCAACATCAAAATTTGCAAATGTTTGGTCACAAATTAAACAAATATGAGTAATTTCCACCACTTGAAGTTGTGAGTCGCGGTAGCGAGACACAACAAGTGGGTGAAAATTAAAATAAATGAACTTAAGAGGAGTACTATTTACTGCATTTGTTTTATTGTTATACTAGTTTACAAGTCAATCTGTCAGATTTAATTTAATGCACAAAAAGATTGATCGGGAATGATAATTATGACTAGTCTTCATATGATATTATTTCATACAGCAATGGAGCCACAAATAGAGCCACTTATTACACTACGGAGTGTTCACTTTGAAGTAGATGGTATTTCTCTGCACTTGTAAGGTGGGTGGGGGGGGGGGTTGTTTCTAAGTGTATAAAGTTTGATAAGTAATCTTCCTGTAGCTATGCACTGTTTCAGAAAGGAACAATCATTCAAGAATACTGGATAGGTATCAAAATCCATATAGTATTAATTATTTATTTGCTACTAATACTGTTAATATGTTCATGCTTGTCATAGTTTTTGACATATTTATAATTCTCTATTTTGGGGTATTATGCAGACCATAGAGTTCAATATAAAAAATGCTTTACTTTCCAAGGCATAAAACAGGCTGCTTCAGGTGTTCTATTTTTATGGGCTGCTACATAATTAATATTCAGGAATTGTATAGAAGCCTGAGATTTCATCAAATATTTAAATCTGGGCTTGTGATTATTGGTGACAATCATTTCAAATTTCAATCTTCTTATTATAATTACTTTGATTACGGCACTACGACACAGCCTCATTAAGTTCAAATTACCATAAAATACAGGGACCGATTTCTATTTAGTCTTCAGCCATTTCCACTTTTTAAATTTCACTAAATTTAACGTTTGTGAATCTGAAAATTTGTTATTAGTTTGTTCTGAAGTTGCATGTAAGCGTTGGTGGACTCTTTTTACACACCACTGGGTGGCCCGTAAACAATATCTGAGAACGGCTCTATTACACAGATTATTTGGTGTTTTTTCCTCTTGAGCTTTTTAGTATACTTGGCAACGTCTCCAGCTTCTCACTGTAAAATTTCTGTTGGTGACCCAATTTTCTAGAGCAGCGCTAGAGACTCTAATTGTAAAGTACAAGTCCAGGATGTGTATCATTGCAATAATGAATGGAATCAATAACATATTGATGTAGGTATATTCGGGATGGTCTCTATTTTATATTGTATGGGAACTTATATTCAGTTATTTCCTAAGTAATCTTTTCAGTCTGTATGCTCATTTTGTCTACATTTTTTTCTGAATTCATGTTTTGTCAGTTGTGAGGACTAGCATGCAGATCTTTATAGAATTATTAGGATAATTCAAATTATGTACAGTGCTCTCTTCAGATTTTACAGTTAATTATATTATGGTAATTGATGTTACACAGAAAAGCCATGTGTTGACCCTTGCAGCATGAGGAACCGTCTTTATACAATTGTCAAGTCTGACGGATTTGACGTATACAGACACTCCCTGCACTGAACGGATAAAAAAATTTCTAATAGCCATAGACCCATAACATAGGTATTCAAATGAAGCGGAAAGAGCTAACTAAGACATTTATGATGATTTCAAATTGAAAAAAAAACTTACCGGTAGGTCTCCATTTTTTATTTTAAACTATTTCCAAGCTTTAAGGGGTAAATTATCTTTATGAAAAGTATGAAGGTCACATAACAGTTATGGCCTCACAGCACCTTGTCTCCTGTGAAATAAAATGATGTACCTGCCACTTAACAAAGTGCCACTTAACCCTTGCAATGCTGAAATATTTTTGTATAGACAATAGATACCAAATGTTTGTTTTTTTCAATTTGACTCAGCAAAAATGTCTTTTTTTTCCGCTTTATTTGAATACATACTCTATGTTATGAGTCTACGGCCATTATTAATTTTACCATTCTTTCAGTGCAGGGATTGACTTTAGAGGTCAAAATATGACTGCTGAAGACGTCCACAGGCTGATAGGGTTAACGAAGTGCCAGATACATCACTTAAGCCTATAACAAAACAACGCGAGCGCGAAAATTATCAACCATACTATTTTATCATTGCCAAAACAGACCAATGGGAGGGCGAATATTCCAGTTCCCCTTGGTGTTTTGGCAATAATAAAATATTAGTGTGTTTGTCCATTTTCGTCTTGGCGTGTTTTACACTTAAATCTTATTTTAAACAATGTACAGTCTCAGCAAGTTGTTTTAAGTTGTTGACTTAATGCTCTGTCAATGTTGGGTGAGCATTGAAGATGGGAGGGTCAACATGTGATGGGTCAACAACCTGTTTTTGCTGCTGTTGCACATACCGGTATGTTTTTATGTTGCCAATAATGATGTTTTCATTTCTTATATTTACATTTGTATTGTTTCTAGAATATTTCGGCAAGAAATATTTTTTATGCGTGTGAGCCAATAACTGATGTTATACGATGTGATGTGTTTTCCTGCAAATAAAAGTGTTCCACATACTTAAGTGTGATGCTCATGGACATATTTGTGGCATTGTGTAGTCACCCGATTACCTAACCTCTTTTAACTTGCTAAAGTTTTGGGTGATATTTGATTCATCGTTAGTTATGCACACTGTTTGCTCAACCAACGGCTGTTATGTCACAAAATTGTTGTCACTACTTAACACTTGTACTGCTGTTTTTTTCTATTTTTCATCCATTTAAAGCTGGAATTGCTAACGCTATTTCCATCTTAAAATGACGAAAAATATTTCAATTTAATATGAATAATAAACATCTCCCATATTGAATTATTCTACCCTTGTACTGCTAAATTGTTTGGGAGTATTTTTCATCCATTTGAAGCTGGAATTGCTAACTCAATTTCCATCTTTAAATGAATGAAAAATAGTCTTATTTATGAAAAATAGACTTTTCCCAAATTGAATTATTTGATTAACTGAGCATCTACCACAAGATATGTTACAAAGTTCATTGGTATTTTATTTAGTCTGAAATTTGCTTGAAAACGTATATATACAATTGTAGCAGCGGAATGGTAAGCTTTTATCACTATGAGTGGCATTTCAGCTGTTTTGAAATTAGCTTGAAAAGGGTTGTCCGTGAGTCACCTGTCGTGTGTACACTGATATTCCACAATCCCAACGAATAAATAAATGAATGGGGTTTTAGGCCACTTTTGTGCACATATTATAGACTACACTTGGCCATATAGACTCCTGAGGATGGTGAGATGAATAAGATGACACTGCCCTCCAGACACAGAAATCGAACCCTGGCGGTCTGCTACCTCTCGGTATGCAGGCTCTCCACAATATTGAATCTTTACGAGTGAGCGGGGAAGAAACATTTTGTTTCTTTGAAACTTGAATGCCGGAGCGGGGTTCGAACCCTCGATCTCTGACTTTCCAAGCAGGCAGCTTTAACCACTGCACCAGGGCCCCAGCCCCACAAGCGCAATACAGTGACGACCTTTAGTGGCCTGTACCAACAATGTTGACCTTTAGTATCCTGAAGAATTTGGTGTTTGTTTGGGAGAAACAAGCCACTCAGCAAACCCACCCAGGGCATACAAGATATTAACCCTTGAAGCGCTAAATTAAATAATTCAAATTTCACCCACTTGAAGTTGTGTCTCGCTACCGCGACCCACAACTTCAAGTGGATGAAAATGACTCCTATTTGTTTAATCTGATACCAAGCGTTTGCAAAAATTGAACCACAGTTTTGCGAGCAGTGTTTTAATTCTGCTTGATTAATTTGTATCTGAACGATTTTCACCTGCAAAAAGCTGTGGATCACGGTGGCCAGCTGCAGCTTCCTGCGGGTGAAAACTACTACACCCAATAAGTTATCACTTACTAGTGCCCCACTATTCTGTATTGATATTGCTGGTAAAGCAATAATTAAAACTGTATATTTGTCATTTTTTGCATATCATTGTATACATGCATATATTATGTTAGTAGGTTTTGTCTGACACTGAGTTTTATGTTCATCATTTCACCCATTTTTCGTGATTGATATTGAGCACAATATTTCATTTAAATATATTTAATTGATTTTCTGATCCTGCATTTACCCGAATAAGCATAATAATGTCATAAATACTTAAGCGATCACTTATTCTTATTTATAGATGACTTGAATGTATTTAATTCCTAATGGTCGGCTTTGTTATTAAGGGATTGATTTTAAAATAGTTATTTATCGTATTCTTTCGTGCTGATTTATAATACAAGGAGTGAAGATATACTGTCAACTTGTAATGATAGGGGCATACCTGCCACCATAATTGTGGGCAGATACGTTCCTGTCACACTCTCAACAGCCACTATGTTGGCCTACTATAAAAAAAAATCAAATGCACATTTTAGTTTTTCTCTTATTATATAACTTATTTTTTTGTTATCCCTTCAAGCACCAAGCTGTCTAATTTTCTCCCTCTTGTGAGTTGAGAGTGCGACCCACAACTTAAGTGGGCAAAAATTTCTCAAGTAAACACAATATGAATCAAAGCGTATGCTAATTTAGAAAATTTAATACTCAGTCCTCCCTTCAGTTTTTTGGGTCGCCACAACACCTTCTTTTTTATCAAAACCCTGACTGTGAGGAATAACACCTCACTTTTATAAATTTTATGCAATGTCAGAAAAAGTCAGTAATTTTTGCTTTAATAAGTCCCATAAATTGCCCCCAAACCCCGGTGCCCCACTTTCTTCAGATTCTGGATCCGCCACTGATTTGTGCCAGATTTGGGTCATGAATACTTTCCATTTTGTTCATGAGAAGTCAGAAATTTCTGTTTTCGAAATTTTGCGTCAACCCTGAACTGTTATTTAATGTCAATAGAAATGACAACAAATTATTATAAATGTCATTGGCACTTCAAGGGTTAACCCTTGAAGTGCTAATCACTTCTATGTCTGTTTTCAGTCTTTTTATTTGTCATTAAAAAAAATTGATGGAGAAATGAGCATTAAATTTGCTAGATTAGCATATGTTTTGTGATTAACCCTTTGCGTGTTGATCCCGACAATAGTCGTTAATAAAACGTTTTATAAGCCAATCAAATTACAGTTATTGGGAATTAAATGACTGTTGGGACATCAAGACTTGTAAATATTTGGTCTCAAATTAAACTAATATGAGTAATTTTTAACCACTTGAGGTTGTGGATCACGGTAGCGAGACACAACCCCAAGTGGTTGAAAATTTAAATAAATTAACTTAGCAGGATAAGGGATAAAAGTCTACAAATTTAAGTAATTTTTACCCACTTTAGGTTTAGATCATATAATCTTAGTGCTTCAAGGGTTAATATACAGCTCCCCACCTTTGGAGGTGACCCTTTAATCATCATGAACGGTGACCACCAAACCATCATGGGTATGAAACCCATGGAAATGTGCATGATTCGAAAAAACAAGTGTACATATTTTTTGTTATTTCTACATGACCATCGACGTTTTAAATAAAAACAATAAATATATGAATCACTGCCTTGTGTGGATTTTTTGCCATTGGCTTTATTCTTCAGGTGCTTGTAACCTTGAGGTCACAGGTTTCTGTCCTGGACCGGATGGATATTTGTCATTGTGGTTTTGAATGTACAGTGCTCCAAACTGTTCAAATACCTGGCCCCGTTTCTACCAAGCGGCTCAGCTAAGCCATCCTGGACTAAGTCAAGTCTCAACCCTTACAGCGCGGGCCGCGGGGATCGACTTTAGTCGTCGTCTGTAGACGTCAGAATATCGATTCCGCTCTGTAAGAGTAAACATATTTATAATGACCGTAGGCCTATGACATAGGTATTCAAACGAATTGTAAAGAGCTGAGTAAGACATTTATGATGATTTTAAGTCGAAAAAACCTTCGGTCTCCATGGTTTATATAAAAAAATAATTCAGCGTTTTAAGGGTTAAGCTCACTGATTGGTTCAGACTTTTGTCACGTTTTGATAGTTAAGCAGGCTTCAAAGTAAAACCTATATTTGAAAAAGCAAAATATATTTTTTTGAAAATAGCCTATAAAACCCTTTATTTTGATTCAAAAATTTCTGTGTTAAAATCATTTTTTGTATGCAATCAAAAAAAATCATATTTTGTATTTGTATTCTAGCCAAATTTTATCTTCTGTTGAGCATGAGGGATGATTATGGTGGAAGCCTGGGAGGTCCTTTGAGTTAACAGAATCTATGAGGCCCACTTCATAAATGTGTTAATGATACCCTGAATTGTTCTCCTAAATGTTCCGAAGAACATTTAGGAGAACTATTCGTTGTAGCAAAGCAAGCGGATGTAGATGGGGGATTTCAAATTTTTAGGCCTAAGCCAAAATTTTGGCGGTTGTCTATTGTCGTCACCAGGCGCGTTCGTCCGCCCGTCCGTCCGTCCATCTGTCCGCCACTTTTAGCACTAACTTGTTTCGCATAATTTCAATGCACATTAAACTTCACATACAGGTTAATCATGACTAAAGCTTGACTAATTTCACATTTGACCTTTCTGTGACCCCTATGACCTTGAAATTTTTTCTATAGACAATTTTTCTTGTTAACGCGATTCACTCAACAACAGAAACTAGATCATGGCGGCCAATTATTTTTTCAATATGCGTAATATCTGGAAAAATATAGAACAAAATGTGCTGTTCCAGGCAGGGATATACCATGAAAAATTTCAACATGAAAAAATGCAAAATGGCCGACCTGCGGCCACTTCAGATCATCAAATTTTCTCGTTAACGTGATTCACTCAAAAAAAATTATGTTTCGCTCCAAAATTTATACCAGATATCCTTGCCACTAATAGCTCGGATGAGTTCGAAATTGGGCAAGATGCGGACATAAACTAGGTCATGGCGGCCAAAATGGCCGATTATCGGCCATTATTTTTCAAATATGCGTAATATCTGGAAAACCGGACCAGATAGCTAGACCATTACTATAGAACAAAATGTGCAGTTCCAGGTAGGGATATACCATGAAAAATTTTAACATGATAAAATTAAAAATGGCCGACACGCGGCCACTTCCGATTGTCAAATTTTCTGGTTAAAGCGATTCACTCAACATTTTTTTATGTTTCACTCCAAAATTTATACCATATATGCATTTCACTAATAGCTCGAATACGTTTGAAATTTGGCAAGATTCGGACAGAAACTAGGTTAATGTGGCCAAAATGGCTGAATATCGGCAATTATTTTGTTAATATCCGTATTATCTGGAAAATCGGACCAAATAGCTAGACCATTATTATAAAACTAAATGTGCAGTTTCAGGTAGAGATATACCATAAAAAATTAAACGTGATCAAATTCAAAATGGCCGACCGAAAATTTCAATAATCGCGGCGGGCTATTGTCAAATGTGCTCTTGTTTCAAATGATTTTCGATGATTAGAGGCTGATGCCTTTTTCCGTCGCCGATGGGCCTTGTTAAAGCTTGGGGTGCTCAAGAATAGTTCCGGCAGAGTGATGATTTTACTCAGAAATACATACATAAGGAACATACATACTCCTGGAACACCTTTGACGCGAGTGGAGGCAAACAAGAGCAAAATCTAAATTTTGCGAGACTGAGATACCATACAGCAGTTGATCAGATGATGTTCGACAAGTATAAAAAGTAATAATTTTCACATGACAGGTATGTGATTTTTATCAGGTAAACCTTTAATTTTGTATCAAATAAACCTATAAAAGCCTATATTTGGGGGGGGGATTATATAAAAACCCTAAATTGTGGACTAGAAAGACTTTGAAGCCTGGTTAAACATTTCAAGCATGAATTTACCATTGTCATCTTCATCCACTACAAGCCGCGAATTGCTGTCGCAATTGTCGACTTGAAGTGGATGAAGATGGCTTGAAGTGGTGGGGGGAAATGAGAAAAAGATATTTTAATTATTAAACAATTTCATGAAAAAATCGTTCTGAAACGCCTAGGTTTTAGGAAACTAAGTCATTCTTCAGAAATGCAAAATAATGCTTCGAAGCATCGTTAGGGTTTGAAGGGTTAAGGGAAAATTTTGACTTGGTCAGTTGTTGAAACCGTGGCCTTGAGTTCTGTCTCTGATACTTTTTGCACTACTAGTGTACACAATTTGTTTCTATAAATCTTCATAGCTGTATCAAATGGGTAAAAAAATCTGTAGGCTATATAGTACGGTACAATACACACGTTGGTATGAGAAAATTACAATTATTCTATACTTTATATAAATGAACACATATAATTATATAACTAGTCCAGTGTGTTATATCTCTGTCTATGTAGTAAAACTCGCAAACGGAGGATACTGTCTCGTTTTAGATGACATCCTGGGGCCCTCACGTTTGACATTTCGCCTACTATTTGACATGTAATCGTCAAGTAAATAACACGTTACAAGGTTCATTTTATATATTGTCGTGCTCACATAAGAACATTCGAAGATGATATGCGCTGCTAAATTATTTGCAGGTTAACTGCGGCCCGTGGCAGTAAATTGTCACACCTTCAATGATGCAATTACCTGATTACCGTCTGTCGGGTGGGGTATGTGTGTAGGCCTATTGGCTATCCACCGAATTACGGCTCGTCCATGAAGTACAGATAAAACATCGCATTTAGACGGGATTAAAAATTCAATCACATAAAAAAATTTCGAACTTCAACAATCTATAGCCAGCATTCGTTATATAGCCCACACCAGGCCTTGCAACGAGTATAAGGTAGGAGGTGATCCACTGAAAAAAAACGTTGCTCATTCTTCAGGGATGGAGGTCAGGGTAGATGGTGGACTACAATATATTTGTGATGATTGAATATACAAAGCAAGGCTACAGTTAATATAGAATCGTAATTTATTAAACACCATATTTTGCTTCTCTTGTATCATCCAATTCTATAATTCCTTCTTGACAGGGAAAATGGTTAAGAGCCAGGCAATTATGAAATGGGCATGCGTAGGATGGTGTCTATAAAAAGCCACGGCAAGGTATTCCTCCATAATAATAAGAGTAATGATACAAATAAACATCTAGTAACGTGTAGGCCTACAGTATACAGTACAGGTTGACTGCATTCAGTTGGAGTAACTAACCTCACCAGAAGACTATGGATACTATTCCAATGATACATTGACTCAATGCTGTTTTAACTCTTCCTTTACCGACTTACCCTTGATAAAACTACCCCCAGAAACCGACTTCTTTTTTATTGAGGACCCCTGAAGTAACCCCTGGGCACAATACAGGTTATAGCTATGCGCATACGCACAGCGCACAAATTAAAAATGCAAGATAACATTGCGACCATGTCACTGACCATTCTGATTGGCGATTTTCAACCATGCATGTAATAAAATATCTCCATTGTAAAAATGCATGTACACATGTGGAATTCGCATAAATGCGAAATTGGTAAAGGAAGGTAGTTTCGCATTAATGCGAAATTAGTAAAGGAAGAGTTAATGTTGAGTATGCTGGGAAAGTTCTCCCTGTCAATATGTGTAGGAGTCAGCTGTTTCGAGCTCCCCATTTTAAGTCTGATTTGTCGTGTTCAAGGTAGCGAGACACAGCTTCACCGGGGTCAAAAAATACTTTTATGACTGAGCACTTTAAGAAATAAGGCGGAGGGTGTAAAAATAGGAAATCATATGTGGGAGTTTAGCTGGATTTCCGTTGGAAAATAAGTGTACCACTGTCAAAATTAACAAAGAAAAACGTTGTTTTAATCAGTTCTTTTATTATGATTGCACATACATATCACATTTTATTTGATGACTCATAGCTTGGTACACATTTTTCACCAAATAGATATATATAATCATTATGTTGTGACATGAATTACTCTGATTATTGGAGGCTATGTCGTCGAAATTCCCATAATATTCTTGGAAAATGAATAATAGGGCAATTTAAATTACACATCTATATTAAATCTCATTTATGCAAACACAAGGAGTTGTATCAGCATGGTTACCAAAGCTGGTTCAACATTAATGTTGGGCCAGCATTACAGAGAGTGGATCTACATTGAACCAATAATCTCATGGTTGCTGGGATACTCAGTAAAAGTAACATTTATAGTTTTATCAATAACAAAAGGGAACTGGCATACACAGAAAATTGGTATAATTATTACAACACTTCTGGTAACAAGAGGTTTTGGTCAGTGCTTGTTTTACAACATGTGAAATTATTTAAATGCATCGCTACACTTATGAATAAATAATGTGGCAGACTCAACCAATAATTTTAAGCCAAAAGTTTTCAATTGGATGTTATGTTGGACACATGAATGATAGTATCTTAAAAACTTATTGGGAAGATTTCCTCTGGTAGAATTCAGTGAACATGTTTAATTAAAAACGCTAGTCTTTTTCCTTCCAATGCATCCCAGACTATAAATTCCTGTCCAATTTAATCTTGTAGAGCATAAAAAGGCACAAATATATACGGTACTTGTAACACATACATAAACTGTCGAACAGGTGCCAGGTCAACTGCATACAAAAAATGTTATTCTTCAATTTGTAGGTGTAAATTGTTTCAAATCAGATAAATATGCGCAAGGATTTACACAGAATTATTTGTCTCTTTCATTCATGTAAAATCACATGTTTCCGAACACGGTTCATGTACATAGACTGCATACACTACCATGTTTTGATGACATTGTAAGTAAAACCTAAAAAAAACTATGAAATAAAAATACTTTGTACTTGAAATCATGTATACAAAAAGTAAAAATAATATAATTATGGTAAATATGATAACAACATGCAGCATCTATTCACTAAACTAAACTAATTGGAGAAAATTCACCATAACTATAGTGTATAAGAGAAATAAGTATATTTTGTAACATCACCAGAAAAAGAAAACAATAATAATTGTGAAACAATAATTTATTACCCATTGAAGTGCCACATTATGAAATCAAAAGGTTTTACCAGACTTAATTTGTGGCTTACTGTCACAACCGGTAATTTTAGGTGGAGTAATGACACATCTAATTAAGTTGTACCGCATTTAACTATTTAACGGTTAATAACCAAACAAAAATAGATGACAGAACATAACAATAGTTCTGTTTCTTGTCTAAGACAGTAAAAAAATAGTCATCACAATGCAAAAATTCTCTAATTGCATTCTATACGTTCCCTTGGATATGAAAGGGTGTATCTGCCACTTTGTAAAGTGGCAGATACTCCCTTTCAAATCCAAGGGGACGAAGTGTATTTAATGTAAGTATAATAATGTATTATGATGTGGTTTGGTAACACCCCTGCACTATGCTAGCAGACCCTAGACGCAGAGTCGTCGACCCTATGTTGGTCTAATGTTGACCCACTATGGCCTCAGCGGGTGACCTGTGCACCCGGGCAATAATTGCTCAAATTTCACAATTTAATAACACAGAAATTGGTGGAAAAGATGGGGCATTTTTTTTAATAAATTGTGTAAAAAGGACAGTTGTCAAATCCTAACTTTGTGACCCACAATCTGCAATGCTGGCCACAAATCAAACCAACATAGGGTTGATGTATCATGTTAAATGGGATGTACATCTATGCTTTTCATTTATTTTTGTATTGTCAATTGTATTGTCAGATGCAGTATCGATAAATTATGTGTTTATATATAAATTTTAAATTATACATATTGTATATTATATATTGTATATTATATGTCATCTTTATATTATGTTCAAAGTCCAATTTATGATCAAAGTGTTCCAGCTAGCAATTTTTGTGGGCATGGGGCAAATCAGATATGATGCAACACGCAGTACACCGGGGTACCGTTGTACCCCGGGGTACCGCATGATTTGCAGCACCACCTGGTAAATGCGGCGGCAATTTGAGTTGCAACAGGTTCGGACATTGAAAGATGTTTTACCAATAGTCTTAGTGACGAAAATCCCCCCAAAAAAGAACACTTTGTATGTAAAATAAGAACGTTTCACATCTATTTTTGCCCTCTTTTAAAATTATTTTACACTTTTTGGTACCCAGGGTACAGCCCTGAGAAATGTATTAAATAATTAAACAAAATGGCGGATTTCTATTTGGTACCCCAGGGTACCACGTGGTGCATCATATGAGGGCACGTTATGTGTGAAATCGGGTCTCCTGAGGGCAACAGAGAACACGCTTCTCATTTAATCATTGTGAAAACATAAATAAATAATATATTGACACATATCTAAACAGATGATTGCAGATAACTGATGAAGAAAAATGATGCTAAAGGCAGTAGTTCACAAAGGGTGTGGGAGAGCAGGGAGGGGGGATGTTCTATCAGTGGGTGAGTGACTACATGTTTAAATAAGTGTTCTCCTTCAATGAGGACTGTATATTTTTATACCAATGAACAAGTCTTGAGCAAGGGCAGAGGTGTAGATGCAAAATCTTTGGCTATAGCTCTGAGGATGCAATCAAGCAGTACATTGAGTGATGGTTGGCTGTTGGGTCTTGAGATTTTTTGAGAAAAACAGAACACAGTACATTTTGAGGGCACCACGTTTTGAGGCCATGGTGTCACATTAGAGGGCATGGCGCTAACAATTGATGGCATGGCGTGATGCCATGCAAAAAGTGCCTAGCTGGAACACTGAAATAAGTTCAATTTGTGGTTTCATAATATACAATTACCAAACAAATCTTATATTGTGCATTGCTACCTACACTAATGTGCTCTAGTTATATGAAAATCAAAGTAGGATTTTTTCTCAGATTTGAGCTTCTGTATTTAGTTACTGTGTATATAGCATATTGTTAGTGAGCATACCATGCAAATGTAAACCACAGATACTCACACACCATGGTCTGAATTAAGCCCTAAAATGCTGGTTTGCTTCTTGGTGCCTACAAAAACAAACGTTAAAAAATAGTTCCCTTTATCAATTCATCCAACAGCAAAAGTGTTGCATGTTTCACAGGTAAATGGTATACACAAACACATTCCCAGGAAACACAAGACATTGACCCAGTGTTGGTTCATTGTTGGCCTATGTTCTTTGACTCTGGCCCGGCATAAAACCAACATTGGTTTACTATCTCGTATTTGCTGGGTTGGTGCTTGAGGGAGATTTAAAGATGGAACACAGAATTTGATTTGAGCTTGAAATGCTTAAAAAATACTTGAACTTGTCTTTGAACTGTTATGGACCCACTGAAAACATTCAACAACTTATATATCTACGCTACCTGCATAAATCCACTTAAATGTAAAAGGCTAATATATGACAAATCTATTATGTAGCTTTGCACAAATTTCAGCCAGAGTAGAATTATAATTAAATTATCATTTAAAAAATAAATATAATGACCACACTAAATACAACCAAATGTTCACTCAGTCATTCTGTCACACACTGATTGCACTTGAGAAAAAACAAGTAAGTAAGTCAGTAAAGCAGGCCTTCAGATTTAAATATTGGTGGCAAGTGAAAGAAAGCTTACCTCAAAGTGGTGAGGCGAGTGATCACTCTGACCATAGTTAAATACAATGGCTAACTGGTTGGTGAAAATTTAAGAAAACCGATAAATTTGCAATTAAAAAACAAATCTGACAACACTGAGGTGAGCTGTATTTCGCTCACCTGACTTTACACTTGCGTGAATTATGGTGTGCCTGAGTAATCACTCACGCCAAATCTGAAGGCCTGATTAAAGCAAATCTTATTTCAAAACATTTTGATGGATTGCCAGTAATATATTTCAAATATTATAGATTTTTCTATAACTTAGTGTAAGTCATTGCTAGTTAGCAGGTTAGCAAAGAATGAACAATGACCAAAGAAATAACAAATATAAAAGAAGAAACCTTTAAACCATGTCTGTAGCATGGCGAATCACTCAAAAACAGTCACAAAAATATCCTGCTGAAGCTCTGTGCCACAAATTAAACAATTCCAAAAAGTTTCACATCAAAATAAACATCTTGTAAACATACATTTTACCCAGAAAGAGCTTGTCATACATATCATGCATATATCATTCACCTTATTTCTTCAGTCATGATGATTTGGCAAGATGGGCATTTTCACTGATTGAATTTTTGACCAATGTTGTAAATTTGTACCCACTTAAATCATGGATAATGCGATTGCTCGGGGATATTATTGAACCTACCAGCTTCTTATTACTATTAGTTATAATTGAAGTGGCAGACAATAAATCACATGGGACAATTACGGTACTTCAAAAGATCTAAATTTCAACCAGCTTATTCTGTATTTCAAGATTTTCTGAGTAAATTCAATAGAATATAGTAGCTTTTTTTCACCACATGTGTGACCGTATGTTGATAATGTTATAATTAAATGTTATTTTGATTACTAAATTGTAAAACCTTACACACTATTTGTATCCTCAGCAGGCTGAGAATGTCAAACAATGTTTCGTTAGCAGCTTGTGCATTGATTCAACTTCAGCCCATCTATACATAAATGACTTCACAACACAACTGAAAATCAAGCAAAATAATACCTGGAATATCCATAACAATGAAGTATTCTTTTTCAATGGTAGCTAGAAATCACTCTAGCAATTTTATTTTTGAATTAATGAAAAGTACTTAACCCTTAGAACACTGAGCTAAGAAATTTAAATTTATGTTATTTGTGATATATAAGTCCCGACATGTATCAGTGTTTCAAGATTGAAAGCATATTTAATTTTTAACAACTGGTTATCAGGGGTTAAACAGTTGCTAATAAAAACACAGAATGTCTACTGTAGTCGACATCAGTGCTCTAAGAGTTAAGGTTGATTCAGCAGTCAAACTCAGGGTTGTTTTCACGTTTCATCGTGAATAAACAAATTGAATGACAAAACAACTTTAGTGTACATATCTAAAGGTCTCTTTAAGCACATTATTGAACCACTACTATTGGCTCTCATCATCTGATGATTCACATGTCCTCTGTCTTTTCACTTTTTTGTCTGTTTCATCTTCGCTGGATTCTGATTGGGATCTTGACCTCCCTCGTTTCCTTCGACACCTAATGTCCTGGGACAGCTCGCTTGGGCGGAGCAGCCAACTAAGGTTATTTTGTAAAAAGGCCTGTAGTCCTGGGGGCATAGATAATGCATCTGTAACGTCCAGATGGTGTGGGACAAGGCGTCTGAGGACCTGACAGCAAAGAAACTGTAAGGACGTCGTGAATGAGCAGGCGCGGATTAACTTCATTCCAGTACGCGCTGCAGTGGATGATACCATAGGAAACACTTTTTTCCCTGCCAATCCTCTGTAAGCAATTCCTGCAACACGATGGGTTGGAAATGTATAATATGTCATTATCAACTTTATTAATCTACACCAAAAGAACAAATGAATGCATTTTGTGATTACAGTTTTATTGTAGAGAATATACTATTCATGGTTCCAAGATTCCTATAGAAAGTGGTTAAATTTTACGCCAAGAGACCAGGGCTACCAGCTGCCACCCATCTATGGTCAGATTATTCCGCGACCACCACCATCCGAGCCGAATCACCCACCCTGATCATTGCGTGATCAAGATCTGCTGAAGGCAGATCGGAACATCTCAATCGTTTCACCCTAAGTTCAAAAGTGAGTAAAATTTAACCACTTTCTACAGTATTAATTTACGTGAATCAGTTTTTACCATACCAGGGTATGTAATTCTGTGACAAACATGAAAGATAAGTAAAGTTGTCTTGTCGAAAAATTAATTCTCATGTACTGCAAAAATTATCCATAAAATTAAGAGCAGTTTCAGCTTTTATTTGATACTATATCACACTTGTGTATTTCATATTGAAGTAGAAAAAATTTGGAAATAACTAAATTAAAAATAATTTATTTTGTATCAAATATCTATTTATTGCTTACCAAGCGGTCTTCTGTTCTTGTATAAGCCCAGAGTGCCATGCCACATGTCAAGGTGGAGCCCTATGATACTACCCTGTCCATAACGGGAGCCTGATAAGGTCTGAAATCTGCCTTTGTGCTGGAGACGCCCATAATAGGAAAGTCCCCAGCTTTCACCATCTTTTCCAAGCAAACTACAGAAATTATGTCTGTATGCATCCATATCAACACTGTATGTTCCTATGCCAACCATCTGCAACAGTGTACATTATATCATCAACTTAACATGATAAAGAATAAATCAATGGTATGTTTGTTTTTCGGTCTTTACCCAAGACCATCATGGGTGTACTGGATGTATATATATAAATATAAATTGTCTATCCGGAAATCAAGTGGTTCATCTTTCTGTCACTTGACAAATAGTCCTTTATTCCCAAGGAGTTTATATCACCAGTATCTACACAAATAATGTTATTTTTTTCTGTAAAATTGTCTACTTTGAACATCTATTTTTATCAGTCCATTAATTTTTTAAAATAACTTAAGTCTTACATTAATCAAACCACATTCTTGTACACTGTTGTATACATGTATATATTAAACAATTATGAATGGCCACATAAAGTTATATTATATATCACTTGATAAAATGAGAAATTTAAAAAAACTTTAAAAAAAAGTTTGGATTTATTGATTATGCTTAATATTACATGATATAGCATCCAATCCTACCATATCTGTGCCATAGACTGGAGTAGTCATCTTAATTTCCCAGAAATGTTGTCTATCAAACAATGGCTTGTTTCCTCTTATGGCAGCAGTACCACTGCTGTAGTTGATGTGGAATCTTACATCACGAGAATTATCAAGTAAATCTGTTGCAGCAGACTTACAACTTTTATCCCATGACCACTCAAAAACTACAAAAAAAAAGTTTATAAGCTTTACTTTTACATTCATGACCACTCAATCTCAGGATTGATGTCTCATTTTTAAATTACAGATTTAGAAAAAAATAACTAAAAATTTCATAATTACAGACTTTTAAAAGAAAATAAATAACAATTTTGTTGTAAAGTTGTTGTGAGAGCCATAACAATTACAGGTGCTCAATTAATACTTTTTAATTTTACATTATTCATAATATTTTTGCAAAAAATTTATCAAGTTTATAGTAAAATTGAAGATGGAAATCAGTCTTGTGAGCTATGTGGACAAAGTCGAATCCTGTATCACACACACTTTAAAAACTGACTTAGCTTATATTATGTTAATTGAATGCATTATTGTTAACAACGCATATTGCCTCAGATTAACAAAAATAGATAATAACATGTAAATGGTCAGTAATATACAAAATATACTTACTAGGCTCACCCTCTCCGCAGCGGCATTCAATATCTCTGCTTTCTTTTGGACAGTCACAATATGACTGACCACGTACCGGAACGGGGCCTCTCATTCCTCCTACATGACCTAATAAATAGGAACCTCTGGCACGCCATCGAGGTCTCCTCCTGCGTTCCGTTCTACCAGAGTTTTCAGACTCTGTACTTGACGAAGGCTCAGCAGCAGTTCTCACAGTATCACTTAATGTAAGTAAACTAGAATTTGCAGGTGCAGTTACACTGTTCACCAAGTCTGCCGCATCAACTGGAAGGGTTTCATTTGAAGCAGCACTTGTTGTGCTGCTGTTAGATGCAGTTTCAATGTCAAAATTAAATGTACCTATTGAATCAACACCTAAATCTATTCCAGTGGGAAATTGTCTTACAGTTATGCCCATTCTTGAAGTAGAAGGCGTGGCCATGGATCTATTGTCTGTATTGTGAGCCGAGCGTTCCAGCTGTAAACTGTTCAAACTTGACACGTTGTCGTTGGATGCAACGTCGGCTCTGTTATGGACATGGTTAGGCCTAGCGCTCGTTTGGGAAGAACGAGTAACCATCGAACCGGAGGCATGATCGGATTGAACATGTTGGGGCCCAGTGTGTCTTGATCTGCAGGTGGTGTCACGTATCTGGCTGTGGCCATTCAACCGGGACGTTGTGCTGGTCCGGGTCGAACTCGTCGACGCCGTCCGGAGATTAAACGATCTCGATCTGGGCGATACGCCGTTTTCAGGGCCCAGACCAGCCAACCGGCGTGAACGCCTTTGCCGACCATGCAAACACTCTTTCATTTTTTATAAATTAGGTACCTTAGTGGCACATTATCTCTATTATAAATAAAAATAATGAAAGCAAATTCCTTTTGACAAGCTCTTGTTTATGTCCGGAAGTGGTGACCTCTTCGCAAAGGACACCGCGGAGGTAGAAATAGAAGTTTTCATTTACCGCGTAGATATCATATATTTTAATAGTGAAATCATTTATATGATGAATTGGGTAGAGACCCATGCATTGTCTGAAATTGTGAAATCAAAAATGTTGAATTTCGGGCAAAAAAATTCACTGGAGATAAGCGTAAATTGTGTTACAAAGTTTATGTAAATTTGTGGGGACAAGCATCGGTTTCGTTCTGCAGGGTTCGGCATCTGACGAGAAGCCGCCCCCTGGCGGGCGCTGCCGCTGCTAATCCACGCGGTCCACCCGCTCCACTCTTCCACTTGCGATCCAGCCAGCGGGGCAGGCAGACGTGTCTATCTTGCCCCGCAGAGCTAGCCACGAGGCCAAAGCCGCCGTGTTCCACATTCCATCACCATCCATCCGAATCAGTGCACAGCGTTATGGATCATTTATAATCAATAAAGCAATGTTAAGTTATTATGTACCGTCGCCCAGACGGGAGTTGAAATAAGATAGTCTCTTAAACTTAAGTCACTTGTCTTTTTATTGGTGACCCACGACGTTTGATCGACACTCACCCTTCTCATTTGGATGATTGTCACCAAGCAACCACAAGACTAAGTTAGGCCTACTTGTCTTATTATTGGTGACCCCAGACGTCGAAACGAACTCGCAACCTTCTGCTAATAGGCCTATTGTTTTCACAAAGCAACCAAGCGACAGTGCAAAACCACTGGTTTTGAGCCAGCCCAGGATAGTTTTAAAATTGGGGGATTTTTTTCAAAAAATGACATCATTTTTTGCAAGGTACGTGAGGGTTGTAGTTCATTAATAAATAATGCCAGTGAGGTTAGTTAGAAAGGTTATCTGAAGAGAGGTACACACGCTTTCGCTAAAAACTGCGAAATTTTTTATAAATTTGGACGACAACCACGTGCGATAAATCTTTTCCAAGATGGCCGACATGCTGGAATGCGCAGTAAAATTGGACTGATTGGGTCATCCCTAAATAGTACGAATTTTAAGATTTCTTCTTTCTAATTACGCCGTTTTTGGCGATTGGAAAGGAAATATTTTTAAAATTCATTTTAAATCGTTTAACACCATAATCGGGTGATTCGATTTTCTCAGCCAATTTAAGAAAATATCACTAATAATTTTTCTTGTCTCAACGTCAAAAAATTCAATTCCAAACCAAAAATATCACCTCGACTCACAAAGCTTTTAAATAGGATTAGAGCCACTTAAAATTGTTCGCCTGAAATATATGTGAATAAACGTTCTATAAATTGGTCTATAAATACATTATTGTTAGGACCGTAGGTCGATATTTTGTGGTTGCGACCATACTTTTATTTCAGAGGAAGCAGAATATTTTTACTATGAATTGGTAAATGCAGCCATCTTGGCAGCTGGTTTCCCTATCATTTAGTTAATCTGGCTGCCGCATAGCCCCACGTGTTCCCGCCTACCCGGAATGCACTGCGAGATCGCCTCATCAGCTCAGATTGGCATAATTAGCATAAATTAGGCCGCCATCTTGTCAGTGGCGTAAACGGCAAATGCCGCTCACAGGTCGAGGCCAAATAGGCCTGCAACAGCGTCTGGAAATACAGTCTAGACAATATTAAATTTTTCCAAAATATCTTTTTCAGTCAGGAAAGCGAGACTGATTTTATTTTTATATGTGTTTCTAGATATTGCAAATTATGTCACACGTTGATAGTCTATTTTTCCATACTGTCGTGCCTGACACGTTTTCTGAGAGGGCAGAGTTCAAATAGGCTAAGCCATGCCCCAACCATTGGCGACATACTTAGCTGCTAAATATGTTAATGAGTCATGAGCTGATGTGGCGCATCGTACGGTCATACGCACACCACGTACACACGATAGCAAAAGCGCTCACCGTCTCAATAGAGGCACAGCAGCGGACCGCCATACATACACCTCGCACATCACACAACCGTACTGTCTACATCGATGGACACTAGCCTACACGCACCGATGCAAATCGAAAAGAGCGACAGATTTTGACGAAGAATGATTCTCATGGTGGACATTTTTTTTAGAAAAGGGGATGTTCATTATGGGAAATATTCGTCAATAAATTTATACTACGCAGTCTTTATAGGCCTCTGTCAGTAAAGAATTTCAACAAATTATGCTTTAAATTAAGTAGAACTGTAGATGCATATTACATTTACAGTCGCACTCTGCCTATTTTTACGAGAACGAAATTTTGATATATTGTGTGTTTTTCGACTTGTGTGTAAAAAATTTTCACACAGGTCAAATTACCAAATACTATTACCATATAGCTTAGATTAGCAATTTAGCATTTATTCTGGCATTGTTACATGACACTTTATGACCTACAATCATCTCAATTTCAATGTATTTGTATACATATGCCTAATAGTTTAATGTAATAGTCTACACTGTAGCACATTTTCTGCACAGCAGCGAGACTACTCAACTGAACTTATAATCTACTCAGCATCCCAGCAGTCTACAACCAGACACTAGTTTCACGAGCCTACTTCAAGTGCTTCCTACTAGGGGCTTTCTCAACTTCATCATATTTAAGAACCTTTTTGCTGTGCACTGGTTTTTTCGGATAGAACGCGGCGGCAGGCCATAGCAGCCACATTGTGGCTGGGTGGCTGAGATTGTGGAAGATGCGTCACTACAACGCTCAATAATGGTGACGCATCAATCATGTCAGCACAATAAGCAAGATTGTGTGAACTTCAACTATTTGGCATAATCTACACGTAGATCTATGCCGTGTCAAACCCGCTCTAATATGCACATGTAGCCACATAGGCCGCAATTTGAGTGTTTTACTAATTAAATAATGTTACTTACTTATATAAACTGTTTTTACGTCAAACCATTTGGACAGACTGTCAGATTCATCATTCTGACAGGTTGGTGTGGAGTATATTATGTACAGACGGCATGCTGAATTGTGACGGTCGTATGCCACCAACACATACAGGCAGTCATTACAGACTACAGTCTACACTGCTCAAGCCTCAACACACAGTGTACAGCACAGATAGCCAGACAGCAAAACGCAGCACAGTCTACGTACCCACGGCCAACTTGCTTGTGGTCAACTGGTATAACCACGGGGAATCCCCAGCCTATCAGCATAAACTTTTCCTGACACAGATTTTTTCAACACAGACTTTAATAGACTACAGCCTTCAATAATGACATTCCAGCTTCAAAGAATCAGCACCAGCCTAATTAATATCTAAAAATAACATTTTTTTTATTAATAATTTTCACAGACATTTCAGATTTCAGCAGTCATTTTAATAGTTGATTCACCTACCTGCACAGTTAAACAGTAGCCTACTCGGCTTGTCAATATTAATGGTAACTAACCAGCTAGTCGATATTAGTGCCCTGAGAGTCTGATCAGCTTTCAATGTTACCAACTACAACACGATATTGGTTAATTTTTTGAAATCCAGGTTTAATGATTTTTCGTGATTTAAATTTCGGCCGACTTTTATGATGCGCATGTGTCTGCCTTTTTCCTGCATGCTCGGAGACGACGCATACAAATGCGTGTGTACTTTTCATAATATAGCTCTTTAGCCACCACAAGAGGGCGACTCTTGCTCGTATGGCGCCGGTCACGTAGCCGGTCATGTCATTCACGTGACACTTCATGGAACGACTCGTTCCACGTTGCACAAAACGACCCACGAACGACGTTCGCTACAGTATAAATATACTGCTTATTAACAATCACACACTGCGACTTAAAATCGTTACCATATTTTAGCATGAGTTGGACGACATATCCAAACACCTGCTCATTGGTGTTGCTGGTTCTCGCTTTGTCAGCGCCAAACCTGCGGGACCAGTAACACGCATCGCACTACTATCATATTGTATTACATGCTATGTACTAAATGTACCCTTTTTAAATGTTATTTACATAAGTAATTTGCAAAGCATATTATGTAAACGATATAATTAAAGCTTGTATTACATGATTGTATTAAATAAATATGAATAGGGTTGGACGACACAGGTCGAGCAGCAGCATAATTTCAGAACACTGGTGTTAAGAGGATGGGAAAGGACTTTAAACATTTTTTATGCTGCGCACATGATGTTTTCGCCACCGACCTACCCTGTATTTTTTGCACTCAGCTATTTTTGCAATACTGTTGTTTTTGGTGCACTGCTCGGATGGGCCTGACGAAACCTTTGCCTTACCCACAAATTAGTTAGGTTCACACTTTATCACTTAGCCCGGGGGTAATGTGGGGACAAGCACATTGCTCAGCCACGCGGTCCACCCCTCCACTCTTTTACTTGCGATCCAGCCAGCAGGGCAGGCAGATGTGTCTGTCTTGCCCCCGCAGAGCTAGCCACGAGGCCGAGCTACCGCGTTCCACATTCCATCACCATCCATCCGAATCAGTGCACAGCGTTATGGATCATTTATAATCAATAAAGCATCAAGAACATCACGGAGTCAATGTCGAGTTATTTGTGTACCGTCGCCCAGACGGGAGTTGAAATAGGATAGTCTCTTAGACTTAAGTAACTTGTCTTATTATTGGTGTCCCACGACGTTTGATCAACACGCACCCTTCTGATTTGGATGATTGTCACCAAGCGACCACAAGACTAAGCTACTTGTCTTATTAAATTTCCTTCAAATACCAGACCTTGGATTTTTTGGTCCAAATGGTTAAGTTGTATTAGATAGATCGGAAAATAAAAAATAAAGAAAATCAAAGAGATCAACTTATTCAAAAATGGAATGATAACCCTTTAACGCATAGCAAATGTCGATTGCATAAACATTATAAAACTAAATTGAAATTATAAAATGATTTGTTATCATTACCAGCATCATATTGTGGCATTATCAGTGGCAGATCTATGGGGGGGAGGGTTGTGGCGGTTTCAACGGAATGCTGCGTTAGCTCATTGGGGTTGGCTCGATCACTAAAGTTATGCAACGCCGGCCCGGTCCATAATTGGATGGGTGACCGCCTGGCACACACCAGCTGGTGCTGTATACACTAGGACATGCGTGCAGCGATGTCGTGCCGTGGGGCTCAGCTAGAGAACCACGTAAATCAGATGGCTCGTCTGATTGAGCTAGAGTTTGACGTAAAAGAACCTCAATGGACGTAGGCGCAGTTTCCATCCGGCGAGACCCCTAAAAAAAACCCGTGGCGAGATACCACAATAGTGCGTACTGCCACGTAACATACAGATACAGATACCCCGCCCCCCCCTTTGTCTATCCAAAATGAATTACGCCAAAATGCGCCTGTGAGCATCTATAAATTCAAAAAATTTTGGGGGAGGAACCGGCCAAGACCCCCCTCAACCCCCCTTCCTTCAAATCTGGATCTGAGTCTGATTATATATGTAAATTAAGTACACTAAATTGATCCCCATTGAGAAACTTGTGTGCCCATGAGTTATACCACCTCTTGTTCGAAGGTAATCATTTTATTCAGTTAAGAAAGCAATATTTACCCTGGGTACGGTATTTACCTATACATATTACATAAAAAGGTATGTTTGAAATATGTTTAAAATTTATGATATTGTCTTATAGACAAGTTATGACCAATGTTGCTATTTTTCTTAAGCACTCCAGATCATGTTTGGTCTGATTAATAATTGAATTGAACAGGTAATTCCCTCCGTAGGCCTCAGTGCTAATATATATATAGGCATAGTGTTCTTTGGATACCTATAACTAAATGATTTCAATCCTTTGATCGCTATTGTTTTAGTCCTAATATTAATCCACTTGAAGTCGTACCTTAAACAGGGGTCTGGCCGGACGAATTGGTGCCAACTGGTGGCTTTGTCACTATATTTCATGCATTTGTAAGGAAGCTCATTAGAGTAAGCTGTACCGATACCTCGCTCACACAAACTCCAGCTTAAGTGAGTAAAAGTTATTTATTCAGATCTGTCAAATTTGAGGCAACGTTTTCTTCAAATTTTACGGTCATATATATCAAATATATTAGAGGTGATAATAAATATATCGACCACATTATTGTTATACATATAGCGGTTAACAGGTCCTCAATATATTTTTGGTCATCACGACGTTTCCCAGTACGCCTACCTACATTCCCCGGTCTCCATGTCCCCCTTCCTATGTTACCCAGCATCTACGTTCCCCGTAACCTATGTTCCCTGGTGCTATGATCCCAAGTCTCTATGTTCTCCGTCCTATGTTTCCACTGCGATTATTTATGTTCCCCAGTATATCTATGTTCCCCGGTGCTATGTTCTCGGTCTATATGTTTCTCAGCCTAATGTTTCCTGGTACCTATGTTCCCCAGTACCTTTATATGTCCCCTGGTACATAACGAGCTGAATAGAACGTCATGACTTTTGTTTTTGTTGAGCTTTAGCCAAAATTTGCTGAGCCAGGAGTCTTGATCCATGTTCTTCTGTGCCTATGTTCCCCAAGGGCGCACATTCCCCAGTGTTTCGTACTTCTGCAGTTTCGTTGCGGCATACTTTAATTGTTTTACACTTTTGCTGTTTTGTACTTTTGTTTTTTCATGATCTCCGCATATTTTCCTCAATCCCTATGTTTTCTGGTCCTATATGTCCCCTATAGTCTCCTATGTTCCGTGATAGTCAGGTTCACTATGTAATTTCCTGAAAAGTCACAGTTAATTTTGGTTTTGATGCATTTTTGGACACTTTGATGTATCATATGATAAAAAGTGGATGTTTCCATTTTGTTGTAAACTTGGAACTTTTCAAAATGACGTTTAAATTGAGCATGTTATTTCGCCTATATCTCCACTTCTAAGACTAAAAAATGAACACACCTTGTTTTGTTACATATACAATTTTTTTTATATATTTTCTTATATATACTATTGAATTCAAACCTGATGAGTGCCAGCTTGAAAAGTGATTTGAAAATCCATTTAAGGTATTATTTTGGTAATTCACGGTCATTTTCAAGGTCAATTAATTTTCAAGGTCATCAAAAAGCATATCACGAAAAATTGTGAAAATATGATTAAAAAAAATAAAGCTAGGAACGAGTATAATACCTCTTTTTCGTGTGATTCTACCTGAAAACCCATTTCTGATACTATACCTTTTTACCTTTTCGGACTATAAATCACAACTATGATGCAACGCCGTAAGAAAACATAACGGTATGGACACTAATGATGTGGGGGGGGGGGGAGGGGTGACCATTCCGGCTAATCTCCTTGAGGCGAGTGGCTCATTAACCCTATCAATCCGACAGGTTATCATTTAATAGAAGATGACTCAACATATCCTGACACAAAAAAGATCAATGTAGACATCAAGACATATGTGCCATTAAAGCCATGGATTCGTGCCCGCTGGTTAATAGCAGCCATTGGAGAAATGACACAGAACACAGACTGTTTTATCGAGGGCTTTGTACAATCAGGTTTAAAATAAAATCAAAGTTGCTAGTATGAACTATGTTATATATTTTTTTTCTAATAAAAAATATCCTAGGACTTAAAATTTTCACAAGCTAGTGTGACACCGGGGCGTGACAATCATCTGGAATAGATTACATGACCACCGCCAACTGACAGCTAACTAAACCCAGTCCCAAAATACATGAAATGCAATAAATACTGTTGTGGTGAACAAAAATTAAGAGAAGATAACTTTGCGCTCATGGTCCTAGCATAAAATGCGCGAAAATTAGCTCTACGCGAAATAAAAGTATATTGCAGTAGCCTACATTGTTTTGGTGTGACTTTGACTGGATAATCTAATTTCAGAGGGTTTTAGTGACCATCAAAGTGAAACAATCACATTAAAAGGTGACAGAGAGGTCTTCAACTGCAAAGAAGAAATGTTAAAAAAAGTGCTACAAAGACGCATAAAAAGCAACAAAAATTGTGCGATGATAGTGTGTTTCCACTGCCCTTCGATGCTTTCATTAGCCCTCCCATTGTCATTTAAAAGCCCTTAAGCGCCTCTCCGTAGCCCCTTAATGCCACTCTGCCACTTTATGACGCACCCATCGCACCGTAACACATCTTTATCGCCTTTTAACGCCTCCTCATTGCCCTTTACTATGTTGCTTCATTACCCTTTAATGTCTTCTCATTGTCCTTTAACACCTTCTGATTGCCCTTTAAAGCTTCCTCGATGACTGTTAAAGCTTGTCCGCCGCACTTTAACGCTTTTTTGCTGCCCTTTAAAACCTTCCGTCCCTTGGTATTTTCACCTTGAGCATTTGAAGAGAATAAGATTATCTAGTCAAATTCACACTTTGTAGGATATGGTAAATATCATATTTGAGCACTGATGCGAGACCAGAATTATCGCTGCTGTTGAGCGGAGGAGCCTTGGTACCTTCTGGCAATCAGACCAAAGATTATTATTATTATTTTTATATATTTTTTTTCTGGAGAAGTCAAACGGGGCTCATTTTTTAGCATATGAACTACTTGACAGGTTGTGAGACCAGCTTCTTGTCATTTGGTCTGGATATAATTAGCCTAACTGACCAAATGGACATATGTACATAGTTACCTGGACCTGGCAATCACAAGCACCTGTGGCACTTGGTAGCTAATCATCCCCGAATGGGTCATAGCTTCGAAACACCACCCAATTTAGTTGATGAATCTGGGTGAGTGATCCTGAAGGTCACAAGGTCAATTTTAGGGTCAAATATAATTTGAACATATATGCCACAAATTGGAGAACATATGTAAAACATTGTTTTGGTGTCATTTTGACACGATTATCTGATTTAAGTCTAGTTTTAATTGTTAAACTTCAATAAGTGAAATGAGCAGGCGATGAGAAGGCGCTAATGGGTGATGGAGAGACGTTATAGTGTGACGAGTGTGCTAAAAGGTGGTGGGGAGGCATTAAAAGGCTGTGGAACGGCGTTAGAGGGCGACGGGGAAGCATTAGATAACACTAGAAATACGCTATCTGGTGATAGGGTGGAGTTAACGTGTGATGGATAGGTACTCAAGGGCCAGGAGGAGGCATTGAAGGCGATAGAAAGTTGCTAAAGGGTGACAGAGAGACGTCAAAGTGCGACGGAAAGGTGCTAAAGGACGAAGAAAAAGTGTTAAAAATTGATGGAGATGCACTAAAAGATGATCGAGAGATAGAGAGGCATTAAATGACGATAGGAAAGTGCTACGGGCGATGACGAGGCGTTTAATGGCGAAGAAAAAGAGTTGGGGTGACGGAGGAGCATTAAATGGCGACAGAGATGCGTCAGAAGGCTTTGAAAAGGCATTAAAGGGCAAATAATAAAGGTCGATGCAGAAGCTTTGGACAATAGAAATGAGGCGTTAAATGACTCCACAGAGGCGTTATATAGCAATGGGGAGGCTTTAAAGTGCAATAGAGAGGCGTTCAGTGCGAAGAAGAAGTGTTAGAGGGCAACAGTTTCAAAAAGTGTCATGTTTTCGATTCTGTATCTCTTCCGCAATTTGCAACATTGAGGTCACAACTTTTGGACGTTTTTATGACTTAGCCCAGATTTTGATCCAGCACAGCATTTTTCTTGCTAACTGAAAACCGTGGAATGTGGTCAAATATTTCATTTAGCATAATTTTATATTACAATATTAAAATTTATGTGATGTAGGCCTACCTATATAACTGATAATCTTTGAGTGTAAATTTATAAAACTTTCAGAAAGTCATGCATGTTTTTAAGCCGATCTTTGTTATTCCTAACTAAACAGCACAAAATGTGGATTAGAAATTGTACGTAGTCTGGAGGAAGAAAGGTTGAAATGAGAAACATCTATTTGTGCAGCAGAATTTGAGGGGCCGTTACGGACGTAGTCAAAGTAACGTTAAAAAGCGTTACAAAGGGGGGCAAAAATCGTCCAAAAAAGCGTTACGTAATTGTTGAGCGGCTTGTCAAGCGAAATCATATCCCCTGGAAATCAGTTCCGTCCACCGGAACTAGGTTCCATCCACAGGTGTGCTGCTGGGAAATTAGATCCTCTTGATTTGAGAACTTAGATCCCTCATAAGATCGCTCGTGATCACCATGCCAACGTTCCATTTTAATTTTGAATACAGTGCCGGTTCTTTGAAGTTTGATAACACCATATCATGAAGCCAGATATGCCACAAGTAGCTAGTCTACAACTTGAATTCGCTCATGGTAATAGGATCTAGGCATCGGCTTTGGCCAGAATACAAATATCTGATATATTAGCCAGAGCAGAGTAGGCATATTGTGTAAGTACATTAGTTGGTATTTAAATTCACGAAAATGAACGAAATAAATTAATAATAATAGACTATACAAATTGTGTGTGATTGTATCCATTTTCTGGAGAAAACAATAACTGAGCAGTGAAGGGGGATATGATTTCCCGATGATGGGATATGATTTTGCAAGGCCAATGGGGATATGATTTCCCAATAGAAAACACATGACTTTACTATGGGATATGATTTTGCTTGGCGAACTTCCTGTGAACGGAACTGATTTCCCGATGGGATATGATTTAGCTCTTTACTATAGGATATGATTTCGCTTGGCGAACTTCCTGTTAACGGAATTGATTTGCCTATGGGATATGATTTTGCTTGACAGGCCCCTTATAGTACAGCAGCAGAGGGACCAAATTTTCGACGTACCTAAACAGGCGGTACAACATTTGTCCACATGTCTAGAATTGTTTTCAGGGATCTCTAGATACAGAATCTGGTAGATGACATTGCCGGAAATGGGGGCGGGCTGAGAATTTGGCACTTTTGTACACCTACCCATTTTTTAGAAAATATTCGCTTAAATATGATTTTCGCGTCATTTTCACCCTATCACAATGTTGGGCCAGTTAAATCAAATATTGTTGTATTTAGTTTTTTCTATCCATGAGGTAATGTATCTGTGGGGATAAAATAGTAAAAAAAATATAATTTTGCACTAGCATCCCACCTCGAAGAGCTATTTTGAATATTATAGATATGTCGCAAAATGAAATTTTCAAAATTCAATTTTTTTGCATATAGTTTATGACAACAGGTTCGCTTCTGCACGAAAGTCTCCATGAGCGGTGCCATTTGGTTCAGATACATCCCTTAAATCAGAATTATGTAACCAATGCTTGATTTTTCGAGTAATTGATCATTATGGTCAATTTCAAAATGGCCGCCGTGAAATTCATGATTTCTCCTGAAATGTATTATCAAACACGGTTTTCTTAAATTTTACATCACAATCACAGTTTAGGTATTAATCTTACATTTTAATGCGCGCTTAGGTATTTACAAATGCTGTAATGTGATATTTACCACCGAATCCAAGATGGCTGCCAGAAAATGGTGAAGAAAATGCTCAAAATTCCACTTTTTTGCTAATAGTTTATAAGCACAGGTTCTAATGGTGTACAATAACCTCCATGAGCGGTATCATTTCATTGAGAGACACGTACCCATGAACAAAAATTAGGTGATTAATGATTGATGTGTAGAACAATTAATAATTATAGCCTATTTCAAAATAGTCGCTGTGAAATCAATTACCGGTAATTCTCATAAAATGCATTATTGAACATGTTTGTCACACAGTTATCTCACAGACACGATTTACCGGGTAAGTGTCTGATCTTACTTTTTACTTTAAGTTACCGGGTATGTGTCTGATCTTACTTTTTAATCCTCACTATGTCCATTAAAAGTATTATAACATGGGAAAAAAAGTAGAAATTCAAGATGGCCGCCGCAACATTTTAAAAATGGCGCACCATTTTACAAATAATTTATGAGCACACGCTCTATTCTATATCTGTATGAAAACCTCCATGAGCGGTATTATTTATTTCCGAAACGTCTTATGAGTCAAGATCAGGTTTTCATTGCTTGATTTGTTAAGTAATTAATACTTATGGCCGATTACAAAATGACCGCCATGAAATCAATGAATACTCCTAAAATGTTTTATTGAACATGTTGTGCATAATATAATAGTCATTTAAAAACACGATCTTTGTATTTAGTTTTGCATTCTACTTTTCAGTGAATCCACTAAAAGTAATGTTAAGTACTTGAATCTAAAATGGCAGCAGTGAAAATGACAAGAAAATATGCGTTTGTTCAGCTCTTTGGTCCCGGTGACCTAAAGCCTTGTCTCCTAAAAATGAACATTCAGTTCCCTTTAATTGTTGTAATTGTTAAACATGTACTACGTAATGATCATTATAGAAACACTGGTTTGGTGTTTACTCCAGAGATCGCAGCCACCCTAAAAGTTATCTCAGCCACTACAAGGGTTACCTTGGCCACTAAAAAAACTGGTATCAGCCACTGACAAAGTTATCCAAGCCACTACAAAGTGATCTTGGCCACTGCAGAAGTGATCACATCAACTTTAAAAGTTATCTCAGCCACCACAAAAGTTATCTTGGCCATTAAAGAAGCGATCACACCTACTTTGAAAATGATCAAAGCCACAACAAAAGTGATTCTGACGACTAAATAAGTGATCATAGGCACTTTAAAAGTTATCTCAGCCACCACAAAAGTGATCTTCGCCACTAAAGAAGCAATCACACCCACTTTGAAAATGATATAAGCCACCACAAAAGTGATCTTTACGACTAAATGAGTAATCACAGCCACTTTAAAAGTTATTTCAGCCATGGCAAAGTGATCTTGGCCACTGAAGAAGTGATCACAGCCACTTTAAAAATTATCTAAACCACTACAAAAATGATCTTGACCACTGAAGAAGTGATTGCAACCATTCTAAAAGTTATCTCAGCCGTGACAAAAGTGATCTAAACCACTGAAGAAGTGATTACAACCATTTCAAAAGTTATCTAAGCCACTACAAAAGTGAGCTTGACCACTGACGAAATGATAACAGGCACTTTGCAAATTATGTCAGCCACTACAAAGTGATTTTGGCTACTGAATAAGTGATCAAAGCCGCTTTAAAAATTAGCTAAACCACTACAAAAGTGATCTTGACCACTGATGAAGTGATTAGAACCATTCTAAAAGTCATCTCAACCACTACAAAAGTGATCTTTGCCACCGAAGAAGTGATTAGAACCACTTTAAAAGTTATCTCAGCCATTACAAAAGTGATCTTGACCACTGAAAAAGTGATCACAACAACTTTAAAAGTTATCTCAGCCACTACAAAAGTGATCTTGGCCACTAAAGAAGCCACCACACACACTTCGAAAATGATCTAAGCCACTAGAAAAGTGATCTTGACGACTAAATAAGTGATCACATCCACTTTAAAAGTTATTTCCGCCACTACACAAGTTATCATGACCACCGAAGAAGTGATCATACCCTCTTTAAAAGTTATGTCAGCCACTACAAAGTTGATTTTGCGCATTATCAAACTGGTGTCAGACATTACAGAGTGATCTTGGCCACTGAAGAAGTGATCACAGCCACTTTAAAAAATATCTAAATCACTACAAAAGTGATCTTGACCACTGAAGAAGTGATTACAACCATTCTAAAAGTTATCTCAGCCATGACAAAAGTGATTTTGACCACCCAAGAAGTGATTACAACCAGTTTAAAAGTTATCTCAGCTACTACAAAAGTGATCTTGACCACTAAAGAAGTGATCAGAGCGACTTTAACATGTAGCTCAGCAACTACAAAGGTGATCTTGGCCAGTAAAGAAGTGATAACATCCACTTTTAAAATTATGTCAGCCGATACAAAAGTGACCTTGGCCACTAAAGTGATCACAGCCACTTTAAAAATTATCTAAACCACTATAAAAGTGATCTTGACCTCTGAAGAAGTGATTACAATCATTTTAAAAGTTATCTCAGCCACTACAAAAGTGATCTTGACCACTGAAGAAGTGATCACAGCCACTTTAAAAGGTAAGTCAGCAACTACAAAAGTGATCTTGGTCACTAAAAAGTGATTAGAACCACTTTAAAAGTTATCTTAGCCAATGCAAAGTGATCTTGGCCACAGAAGAAGTGATTATAGCAACTTTAAAAGTTATCTCAACCACTAGAAAAGTGATCTTGACCACTGAAGAAGTGGTCACAGCCACTTTAAAAATTTTGTTAGCCTCCACAGAGGTGATCTTGGCCACTAACAAACTGGTGTTAGCCACTGAAAAATTTATCTAAGCAACAACAAAGTGATCTTAGCCACTGAAGAAGTGATCACAGCCACTTTAAAAATTATCTAAATCACTACTAAAGTGATCTTGACCACTGATGAAGTGATTACAGCCATTCTAAAAGTCATCTCAGCCACTACAAAAGTGATCTTTGCCACCGAATAAGTGATTAGAACCACTTTAAAAGTTATATCAGCCATTACAAAGTGATCTTGACCACCGAAGAAGTGATCACAGCGATTTTAAAATTTATCTCAGCAACTACAAAAGTGATCTTGGCCAGTGAAGAAGTGATAACAGCCACCTTGAAAATTATGTAAGCCACTACAAAAGTGACATTTGTTGCTGTACTATATCCAAAATAAGAAATATGGGAATTTGGTCTCTATGTTTTGCTTAATTGGTAAATGCGCAGCACAAAAAAATAATTTTGCAGTTCTAGTCTAGGGACATGATTACATCATATGGTCATATTAAGAAGCCAAAGGAAAATTACCGATTTTTGATGATTTTAGCCTGATTGTGTCGTTTTAAGATATTACATCAAACCGTGTTTATTATATGACTATTAGGTAGACAATGTTCAATAATGCATTTAATTAATGGCCGCCATTTTGAAATCGCCATAATGATTATTTACTTGATAAACCAAGAATTAATCACCTGATTTTGACTTAATATATGCCTCTAAACCAAATAATAACGCTCACTGAGGTTTTCGTACAGAGCAGAACGTGTGCTCATGAACTATTTTCAAAAGTTTCGGAAATATTATTTGCCATTTTTACGGCGGCCATCTTGGATTGGTTCTTAAATAACATATTCTCAGAAACCGTGTTACGTCATCACAGGTCAGCATTTACTGCGGGACAGCTACTAGGTGATAACAACGCCTGGGCTGTCAAAGGGATTATACTTCAATGTACTGATTTAATGGCAAAAAGTTGGGACATCCCCTTGAAAATCCCCGTTTTTGCCAGAATCGCGTCATAACATAACATTTCAAATCCATGTGTATTTTAATATATATTTAGCCGCAAATAGAAACACTGAAAACCATAAAAAATTATATTATATCACGCTAATTGCAGATAAAGTTTAAGATGACAGATTTTATGTGCTAAACAGTACATGTCCACGCGCCTATTATGCGTTGACCTCGTGACCCCGAGTGCATGGTGTGACACGCAACAAGACTGCAACATGATTGGCTTTGAACAGACGAGGTCACACGTGCCACCATGGCAACTTACACAAAACACTCCTAAAAGTTGTGCTCCCCTGTTGAATAAATGTCGTTTTTAGCCTACATACAATCTCTCCGGAGTGAAAAAAACATAATATGAATGAAAAGAGATAATATTCCTATTAGACTGTCATGTTTATAGCGACATAAAGCAGAATGCTACTTCGGGAGATGTGTTTTAGCGTCGCTACTTTTTATACTTGACATAGTGAAAAATCAGGACCAAACTGCCTTTCTAACACCTAGTTCGCACCCAAGGTCACGCCTTCAAGGCCGTTCAGTTTCTGAGAATTCTAGCACTTGAAATATACATATATATATTCAGTGGATTCATTCACCTTTAAAATATAAGAATAGACACAAAAACCATGTTTCCGAGATAATAATTAAGCAAACCATGTTGAATTATGCATATAAAGATTAAGCATTGATTTCACCGTGGCCATTTTAAAATTGGCCATATTTATTACATGATAAAACATGTGCTTTGAAAATATTTGCAAGAAAATGTGAAATTTTCTTGATCATTTCTGGCAGCCATCTTGGATATCACATCCCAGCATTTGTAAATACTTGATCGAGCGATAAAATGTAAGATTAGACACTCAAGCCGTGCTTGTGATGCGAAATTTAAGAAAACCATGTTCAATAATACATTTCGGGAAAAACCATGGATTTTACGGCGGTCATTTTGAAATTGGCCATAATGAACAATTACTGGACGAATCAAGCATTGGTAACCTAATTCTGACTTAAGGGATGTATCTGAACCAAATCGTACCGCTCATGGAGACTTTCGTGCAGAAACGAACCTGCTGTCCTAAACTATATGCAAAAAAATTTTTAAAAAAAATTGCGAAAAATTGCATTTTGCGACATATTAACAATATCCAAAATAGCCCTTAGAGGTAGGATGCTAGTGCAAAATTATATTTTTTTTACTATTTTATCTCCACAGATATATGACCTGATCAATAGAAAAAAAAATCCAAAAATATTTCATTTAAATGGCCCAACATTATAATAGAGTGAGAATGACGCAAAAATCATATTTTAGCGAATATTTTCTCTAAAAATCGGGTAGGTGTACAAAAGTGTCAAATTCTCAGCCCGCCCCCATTTCCGGCAATGTCATCAACCAGATTCTGTATCTAGAGACCCCTGGGAACAATTCTAGACATGTGGACAAATGTTGTACCGCCGGTTTAGGTAACTCCTTAAATATGCCTCTTTTTTGGTGTCTGCTGCTGTACTATTAAAGGGACTGGCCCACGCTAAAATCATAAAAAAATCGGTGATTTTATTTCGGGTTCTCAATATGACCATATGATGTAAACATGTACATAGACTAGAACTGCAATTTTTTATAATTGTTGTGCTGCGCATTCACCAGTTAGGCTAGATATAGAGACGAAATTCCTGATTTCTAATTATTGACAACCATGTCAAAAATAGGAAATGCGGAAATTTCGTCTCTATATCTAGTCTAACAGATGAATGCGCAGCACAAAAATTATACAAATTTGCAGTTCTAGTCTATGTACATGTTTACATCATATGGTCATATTAAGAACCCGAAATAAAATCACCGATTTTTTTATGATTTTAGCCTGGGCCAGTCCCTTTAAGCATGTTAAGGAAAATGAAATATCTCTTCTAGCTGAGTGTTCGATTGATTTATTGAGAATGGCTGCCACTCTGCTTCGTTTTGGCTCTGCAATCTTGCCCAGCTGCACAATCAGTGGTATTAAGAATATAAGAATAGTATTATATTGACCATAATTTCCATTTTAAAATTTCATCCTATTTGTTATATGGGAAATAAACGATGATAAGTTTTTTTGTCCAACCCCCGGCACCGGGCGATAATAAAGGTTTGCGTCATTCACTATGAGCGATAATATGTGAAACTGAACAACTGAGATTGACTTTTAATTGGATACTCTATGTCCAACACGGCAGGGCTAGACGCATACTATAGTCTATACCGGGGTTCCCACTCAAAACTGAAAACAAAATTCCATGATACCCGGTTATTTTTCCAGGTTGCTCAATTCCGTTTTGGCTGCATGTGGAATTCGTCTCACTCTAAATTGTTATTATTCGTCTAAATTGTTTTCACGTCAAAAGATTTGGGCACATGCAACCACCAGTGGTCAAATATCAGGCTAAGAAAGAAACACAAATGACAAAGAATAAATTCTGCGAAATGTATTCTGATATTGAAAAAAATGTGGATAACTGAAACAAAATTCCATGATTTTTTCATGAAAATGTCCTTTTTTTGAAATGATATGATTTTTCCATGCATGGAATTTTTTAGGCTAAATTCCAGCTCTGCTATACCCAAAGCAAATTTGACTAACCAGGATAGCATGATTTTCGCTGATTTAGGCCTACAAGTCAATTCTCAACACGACAACAGATTTTCATGAAATTTTGCAAACACTATTTTTCAAAAAGAATTCCACCAGCCCTGAAATTTCAAAAAAATTCATAAAATTATAGTCTGACTTAACTTCTTAAGCATATTTCAAAAGTTAGACCATTTGACATTTAGACCCTAGTAAATTGAAATTACGAAGTCCCTCTATAAATCCATTAAACTAATTCTAGAATATCATGGATGGACAACTTTTTATTGTTTTTTGTTTCTATTTTATTTAAGGGTTAAAACTACCTAATGCCAGAAAGTGACCATTAAATTGACCTATGATTTATTCATTGTTTAAATAATAGCTACTAAGTCTCATTTTTATTCACATTTAAACCTTTAAACGCAGCCCCCGAGTATACTCGGTGGCAAAAGATGTCTCCCTGTCGCGGACCCCGAGTATACTCGGGTGCAGGGTGTGTTTTTTTGTATTTTTGTCTGTAAAATCAATGTGGTCCGGTAATCATGGGAGTAGCCATGTTTTTGCTGATAAAAGTTTGTTTCTCTTTCGATTGTGCATGGATAGGACCTCATAATGTTATCTAGGCCGATGTAGAGCTGTCATTCTTAACCCTTACACTGCTGCATAAAATTTGCAGCATGTCTGGTTTCCGACTAAGTAATATCTGGCACGTTTTTTCTTCAAAAAAACATCTGATGAACAACTGATATTAAAAGCCATCATGTTACAAAATCAGTCAGTTGGCTATCGTTAAAGCGCAAATAGAAAGACACCACAAAACGAAAGTGAGAAGGTTATTTCAAGGTTTCACCTTGAAATGACCTTGATGTGACCTTGACATGACCTTGGTGTTATCCACCAGTAAAACACAACTCCAGTAGTGCCAAGTTTAACGATTTGGGTGTGAGATCGCCAGATTTTCTGACCAAAAAATGGCCTCTCACGATTCTCCCCGATTTTTTCTAACTTACTCACGATTAATTTGACAATCATCCTTTAATATTAAAAATCATAGAAAGACATCACCAACTGGTCACCAGAGGCCAGCATTTGCTGTGGTAAAATTCAAAATTTCCCCGGTGGCACCCCCTTTTGGGCTTTCCCCCCTTCTGGGCACTTTTGTGACCAACTGCGGCGTCCATCCTCATGATTTTATTACCCTCAGACTGAGATTCTCACTCTTTTCTTCTTCTTTTCTTTTTCTTCTTCTGCAACTCCTTCTCATGTTATTATTTGCTCATAAGCTAAGATCCTGCTGGTGTCTTTATACAAATCTGACATTACAAAATATTCTGATTTTTTTTTCAATCCCCCTCCCCAGGAATTCAGCGATGGGGAGTTCAGCGTTAAAAGGGTCAAGAATTTTTTCTGCAAATTATCACCTCAAGAGGCATCAAAATATCCAGATTTTATAAAATACCGAAATACAAGTTCAGAACCTCTATATTGTGATAAATAATGCCATTTATATGAATATAGTATTACAGTATACTTGTTGGTATATGTTTAGGTTGCCTGGGAGGAGCTGGCTCCATTGAAAGCATACGTCTGGCATCCAAAAAAGCAGGGTCGTCGACTAGAAACAAGAAAAAAAATACTCCAGGAAAAGGTCGCGGATGGAAGAAACAGGATGGTGATTATGTTGAGGCTGGAATGATCATTTATAAGCAGTTGGGTCTCCGCTTTTATCCGGGTGAAAATGTAAGTTTGCATTTAATCACAGAATTTTCAGCAATTCTGATAATAGATCTCTCAGTGAATTTACTTGCAAAATTGAGAAATAAAAAGTTTTGCACCTATAATTAGGCTAACAGCCCAAACAATGTTTCAACAACTCAAATCACATCGGCAACAGAGACAATATCATCGCAGACATTACCAGCCTACCACATGGT
Organism: Flabesymbios commensalis; assembly: GCA_964017125.1. Classification (NCBI taxonomy): domain Eukaryota; kingdom Metazoa; phylum Annelida; class Polychaeta; order Terebellida; family Flabelligeridae; genus Flabesymbios; species Flabesymbios commensalis. The sequence continues at coordinate 99,212,159 of OZ024904.1, read as the reverse complement.
TTTAAACGCAGCTTTCCCCCCATAACAAAACTATAATAAACTGGAATTGTTCATCAATCAAATTATAGAAATTACATATTACGTATGTGGCTGGAAATTATTTATGAAATTTAGGACACTTTAAAAAAAACTGATCAGAGAATTTCTGGTGAAAAGTAGAAAAATCTAATGCAGTTGTGGACATAAGTCCTCACAGAGTTATAAACAATAATTATCTGTAGATGACACTTTTGCCTACTTTATTTTTTACAGGTCGGTTGTGGCAGGGATCTGACACTATTTGCACTGGAGCCTGGCCGTGTGGTGACATCTTCAGAACAACTATCACCTTACCCTTACAGCCAGCTTTACCCTGCAGTCAAGGCTGGAAGAGTTGTCTACAAAAAATTCTTCCATGTAATCCCTGATAAACAGAAACAAGAATTTAAGCTTGTGTCTCAAATATAATAGTCTATTATAAATGTATGAAATGTTTTTTTTGTAAATAAATGTTATGTATTGAGTTTTGTTCTTCATCTCTATAATGTTATATATCAAATTCAATCTAGTTCAAGTTTTGTGCATTTGTCTCTTTCTAAGTAAATCTGTTAAGGCTTGCGCATATTTTGTAGCCAACTTCTCAATGGTTCTTTATTGAACTAAAATATTTATAGCAAAAAATTTATAAAATCTCTAGATTAAGTTTGGAAATAATCATTCATCTATATTTCCAAGTTCCTGAGAAACGGAAAAATATTGCAAATCTGTGATGATGATGTACTTTGATGTACATCCCACTAAATTAAGTCCCTTATCACCATGTCCGATGACACATTGTAAAATGCGGGGAATCTCTTGCGAATATGGGAGATTTGAGTAAAAATCATTATCTTCTCGTTTATTTTTAACGTGTATGGTATATTTATCTCATGGTTGAGAAATGTGGCCCTTACAGATTGTAACTAGCCTCGGTTTGGTGGCCAGTGTTAATGTGCAACCCTGATAGCGGTTTTGAACATCAAGATATTGGTGGTTCACCAACAATATTCAATGGTATAAATGTGCCAGCTTAGTACAATAGGGCCCACATGTTTGTTGCAGCTTTCCACGAATTGGGCTTCTCTTGATTATACACATTTCAGGTGACCAAAACCAACAGTGATAAAATATTTGTATCTATTTTAAATGGATACCGTATTTATTCTAATTTTAAAACGCCCGGGGCGTTAATGAGAATACCCCCACCTGAGATTACAGGGGGGATGGGCGCTTAATAGAGCAGTATTTTAATGATCACATAGTGTAATGATCATTGTTTTTATTTTTAAATTATGCGGGGATTAGAACATAGGCAATTATTAGAATAAATACGGTACCTCATGTGAAAATGGGGAAGCTGTGGAGGCTGAGTATTGATGGTAATTTGAAGAAGGTGATACCTCCTGTCTTCTGTCCTAAAACACAAGCCAGTATTTTTGATTAAATTGAGACACATGTAGTTGACAATAAGCAAAAGCTCCACAATTACAATCAATACAGGTGAGAGATGTAACAAAAAAAAAATAGAACATTTGTTTTTTATTTGGCATTTAGATTATAAATAACATATTGTAAACAATAATAGTACGTACACATAACTCTGCGTTAAATAAATGGTAAATTATTGAGAAAATTGAGGTTAAGCTTAGTTCGAGAGGATATTCACAACATGTATAAAACAAGACAAAATAAGTACACCTGACAACAAACGCGTTGACACTTGGTACAGTATAATTATCTAAAATTGGTAAGAATATACATTGTATGTAATTATATGTAAACTGAACATTATGCTCAGTTTTCAAGAAGTCTGGATGGTTGTCATGAACGCATGTGTGGCGTAAGCAATAAATATAGACAGCTGTGGACGGAATGATTAATCCTAAATACACGTATTCATGATGATCGTATTAGTTTGTAGGTCTAAGATCACTATTACCATACACAGTCAAATCTCACAAAATGTGGCCATATAACACTTAATACTAAGCAAGCAATAATCTGCAGAAGTGATGCTGTGCTAACATGTAACCACATGTTATGATGTAATTATAACATAACACGTGATGTCACTTCTTTTGGCCACTAGATCACACATTTTTGTGCTAACGTTTGTGCTGCACGAAATAAATAAAATCACAACAAATATTTCTGCCATAGTACTGATCGTAGGTATCTGCTAGAAGGTAACCGCAGTTTGATGTGGGGACGTTCAGAGGTTTTACTGCACACTGTGGTTTGGCAAGGACACATTGATAGTAAATCCACATGACTTGGCAGTGGTGGTTCAACCATGTGCGCAGCCATAACGTGATGATTTACTGAATGTAGAGATTCATCTGGTTCTTAATATCATCCATGTTGTCTACGCCAAATTTATCTGTCTGTGCTCCCATTAAACGGAAGATGTCTTCCAATTGCTTGGCCTGAATCTGCCAACAAAATACAAAATAAATAATAGTCATTGTAAACATTTGCGCATCTACAATTTATTTATTGTTTATCTGCAGGATCAGTGATTAGTAAATCAATATTTAAATGTATTGTCTAAGATTGACATAGGTATTCAATTTAGAGGCTGAGCTGTTTGAGTTAAATAAATTCAATTGATGGACATTCATCTACTGAATTGTTTTTACTTCTGTGACAGGTTACGAGCAAGCACGGGACATTGACACAATGTTAGGCCAGCGCCGTTGACGGTGGAGCAAGATTGGTGCAACAGTTTGTCGGAGAGAAATCTGTATTATTGTAAGACGCCATTTTTTATTCCGCAAGCAGTACAGACCGCAGCTCAAATTGACAAGTGTCTGTTTGCCATCAATCCGTTCAAGTTAGCTTAAAATCGGACAGTCACACATAAAGAGCTTCCATACCCTAAAACACGTGATGTTGACCGAATATTGGCCTAATGTTGGGCCAGCGGCGCAGACGGTGGGCCAACGTTTAACAAACTTTGGGTCAACGGCATGAGTTTACTGGGATAGACATAATTCACCAAGTATAGTTTCTAAATACACTGCACAATCAATTGTGAGAAACATATATATCTGTGAAACGCAGTGAAGTCAACTGAAATCGGTGTGAATGGCAACTCTGTGAAAACGAAGTTATATAACACCCCCTCCCCCACACTTCATTGTATTAGCCAGCTCGGTATAAATATTGGAGGTAAAAGCTATCGAGTTTCACAGAATAGACTATAAATTGTAACTTTAGATTGCTATGGGTTTTTCATTCTCAAAGACAGCAGGCCTAGTTGTTATTTGACTGTCACAAGAGCCAAAACTAGACTGCAAATATGAGTTACCAGTTCGAACGGCGGTTAAAAATCATGCATTATGTCAGTTTACCTGTCTCTCTGATAGTTTTTGTTCCTCAGTCATGCCCTCTTCTATCTTTTCCATGGCAACGCGCTGTTGGGTTTTCTTCACTTGTCCAGGAATGTGTTCACAGAAGTCAATCAGGTCCACTTCTCCCTCTCCTTTACCACCTGACTCAGAACAAGCAGACGGCGCGGCATCATCTTCATCAGAACCTGCAGCACACAGAGTAACATTCATAAACATGAGACGAAGAACCAGTGTTGTTATAATGCTGGGCCAGCGTCATAGACGGTGGACCAGCGTTAACCCTTTGAGCCCTCACGATGCATCAAAGCATCATTTTACATCCCTGAAGACAGACCTAATTTTCCCACAACTAAGGGTTTTAGAATGAAAATTTCAATGAAACTGGTTTACTAATACAAGGCCATTTTCTTTACTTTTTAACCCACATCAAATCATATTTATCCATTACAAGTCGAGAATTGCGACAGCAATTCGCGGCTTGTAATGGATGAAGATGACAATGGTAAATTCAGGCTTGAAAGGGTTAAATCCACGCCGGCATCCACAGAATTGGAAACAAAAGATGACATTTATAACTGGTCAGTAACCACGGGACATTGAAGTTAGAACCGATGATATTTTAACCCTTGTGTTAATAAATCAACATTGCATGGTCAGATTCTGACGTCTAAAATCATTCCCAACACTGAAAGAGTAAACTATTTATAACGGTTATTATATTTTTTTTTAATTCTTTCAGTGCGGGGACTGTCTTTAGGCATCAGATGCTGACGTCTAGAGACGGTCCACGCTGAAAGGGTTAAAGGCGCGGTCACCGATGTGCATTTACAACAACAATAATACGCATTTGCCATTGGAAGAAACGCCCCCCCTCCCATCCATTGGCTTCTTAATAACCCTTCAAGCGGTGAGCACATCTATACTAGTTTGTAATACATTTTATTAGCCGATCAAACCACTGTATGTGGGAACGAAATGAGTGCTTAAATATATCCAAGATTTGCAAAAGTTTGGTCTCAGGTCGCGGTAGGGGAGACACTACTTCCAGTGGGTTAAAAAATAAATTATATAACTTGGCGCTTCGACGCCATGCTATTAAAATGGAATGTTCACCCACTTGGAAGTGACGCGATCCGCAAATACAAGTGGGTAATTTTTTTCGGATTTGTCAATCTTGCTGATACGTGCAAAAGTTGGAAAGTGGTGGATCAATGCAGGGGGTGGCGAAAGTACTTTCAAAAGTCGCCTAAATTGGCCTGAAAATACACAAAAATCTGAGGGCAAAGTCCCAGCGCTCCCCAACCTTTTTTAGATCCTGGATCCACCCCTGGTTGTATAATTTGGACATGTCATGCAAAAAATATACTAGATCCCACAGAAAACGAATATGTGACTGCGTTCTACCTGAGAGGTATAATTACTCAGCAGAAATAAGATCCAAGCAAACACAAAACATTTGTATAACATTTATACAACGTCGGCCCAACGTCTTCGTTAAATGTTATACAAATGCTCTGTGTTTGCTGGGATAGGCCTGCAGGTCTGCACATGCATCCTATTCTATGATTACAAAAGCACATCCGTCGTCTTCAGGATATTACGTGCGGTGTCTAAATAAATAAACCTATGAGCATTACTTAGCTGAGTCCTATAAAGGCACCTGCAAATCCTATTCTACGAGAACAAAAACACGCCGTTCGTCCGTTATACTTCAGGATATTGTGTGTTTAACCGTCAGACTTCCAAAACATAAATTTATGTCTTCAGCCACGTTCAGCTACCGCGATCCAAAGCACAAAACATTTATGAATATAACATTTGTACAACGTTGGGCTAAAGTCTACTATGTTGGCTGTTGGCCCAACATAGTACAAATGTTATACAAATGTTTTGTGTTTGCTGGGAATCGAGAAATTACATGTATTCGCTGTTGTTCAGCTCAGAGTGAATTCCCTCCCCGACTCAGAGTGAATTAAAGTGAAACAATGTTTTATGTTGGGTCAGCGTTGTAGTTGGGTATTTGTTTACGACGCTGGCCCAACATCAAGAAAACATTGGGTCAAAGTTATTGGGGTTATGTTTGTTGGGAACTGTTTAAACAATTAATTACATGTTAAAAGGAGATTTCTGAACCATCGCAAAGGTAAGCATGGCAAGGTAATCAGGCTATCTGAGCGTCAATGATGAATGTAATCGTTTTCTAACCATTTCCTTTTATTAGTATTCGTTTTAATTTAATAGCACCTCATAAACATGATAAAGGTGAAACGTGTATAAATCAGCGAGATTGCTAAAAAAATTAGCTTTCATTTTGACAAATCCGAATAATTTTCCTCCACTTGAAGTTGTGAATCGCGTCAGCGACTCGGCCAGACATTGCTTCAAGTGAAGGGGGTGGGTTACAATTGAACCCTTTCAGCGCGGGGACCGTCTTTAGACGTCAGAATTTCAGACGGTCCCCGCGCTGAAAGAATTTATAATGGCTGTAGACTCATAAGACATGTATGATGATTTCAAACTTAGAAAACGTTTTTGGTCTCCATGCCATGGTTTATACAAAAATATTTCAGCAGCGTTGTAACCATGGCTTTTCAATGGTTAGGACACCAATGGATGGTATTGATTTGTCAGGCACACCTGTGTCTGATGCGGCATTGGGATTTACCTGTTAGCTGCATGGTGCATGCGAAGCACAATGCCGCCGGCCAGAGTCGGGCGGTAGAACGCGGGGCTCGCTCAGGAATTATTTCCGTGGGGATTCTGGCCAGACCTGCAGGAATTGTTTTCAAGGGGAATAATTTGGCCTAGAAAAATTGTGTAGAAGTTTTGTAGTCGTGCATCTACCAAGGTAGCCTATCATAATAGTTCATGCAAAGAACTGTTACAGTATCAACATTTAATTTAATTTAGCATTTGCCTCAATTGTGTAGCAAACTGCTCTGATACACCAGACAAAATACCCAGCAAACACGAGACGTTCACACAGTGTGGCTTTAGTGTTGGGCCAGCGTCTGCGACGATGGCACAACACTAAAGCAGCATTGGCTCAACATCACGTGACTTGTCTTTCTGGAATGTCATATGTAGCGTTCTCGGCACTTGGGGGGGGGGGGGGGGGCGGTGTCCGAAATGCCTAAAAACCTCCCTAAATACGCCCCGGGACAGCCACTGATTGATTGGGTGAATCAGGTGTAGATTTTAGATTATAATTACATCATTGGCTCAGAATAGCGCACAGTCAACTCATACTGACAGTAGGGCTAATCATATTAATGGTAATTTACCAACTATCTCGATCGTAACTAAATACCTCGGTCACAATCACCCTGCTGGACGCTGTAAACTGGTAATATAAGTTATATGTGGGACATACATATAATACTGCACATACTCCATCAAATGGCGACATTTTGAAATTTAGCATTAGGGGCCTATAAAAAAATGATAACCCTTATAAACCGCTAAGCACGACCTGTGTCGTTTTTAGTTTGTCTTATTAGCTGATCAAATCACTGTCAGCATGGTTAGTGGGAATGAAGTAAGTGTTTAAACATCAAGATGTACAAATAATTATTTGGTCTGAAATTGAACAAATATGAGTAATTTTCGCCCATTTGAAGTTGTGGATCGCGGTAGCGAGACACAACTTAAAATGGGTGAAAATTTATATTGTGTTACTTAGCGGTTTAAGGGTTAATTTCCTCTCGCCTTCAGAATCCCAAATGAAAATGAATTAAAACTGGAGATAAATTAACATATTTGCGACGTGTTATCGTGCACATTGGACAAACATGTCATCATCGAAAACAAATGATTACGTTTAGCATGTTTAGTTTACTCGAATTATCCTATTTTGTAAACGCACATTTTACGTGCATTGTTTGCATATAATTTCTAAATAACAGACCCGAGAGGGTAGAAGTGCCCTGATTCACTGATAGTGGATAATTACCAGGTATTGATTGATCCATCACACCTGACAGTTAGTAGCCAGTGGTGACATACGCAAGATACAAATCTGCAGCGCAAACAATAAACCTTGTCCCAATGTTGGCCTAATGATGAGCCAGACTCGTGGACGGTAGAGCAGCAGCTTGGTCTACCGTCAAAACTATACCATTCCCAGCAAACACGATAAATTGACCCAATGCTGAGCTAATGTTGGCCCGCCGTCTCCGACGTCAGCCCAACATTAACCCAGCATTGGGTCAACATATCGTGTTTGCTGGGTTGGGTCTCATCATTTTTTTTTAAAGGGTTTCATTCAATATTTCACTGAATACTTAAAACCGATATTTATAATTAAAAAAAAAAATGTTTTCTAGTCCGTCATCCAAGTACATGTAGCCCACCATATAAAATAACCCTTTTATCGCTAAGCACGACCATAGTCGTTTGTATTAAGTTTTCTTAGCCGTTTGAATCACAGTTATTGGGAACGAAATAAGTGTTTAAACATCACAATTTGCAAATATTTGGTCTCAAATTAAATAAAACAAATATGGGTGATTTTTCCCCACTTGAAGTTATGGGTCGCGGGTAGCGAGACACAGCTCCAATTGGGTAAACATTCAAATTATTTAATGGAGCGGTTTTAAAGGGTTAAGAGATACGTCAAATAGTTTTAAAAAATGGTCTTCATAACGTATAATAAAATGATCAAAATGACATGTGACATACAATAATTATGTATACATGTACATTCAGGGCTCAGAATTAGTGGTAGCCTGTGTGTACTGGTCAAATATTCTCGGGGACTACCAAAACCTCAAGGCTTGTACATGTGCACATGTAGCTCGATGGTCAACCAAATATATTTACAGTGTATAGGAATTGTGTAGATATTTTTTTAAATAATTAGTTTGAAATAAACAAATTCGTTTTTATAATAATGATACTGATATCATAAATTCATCAAATACAAACCAGAAGATCAATAATTGTATACATTTATTTGTGAAATTAATCTTTTGACATTTTTCACAAGCTCTGCAAATTGGTTAGTATAGGCTCTCGTTTCAAAGGTGAAATAATCGTTTTAATCAGGATTAGACCAGTGAGCTTGATGGCGATCCATTACAGACAGTCAAGCTTGAAACACGCTGAAAAACGAATGGGCATAGCAGTATCCAATGCTTCCACGATTCCTTAAGGCAATGAAATAAAGCAATGATTTCAAAATATCACACGTGTCACTGATTTATCTAGATACGTGCATACATTCCAAAGAGACTAGCCCGCCCTCCACATAGTTTTGGTCATGGTTGTCAAAAAGTCCAAATTCGTATGGTGCATTAATTACCAGTTGCCTAATTTTATGTTCTATTGATAATATATCATTAGATTTATTTCAACAATAAAAGTTAAGATTGAATGACTATCTGACTATTGATGCACATGACAAGGTTAAAATTGGACTAAAATTAGGTGGTGTGCTATAGTTCATTCAATTGTCTTTGTATTGCAATGCAAGAAAGGTGTTTAAAAATGAATATATTTTTAAGCACAGGTAGGCTGGATTCACCACAGAAAAAAATCGTGTTTTTGAAATTTTAATTCATCGCCAAATGCCATTTAACATGTTTAACCACCACTTATTGATCTTGTGGGAAGCAGAGGGTGTTCAGGCGTGACCTGGGAACGTTTTTGTGGCGTTGGTCAGCTTTCACAGCGGGTGATATAACACACGCGCCAGGTAAGTGCGAACAGATGACCCCTTCAGGACTAACGGAAGCAAATTAATGACCGTAATTATGGTAATGTCTCCGTCCCGCAGAGCAGTAAGAGGTCATGACGTAACTACACCATACTGTCAAAGGCAGCCCTGGGGAGGTGTTACGTCCCGCCATGGCTTTCAAATGATGGGGAGCACCGAGGCACGTGTGGATTTAACCCTTTCAAGCCTGCCTTTACATTGGCATCTTCATCCACTACAAGCCGCGAATTGCTGTCGCAATTCTTGTCTTGTAGTGGATGAAGATGATTTGATGTGGATGAAAAAGTAAAGAAAATTGTCGTGTATTGGTAAACCAGTTTCATGGAAATATTCATTCTAAAACCCATGGTTGTGGGAAAATTAAGTCTGTTTTCAGGCATGTAAAATGATGCTTTAATGCATCATGAGGGCTTAAAGGTTTTTAAACACTCAACAGGTGCTGGTTTAATGTTGAACCAGCGTCGTAGAAGATCGTACAGCGTTAAACTGGCAACGGATCGGAGTCACGGTCCCGTGTCCCCTGTCCTGCTAATTCCCTTCTATTTCTAACGCTGTCTCACTGCTGGGCCAGCATCTCCGACACCGCCCCGCAGTTAATACGACACTCGGCCACCGTCCGCTTTGCCCAGGATACTGAAGCTGTTATCATGGAAAAGGATATAAATGTCAATAAAAAGTCATAATTTTTTTCTATATCTTTTATTCTAATCGTGTCATGCATGGTGAACTATTTTAATCCAAGAACACTCAAATTGTCGTATTATTTTGAAACAACCGGCAGTAGGCCTATAAGTCCACTATCAAAGTTAAACCGTGTCATTTGCCCAATGAGTCAATGTTGTAGCGAAGTGGCTAGCTGTTGTCTCTCTACTAACCCTTGACCCTTAAAGCGCTGAAATATTTTGTGCAAACTACGGAGACCAAAGGGTTATTTTCAATTCGAATTAATTATAAATGTCTTCGCTAGCTCTTTCTGCTTTATTTCAATACCTATGTTATGGGTCTACGACTACCCGTTATTATGAATATTTTTACTCCTGAAGATTACAGTGCGGGGATCGACTTTAGACTTCAGAATCTGACGTCTACAGATGTCAGATTCTGACTCTAAAGTCACTTAGATTATAGGTCTATAATATATATTCTTACCCACTGAGTTGAAGTCGTGCCTTGTTGCCGTGACAGACAACTTGAAGTGAGTAGAAATTACATGTACATACGTACAGAACTATGCAATTGAAACTTGTGGTGAAAACGAAATTCCCTTTCATTTCCCCCCACCTGTTTCACACAAATTTACCTGAATGGGAATTTTTGTGAAACAGTACTGTTTTCCCTCATGTCCCTCTCTTTTCCCCGATGTGGGGGAAATTGATTTCCCCGTCAGGGAATTTGTTTTCTCATTGGGGAAACATAATTCCCCAATTTTCCCCAATACAACTTCACAAGTGTACACTGTCTCTGAGCATTAGGCCTATTTTATGCATATCACATGTATCTTTGAAAATGAGGATTCCACATTATGTTAATGCTTCAGCATGTTGAGATGTTCACAGATCTGTGTCAGAATTTGTATTCTAGGCGTTGGCATATTTCTAGAAAGAGATCTACATGGCAAAATGAAACAACCCATGACCATCTCAGACTACGATATCAACATCAACCCCCTCCATGGACAGTAACTAAATATATATATATAGTAACTGCTCAGAATATCAACCTACTGAGAATCTTAATCTGAAAACATTTTAATTCAACAGAAAAAATCCTTCTTAATTGTTTAATTTCATTCATTTGATATGTTTAAGTGTCCTATAATTTATTATCATTATTTATAACACTTTCTCATGTTAAAATACTGACCTTTCTGATTGTCCGTACTAGTACAATGGGCCTATTTGTGATTATTTGCAACTTGACATTTCAATTGAAATAACATATCCCCCCCCCCAATTTGTATCTGATTCCTAGTTTTACTAGTCTACCAGGTAACAGGTAACCTCACTACAGGTAATATCGCCACAGATTGGTAACCTGACCACACTATCATGACTAGTATGGCAGAGTAATCATGGTAATCTCACCACAGGCTCAGCTTTAGTAACCTCACAACTACACATGGGTCTGAGTAACCTCACCACATCTGTTATTCGCATTGACCGATACGACCCTCATAATTTATTACGAATTTAATGTTCATCTCAATATATGTACATTTGTTTATTGAAAATTCCAATTGGTTCAGCTCGAATAGCATGGCCACTCCCACAGTGCACGAGTGTGGGTAACCATGGTAGCATATGATGAGTGCAAGTACTAGGATATGAGGAAGTCACAGTCATAAATTAAGATGATTGTGATACAGTCTTTCAAACCAAGGAAAATAGAATCAAACTCATCAATTTTTTTAATGCACATTAGGTCCAGTAAGTACCGGTATCAACTTTTACTGGACCTCACACATGATTATCAGACCACTAAAACAAGAAATGACAAGAAACTTCTCAGATATTACCAGACATGGGGGCAGACCTATTTTGCTGTTTATCAGATCTTCACATAATTCATTACTACTACTAGGTTCAGTCGGACGTGAATTTTAATGGCTGGTAATACTACAATAGATTATTTATACGGAACAAATACTTAACATAGTCTTAGATAGTCTATAGATTAAGATTTAAAAAACATGTTAAAGCAGGTCAGTCGTTTCACTTCACTGATAATATCTACTTTTGTGTACCTAGCTCATATTGTTATATATAAAATTTGTAACCATACAAATACAATGCTCCGTTTATCATGTTTACATTTTGATATTCAACAGCTATTTCCACTCCAAGCTTTCTTTAATTGAAAGAAATTTATGTTTGACATGTTTTTTTTTTGTAGAATTTCGGAAAATTGATTAATTATTTTGATTTATTAAATAATTAGATGTAAAATTGGCTAAACATCATAGTCAGATAATGCACAGTATCAAAATTTCGAAAATAATGAACATTATTAAACTGAGTTGTCACCACTTGAACTGCTGCACTTTTTGTGTCAGAGTTTTAATTACATGATTCCATGTAAATATTAACATGATTAAGTACTGGTATTGCATAAATATTTGTAGGGTTACTATGGTGTTCAATAATGAGTATTGAGCACCACTCTTGCTGAAAGTATTACACATTAAGAGCCCACATATAATTTTTGTGAAATTACCCCTTGCCTGTGATCTAAATTGAATAATTTAGGACTATACAACAAGGTGTTTTTTAATATTCCATGATATTAACTTGATTAATATTATTAAATTATAAATTATTATTCTTGACAATATTAACATTAGCATGATTCTAGCCTGAGACACAATTATCTGTACAACGCATGTTTTTCGTCGATTTCTCAGTTAATTTTAACCGATTTACTTGAAATTTTTCACAGGCCATTTGCTAGTCATGTCCTAACATTGGTAAGAAATTCGATAAATTATATTGAATATTTCAAAAGTTAGACCATTTGACATGTAGTAAATTGAAAATATGACGTCCCTCTACAAACCCATTAGCTGATTACACTAATTCTGGAATTTTATTTTAAATGGTCACACTTTTGAAATAATCAGAAATATAATTTTAAGAAAATTTCACCTATGTTAGGACATGACCTGAAAATGGCATGTACATGATGTACAAAATTTCAAAGAAATTTGGTCAGAAATGACAGAGAAATCGACGAAAATCATGCACTGGGCCTACAGGTTAACCAAAATAATTGTGTCCTGGAGCTAGACTATAGGCCTACAGTCTGTTTCACCGGAACCTGGATGTAGCCTTTGTCTAATTTGCTTGGTCGCTCTTTAAAATTTTTTAACAATTTTTCTCTCGGATCATTTTTTCATGTTCCCCCAACATCACCGAAAATTTGGTGCTATTTTGTTGTGTATTTTGGAAGTTAGACAACGTCAATGGTGGTAAAGAAAGCTGTAATTTTGAGAAAATATTACATGCCAAATGGTCTAATTTCGCTAATACACAAAAAAAATCCACCAAATTTTCAGGGATGTTGAGGGAAGATGAAAAAATTATGTCAGAAAAAATTTTGCACAAAAAAAGCATGTGCACCCAGACTGATAGGGTGTAGCAGTAGAAAAAAGCAAAGACCTACCTACCCTATTTCTAAATTGTACGTTACCGGAAACATACAATTATTTTATTTAGGCCTTAACTTGTATCACATGTTTTTTGCCCATTTCTCAGTGAATTCACAACCTATTTTTATGAAATTTTGCAAGGACTATTTTCGAGTCACGCGACGTTTACCGTGATATTTCATCGAAAAATATTATAGCTAAAAAGTTAGACCATCTTGCATACAATACAATTCAAGCTTAAAAACAAACTTTGATTTAACCAGTTTAATGGGTTTATAGAGGGACGTCGTAATTACAAATTTACTAGACTACATGTCAAATGGTCTTTTAAAACACTTAGAACTAGATGCTAGGCCTAAAACTAAAAAAATCGCAAAATTATATTTAACATTTTAAAAGTTAGACTTTTTATACAATTTATATATCGATTTAACAATAACGTTTACTCTCAATGGTTAGCCTTAGAATTTAATGTAAAAATGTAAAATAATTAACTGTAATCGTTATTGTTAAACTTAGTCTTAGACTCAGTCTTACTTAAATCAATCATTCAATCAATCAACGTCACTCAGTCAATCATCAAATGACATGGTCAATGCCAATGACTGAATGAGAAATTATTCTACAAAGACTACATGTATTATTTGTATCGAATTCGTATTTTTATACCTGGCGGCCAGCTGCCTTTCCCCACGTCTTCAAATTTAGGCATCCCATGAAACACAGGACAGCCACCGAATCCACCCAGCATCGTTTTCGCTTCAGACGGATCGAAGCCTTTTCCATGTTTTTCTCTCATTTCTCGCAAGGTTTCACCATATTTCCCTTCGAGCTCTTTTTCAGTTTTCCATTCTTTTTCTCTATTTTTCTTCAGAAGATTACTTTGTCCAGACGTTACTGTTGGTCTGGAAAAAAGGCAATTAGACGGCACACCATCCTTTTTCGTGGTGGAACAGCCTGGCTGTTGTTGACAATTTTTTTGTTCTGGCGTCGTTCCAGGTTGAAAACGGGCTCGAATAAAATAGCCGATGCATAAAGCTAAAGCCGTGAAAAAGCTTGCTGCAATGAGTACGGCATGGTCATCTACAAAGGAAACAAATGTTGCCGTTGTGAACACCATTTTGACTTTAAAAGGTGGTTGTTCACCGAGCTGAACGCGCTGGAACGTGACGCCTTCGCCGATGACAGATCCAAAATGACATGAATGAAATCAAAACATTCCAGAAGACAAACGTCGTCTGCTAGTCTCGCGTGAATCCACGAGAAGAACGAGCGTACATTTCGGAGCCAAACATTTTGCGTGGACGAATTCGTAATCGTATGATCTAGACTAGTTTACCACTCCTCTACAGGCTAATCAGGCTTCATTATATTTGGGCTATGCCCAAATATAATGATTTCTCTACAGCTCTTTAAACTTATTATTCTGTGCAGGTTTTGTTAGAAGCGATTTCTCCCTGAGTTTTTATCCAATCAACATGGAATTTGGACAACAAATTCCCAGAGTAGTCAGTTATTCTGCTTTTCTCAGTCATACAGCATGTTCCTCCGGAATTATCCAGGATTTTCTGGATCACTATACTCTTGAGAAAAGGCAGTTTCTGCTTACTTGTGAAGTGAGCAGATATTGCACTATGCTGCTCTTCATATACAAAGGGCTGTATCTGCTTACTTGTAAAGTGAGCAGATATACTGCTTTTTGGCTTGCACGGCAGTAGGCCTATAATAGGGTTCGATGTTTGTACAATGGTGTAGGCCTACAAGTCAGTTGATTCTCCATTCATTGCCAGGAGGGTGAACAGGGTGCCCCTATGTCCAGACCTACTCTACCCTTTAGTCTCTAGATTTGATAATAAAAATACATTTATCCAATGTTTCAATTCCGGGCCAGCGTCGCAGACAGTGGCCAGCATTGAACAAATATTGTGTAGTTGGTATGGACAGTTGAAACCTGTTGAAAAATGTTGAATCAATGTTGTTTTAACGTTGGGCTAGCGTCGCGGATAGTGATCCAACCCTAAGTCAACAGAGAAACAAGTCAATGTGTGTACTGGCACTCAGAATGCGATTTCATTTGACAAACAAATATATATCTATTTAAAAGTGCAAAAGCTCAGTGGGGACTTCTGAAATTTGAAGTCTAAATTCCGAAGACTGAAGTCTAAAATTCCAGTTCAGAATGGCTGCCAAAAAACTCAAAAGCGAAATTCCAATCAATCTGTCATAATTAAAATAACCCAACAAAATTCAAAATGGAAGCCACAAAAACTCATAAAACCTAGCTCAAATATTATTGTTACTTGAAAAGTCACAATTCCCCTCTAGTATGATCATTATTTTGTGTAATATCTTCTTCTTTGAGTACGGTACCAGAATATAAATTCCATGTGGAAGTAGGTGTGCGCTTGCAAATTTAGCTTAAAAGTTTCAGTACTCGCAGAGCAATTTCAGATGGTGAACTCACCAAAGTTGTGATCAAGTCACAATAGTTGATCACAGTTGTGGTGAACTTGTGGTGCCGGGGTGACCAATCCACCTCAACAAACTAACTTGTGTGAACTTATTTTGTGGAGAACTCATCTGTATTCGAAAAAGATTCGATTTTACAATGTGAACAATAAATTGTTGTTTTTTTGTGGTGTCCATACAACACACAAGGGGCCTGCATAGCAGATTACCAAATATTAAATATATAAACAATACGTGTATGCTTGGTGCTAAAGAGATATTTGTTATGGCATAGCATTCGATTTATGTGATCATAAAGTTAAATTGATAAAGTCAGGTCAGGTTGGATGACAGGTGTAACCATGAGAACATGATATTGTGTGTATACTAGTATATGTGGCATATAGTATTTGTGGGGCCGAGTTCACTTAGGCCGGTTTGGGCCAGGCGGAATGAGAGTTGACAAGCTCCGCTTCTGTCAGGCCCACCGACGCATATATTTCGCGCGCTTTCGACCACTTTCAATCTAGACACCAAAGCGAGCAAACGTCTCGCCCGGCCAAGCACCGAACAAGCCAGCATGGCTAAGGCCATCACCCCCGTCTCAAGCGAGTGCACAGCGTATTGAATTGTTGATTTGACTTCAATAAACCAAGGAATGAAGTACATGGAGTTCCATTGAATATTTTACCACTTACCGCCGACCAGGCTCATCTACACCAGTCCCAGTCTATATTCACGCTGAGCATAGCTCAAGCCTGGACAACTAGTGTGTACGAGAACTGTACATTAGAGAGGGGTTATATTAACATGAATATTTATTTATACCTGTGAATGACGTCAGCAGTGACCAATCACAATGCGCGGCACAGATTTCCGATACGGTCACACCCGGGGTCAGACGATTTGTTTATGTTGCTTACCAATGTGATTGGTCCGAAGATATTTGTATCTGGGCAGATGACAGTATAACGTGAGGTCATGGGATTGCGGGCCGCAAATCACATGACAGAGTGAAGATGACCAGGCTGACCTTTAAAGTTTGAGGAGGATTGAGATTGGATGCCAGCGGTCCATGCCAGCATGGCGGCCGCCCCGCCATAGCTCGATATTGGTGACCCCCCGACGCTTGATTCGACCACGCACCCTTTTGATCTGGATTTTAAGGTCACCAACCCAATATCGGTGACCCCCGACGCTCGATTCGACCACACACCCTTCTGATCTGCAATTTGTGGTCACCAAACCCGATATTAGTGACCACCGACATGTATGAACATACAACTAACTTTTGACAGATCAAGCTAAAGATTCGAACTGCAAATTGTCAGTCCATCGAAAAAATTTTGAAAGGTACGTGAGAATTCAGGGTCAAATGTATATTTAATGCCAGTAGGTTATTTAGATATGTTGTACGACGAGAGGTTCACGAGTTTTCGCTGTAACAGCGAATAAATTCATTAGTTGTGGCAGAAATCCACGTGGTCTTACAATTTCCAAGATGGCGGATTTCGCAACAAATTTAATGACTCATCTAAATTTAAACAAAATAGTCTAATCCTTCAAATCAATCAAATTTTAAAAGATTTTTTCCTTCTTACGCCACTGTAGGCGACTGGGGAGAAAATATTTTCAAATTTTAATGCAAATCGGTTAAACACCTTATTTGGGTAACACGATTATTTTTGACAATTTACTACCAGATTTTTTTCTGAAAAATATATTTTCCATATAGACTATACAATTCTGATTGATAAACTATTACCTTGACTCATACAGCTTTTATAGCATTAGGGACATTTAAAATTGTTTGCCCATATACATGTGAATGTCTTTTTTGGTCTATACGATATATTAATGTTTGGACTATAGGTCATAAATCACCAAATATAATAATATTTCCCATTCCAGTGGAGCTGTTTTGTCTTAATAATATAAGTTGGTATGTTTGTCGCCCCCTAATTAGGGGGTCAACACCGATTTCCCTAGTTTGTCTGATTGTGGCCAAGAGGACCCGTACTACCCTGCCTACCCGGAATGCAATGCGCACAACAGCTGATAATCTCAGCTCATTAACATTCACATAAATTTGGGCAGCCATTTTTCCGTGGCGTCTCTAGAATTTTCCACGCACGCGTTCGGGCCAATAGGCTGGACCTGCAGCGTTGTGAACAGTAGCTATATTCACACACTTCTAAATTTTTTCTCAGTCAACTATCGAAATCTAATTTTGTATTTTTTCAAAATACTTGCTTCCCCAGCTAAAATAAATTTATATCACGCCTTGTGTTTAAACACAGCTAGATTATTCCAACAACTTTAAAAAAATGAGTCTATTTTTCCCCCATAATCGGGCTGGTGCCTGCCCTGTCACGTCGCAGTACGTACAGACACATGTGCTTACTGAAACAACAGGCGGCCGACCGGACGGTGATTTATGCTAATGAGCTGCCACCACACACTCGCACACCATACACTTCTGTGGCGCTACGCAACATGAGCTAAAGCGTATCAATACGAAGCAAACGATTTTGACGTCATTGCGAATGTTCCTCAAAGAGAATTTATATATAAAAATAACATGTACTCCTTTTGGGAAGCGTTCGCAGTCGAAATGTATACTATGCCGTCCTAGTAGACTCCTGTCAGTCAAATATTCACTTTTTTACAAAGTTAGTTTTTAAAATCGGGTCAAACTGTAAATAATTTATTACAATCTGATCTAGACTATTGTCACGAGAGTTTTTTGACGTATATAATTTTAAATAATTTTCACGTTCAGCATATTTGACATGACAGTTGTGTTATCTAGGCTATTTCTATTAATGTCGTTTTTCGACTTCCAAGGAAAAAAATGTCCCCGCAGGTCGAATTACTAACCATATACTACACTCTAACTTAGAATAGTATCCTAGCAATTATTATTGGCATTCGTACATGATATCTTACTACACATCTCCACAATATTTCAAGAACTATATCGACAATTCGCTGTGCACATAATTTGCTCGCAACAGGGAGTGATGGCCAACAATAGACTGGCATGGTTAACATGCTTGCCATTTTAAACACGCTTAAGTTCTGCCCAGTTAGCCAATAGGCCAGCAGACTTAAGTGATTTACTATATAAATAATTTCAAATCTCGAACTTAAAAAAGGACGAAATGTCTAACCTATACACTGTAACGTTGACTGATTTTGACAGGCTTGCTTAACTTGTCGCTCGGAACTTATAAATTCCTCATGGTGTAGACTTGTAGAAAGTGTAGGCCGACCACATGACAGCATGCACACGCTGAACCTGCGTGACTGTAGTGCTGATGGTCATGTCTGCGCACCAGCATACAGCAGGGATACATATACACCCCACACCACGCATCAACACAGCCGCCCAGATTGTCAGGCCGTTACCATAGCGCAACCGCCTCAGCCAGTCGAGACATCCACATTGTGATTTACATTCTAACGGACACCAACGGAAAATTGGTTACACTATTCAAGAAGCAGCGACTTGCAGCCTGAAATATTGACATTACTTGTTATAATTGTTTCTAACCTCAATATGAGTATCAACATTCGAACAAGGCTCAATATATTTATTAGTGTATGTTAAAATTATGTGCCCCGAAGAAAGCTGTTGCTTTTTTAAATGTCCTGAGGTCTGTGAGTGTGCGAATAGATGTTGGAAATTGATCCCAGAGTCGAGTGGATATGATTGTGAGTAAATCTAGGTGTGATCTGGGTACAAAGAGGTCCCCAGAAGTGGATCCCCTTGTATCTAACTGGTGTGGAATAGGGACCAACCAGTGAGACATGTAATTTAGAGTGGTATTGTAGGAAAATATGCATGTTCAAATGATTCAATACCCGGTATTACAAGTGCAGTATTTCAACTTACTCATGGCTTTTTGAATGGGTTATAAGTTAGTTAATCGTATGATCATGTGTGTATTATTTATCATGTATGATGAATCGATGTATTATTACAGATTTTTAGTACCGGTAATTTATATATTTATAGTATTATATTTACAAAAATTCGAGCCCAGAGTCTGGTTTAAATAATAATGTTATTCCTATTGTTTGCTTTCTTTAGTCGAATCGTTATAAAGACTGTCGTGGAAACAAGTGTTTATTTAAAAACATTTGTTTGTTTTTTTCTATCCTTGATGATTTTGTGATGGCATACTCAGTGTATTGTAATAATGTACTGTTACCGGTATCATTATGTTTCAATGTTTTATTTTCACTCAATAAATTAAATCAAATAATTTTTACATCTGTATTGGAGAAAAGACAGCGAATTTGTTCTGGTGGTGGTACTAGTTTGGGTCAGGTAAGGAGTAGGTTCTATTGCCACAATAGGCTTACTGTTGGTGATTTTAAACAAATTGGTAAGGCGAAGGCAGCACCGTTGCTGGGCTGTAATGAGAACAATGAAATTGTTCTAGCTTGTCTGGACACTATACTGGTATTGTGATAGCGTTTCAAGACATATTATATCAAGACCGCATCTCCACCACCTCCACTTTTTGAATTGCACTTTGAGAATGTGGGTCCCACTGCAACAACAAATGACACCACGTTGAGGCATGTTATTTTATAATTATCTTGACACCTTGGCAGTTAGCATAATTTGACCTGCGGTAGTGAGATTCTCCGTGAAACTGATATTTATATACTTCTTCATATATTTGTATCATAATGTTACAAGCCCATCAATTGACAAAGATAACGTTTTTAAAATGTTATTTTTTCATAACTCTCATAACATTGGAAAAATATATATTCATAAATCTTTTTTATAAGTTTTTATAAGTGGCAACATTTCACAATTTCTTTTTAAAGTTAGTTAGTAACATTTTAGGAATGTTTTTGCTAGATATTATTTTAAAATATTTTTGAGCTGTATTAAATTGTGACAATATTCCCGTGATATGTTTTTTTTAGAAATGTTTTAACAAGACATTATTATAAAACCTTCTTAAAACCTTCTTGAAATGTTTCAAAATATTTTGTGTTAGTCCTCACATCACTGCATGTTTTAACATGCAGTGATGGTTTTTAAAACCATGCCAATAAACTTGTTTAAAAAACTGGAGATGGTCCAAAGAGTAAGCCCACCCTTATCGAATAACTTCAAGGTTTCTTTACAGTGCACAGTAGGCCTAGGCTACCAAAGATATGGAGGGACGTGGCACAATGGTTAGAGCGTAAAGCTTTGCAATTAGCCGCTGTCTGCAGCACAAGTTCTCGCTAGGTACAGGATTTTCAGAAACATATTATGGTTCCCCCTCTCAACCCTGGGACATTATAGTATCAATGTTGTGTCCTTGGACAAGGCATTTTACCCTCAAGTGCTTCACTTCACTTAGGTCTAAATGAGTACCGGTAGCCTACCTGGTGGGACAGAGATGGTAATCATTGTACGACAAGTTATTAGCGCCACATGGCTGCAGTGCTGTATATCCCCCGGGGAGTTTAAATGGTAGGGCCTACATGAACGAACAGGTCCAATGACCAAGGATAATATGATGTAAGGCGCCATGAGCAGGCGCCTGGCTGGATAAGTGTGCCATATATATACATGTACCCACATTAATATTTATATAGATGGCATGCACACTCCAGGCAGTTTGAGCTTTAATACAGTTGGAGCACTGTATTAGTATATTGGTCTATGACCAAGCTGAATGAGTTTAAGCCTGCTCTGAATTATTTATTGTAGGCCTACCTCCGACATCTAACCATGATAATGTGTGTTTAACTTAACATATCGATCGTGAGCAGCAGCATAGGCCTCCTTTTAATTATAGCTCAGAGATATATTTGAACGCAAAAGTATGCTTTTACATTATTATTCCTACTATTAGGCTATCTCCAACCTAATAACGTTACTCCACATATTGGGAGATACTTTGCAAACTAGAGCGACATTGTTTCAGAAAAAAATCTAAAAATATATTATAAGAATCAAGACGGTATTTAATAAAACAAATAAACATGGACACTTATGATTCTGAAGGTGTGACAGTTTTTTATAAAAAAACAAGCCATATTGCGAATGATATAAAAACAGAGTATCAATTAACAATAGATATTCGTTTAGAAAACTTTTCTCTGTTGAAGCCTTATCTTGTTTTGTTTTATTTTGATGTCAAATTTGGGAAAAGCGCATATTTCCCTATTATCGCTCACAGTCACACATCCCCACACGCAGCTGTTGTTAAACAGGTGGGGGACGACCGCAGATTAAAGTACGTACTTCCTTTAGAAGTACGTACTTCCATTGAGGTGTGCCGTACGTTGATCGAAGTACGCCTACAGCCTCATTTTGGCTTGATAGGGCACTCACTTGTTGTGTCCCCATTCATTTGCAACACATTATTTCATTGAATACCGGTGATCTCGGCCTCCGACGATCTCGGCCCGGGTGATCTCAGACATCCGTTGGTTATCTCGCCCGGTGATCTCGCCCGGAGTGCGGTGATCTCGCCCGGTGACCTCGCCCGATGATCTCGGACGCTTAAAGACGTTATTACCGCGGTGATATTAGCCTATTTAAAAAATACTTAGATGCTTAGACATAGATCAATATAATATAATATAAATATGTAGGCCTACATTTTCAATGACATTGCTCCAATCTGTTCCCCATATCTGTGAACCGTACAGTAATAATAGGCAGTTCAATTTTATCGAAGACAGGCCTATGTAGATCTATAATTATTAGGCCTTTAAAAGTAATTATTTAAATGGAAAATTTAATATCACGACACGGCTGATTTATATAGGCTAGTCTACAACCCCAAATGTAGGTATATCTCACAGTTGTTTTATCTATGATATAAAGAAGCAAATTCAATAGTTGATTGATCGTGAAATTGTACACTATTTTTACACCAGTTCATGGAATATTTGTTCTTGTATATATAGCGCAAAATACGCCGAACATTTTTTCCAGAATTTTTTTTATTTATATGTATTGTTATTGTATTACCTGTTTTACGATGAATTGGCTACCTTTTGCTTACGAGACGGCTTGGTGAGAGGGCATAATAGGGAATGAGGATTATTTTAGTCATTATAGGGAGGCCTACATTAGTAAGACTTTGAAATGTAAAGGTTAATGGCCTCACGGGCCGTGCGGAAGCATGTTGTATCGGCGGTGGTTATTTTTAAGCCTGGAATAGTTACTGCTGGTCAGGCACAGGTCACAGTCACAGGTTGATTGACAGCAGTTGTCATACACTGATTGGTTAACCGTAATAGGCCTACTGATGATTACAGCTCACGCCAACTCTCGCCCTAGAAACGTTATTTCGCGAGAGGTGGCATCCCGTTTACTAATCGCTATGACGTAACGCCTTTAAAGTGAAAGTGATATATTTTATATAATTTTTATTCCAGAACATGCGCTAAAAGTGATGCATGTGACTAAAGTACTATTATAGAAATATATAGGCCCTATATTTGTATATTGTTCATAATGATAAAATGATTATAATTTACAATTTGTTAAATACTGTAAGAACTAAATAATTTAAAGATGGTCTAAAGATGAGATATATTATAGGCCTAGCTATACTCATAATATTATTTGGTGATGCATGCGAATAAAATATGAAATATTAGGACCCTTTAATGTAAGATCCGGGTAACTGGTTTTATATAGTTAAATTTAATTCAGCTGAATATCTCCCCAGCAAAATGAACGTGTTACTATTGTTATATAGCAGAGGACGCATTTATAGCTCATCCAGTTAATAAACAGGCTATGATTTTCTTTAAATGCGTGTAATTTCCCGCAGCAATAAGGCACTGTTAAAGATATAAATACGGTATTGTTATTTCCAAAATGGAGAAAATCTTTTAGATCATAATAATAAAGTATTGTATCCCTGATATTATATTATTCATAGGATAACTACCAAGCCTGTAGGCCCGTAAAGGTTTAAAACGCTCCAATAATCCATCCCGACTTTCATCCATGGCTAGATGTTTAGGCCTACTGGAGTTTGATTGGTGTAAGAAGGTTAACGTGGCCAAGCGAACGGACAATATTGTTACAATGCCGGCCCGGCGTCTGTAATGCTGGGCCAATATTTAAACATCATCTAGCCACTGCTTTCATTTCACTGGCGGCGCCGAAGATGGCGTAACTGCCCATCAATGGTCGATAAGTTCATATAAGATTATGTTTATTTAAAATAATTAGGAAAGGAATAAAACGGCGATAAATTATTCAAGGATTAACCAGCTTAAATGAAAGGGCTCTAATCATCTTGCCGCCATGTGGTATAAAACAGTGTACTACACGTTAAGAAACATGATGTGCTTCACAAAATTATCGCGATCATAACACCTTGCAATACAATACAAACGAGAACGCTGATGGATAGTTAAAGCGCTAACAGCAATACAATTGTAATTATGAAATGTGTTATATCCTCACAACAAGGTGAAATGTTCCTCCATGCTATAATCATGAACAAGCATAACATTGCACAATGTGAGTTGTGAAGAAGGGGCATTCATCAAACGACCGCCGTGTCATCACTTCTGGCCACCTATTTTATTACGTGATTTAAAAACAACCATAACATTTTTTTCGGTTGAACCTGTTGAATTAAGGTAATTTTATTTAATAGCTACAATTACTGAGATCAATCATGCACATCATATTCATGCTATAATATTTTATAACACGATATAAAAAACAACATCATATTCGTGTTATAATACTTCATTACACACAATTTCCCAAACACGATTTAAATAAACATATTATTTTGTTTATTAAGTTTTAGTTTATTTATTAAAGTATCTACATTGCTGAGATCAAATCGTGCACGCCATATTCGTTTTATATTATTCTATCACACGATTCATGTTATAATATTTGAATTGAATAAATGCTCAAATACGAAAAGAGATACTGTTGTTCTAAAAGGGTGCCGTTATATGTTTTGCAATAAAACTCAAAATATTAAGTAATAAAGCATTTATAACGCGTCACATATCTCATGTGATTTATGGGCGCCGAAATATACACACGAATTACATACATATAGTACTTCTACTGTCCAGCAGCGTTCTCTATTATATTATACATGTGTTATGTTCCTCGGAACATTTATGTTCAGTAAAACAGGTGGGAATTTACTTCTGCTTAGGTATGCTCACTATATTAAATTAATCTGCCGTAATATAATTCAGCGATTTGCAAGATAATACTTTGGAAAACCCCTCCCTCTTATTATAAAGCCTATTGTTTCATTGGTTGAGCGGAGGTGCAAGTCAAAGACAGATGTCAAATCAGAGGGCCCTTGTTCATCACAAGGTGTGCAGTCTGTTACGTCATCACAGGGAAACTCCGCCCTCTCAAACCACAACAAACGTCCCGCCCTTCATTGATCTTTTTATTTTATCTTATGTATGTTATTAATGCCGCGGCAATTGTGCGATCTTTTTTCACACCCAAACTCTAATTTTAAAGATGCATCCTACATCAACTTAAAGGTATGGATCTCAGTATTATGAATATTGGAGAGGCCAATACAGTAAATGTGGACAAAATTGGTGAGCTAACCAGATATTGGTGTTGTGAATTAAACGACAAAAAATTATGATGGGAGCGTTCTTTTCTCCACACGATATGTTTTTATAATTCGGTTATGTACTTTTTATCATAATTATGAAAGGTTGACAGTATTTTCAATTAATAACCCTCGAAGTGCTACATACCAACATTTGTAACGAATTGAAATGAGCAATAACAATTAAAAGGCTTCTAATTAAGGAACACAATAAGAATATATTTTTTTTAATGTAGCTATGTTATTCTAAAATATAATGATGTTTTGATCATTTTTTTCTAAATTATTAACCATATAACAGTATAAGTCCTAGATGCAAAACATTGGTTTACAATTAAAATGAATACAAATTAGATGTTTTTTTAATCAACACTACGAAGCTCCAGAAGCGACATTTAGGTTTTTAACACAATACATTGTGTTACCAACTCGAAATATTGAGCATTATAATATGCATTATAATATGCATTATAATATGTAGATTCTGAAACAAGTAGGTCATGTTAGCTTGCGACAAAAATGTCAATTCATGTATCATGTTATATTCACCCCTGCATTGCAAATTGTGAATAAATTATTGCATTAATTATTATTGTGTAGCCTACTTTAGAGTCTTAATTACTTGCTGTTCGTTGTGTTCTGGTGTCACCGAGAATCGGAAGCGCATTGGTGATCTTATATAAAATAGTAGGCCTACGATTCACTAATGCATGTCTGGTAGGCCTGCAGACAGTGTAAGATTAACGTGTTAGTTGCTATATTCATGGTATTGGACTGGTGTCTGCTATCAGTGACCGGGCAAGATCACCGGGCGAGATCTCCGGCGATGAGCGCCGCACATGCAGCGGTGCTTGTGGGGCTTGTGAGGTTGTGGCATGCTCACATCGGGGACAGGACACGGGCCGAGATCACCGAGCGAGATCACCTCGGACGGGCCTAGATCACCGGGCGAGATCACCTCGGACGGGCGAGATCACCCGGGCAGAGATCGTCGAAGGCCGAGATCACCGCACACCATTTCATTGGTCCAATAGTCAAGAGTCTTTTCAATGATAATCAGGCTACTAAATTTACAGGAGTTATGACTTTGTTAGAGGCCATGCTCTCAACTGTGAAGCTGAGAGTGCAACAAGAGGTAAACATTTATCAATTTAAAGTAGATAATATTTATTGCCAACTAAAAGAATGGACTTTAGAAAAGATAGTTTGAAATATTAAATCACCACTTTATAGAGCAGTCCTATGTCTGGAAAATTAGGAATGTGCTATTAAAGTTCTGCTATAGAGTCACATGCCTCATGGTCCGTACTTCCATTGAAGTACGTACTTCCTTTAAAGTACACGCTTTACTTCAATCAAAGTACGCCCTCAGTAGAACAGATATAAAGTTAAATATATAATTTTCCAAACATGAAAAACAATTTTGATAAAATACATGTTGTACAATGAAATGTCCTCTTTCAACTAAACCATTTCTGGTAGCTGGCAAATGCTCAACAGTTCCAGGACTATAGGATGAAAAAAAAATTCAGGATGTTGCAAAAGTATTGGCTATATTCAGGTGATCAGAAAAAAATTGGAAGTTCCTCTTATGAATAATTTATTAGCTTGATTATCAATGTTCAGAAATAAGCCATTCAACCAATAACATCTTAAGTTGCAAAGGAGTAATAAAATAACAAATGAGAGTACCCATTTGTAAAAGTGAAGCTCAGGGTCTACTAAGAGCGAAGTACGGACATACCTCAATCTAAGTACGTACTTTGAAGGAAGTGCATACCTCAATCTGCGGTCAGCCCCCACCTGTTAAAGATTTATACAACTGTGACATGGGCATGTGTGGGACTGTCAAGTGTAGGCCTACATCAGCCTATAGAGTACACTTTGACTGAACTGTTTACAAGATACTACTCCAGCGAGAAATTGGCCCAATGCTTTGAACTTTGAATTGGTACTCCAGCAGCACCTTCTTTTTGGAGTATCAGGCTGGAGGGGGGAAAGGGCTGGTGGACTTAGTCAACCAGCTGACTCTTGAACGCTGCCACAGTTTTTGATTCTATGGCAGCTGCCGGAAGAGAATTCCAATCAGGGATAGTTTGATGCCAAAAGGAATTTTGTCCCAGTGTGGTGTTAGCTCTAAGATGTTTATATTTCTTCTTTTTCATCTTCAAGATACAGCTCACTCCTCTGTATATATAGTAATATCGAGCGGGGTAGTGGTGATGTGTCTGCTCTGTGTGAGTCATAGGGTGTAAAGGTGTAAAAGGTGCTTAGTTCAAAATAAATGTCTTGTGCAGTTGCCTCCTTGGCTAGGCCTAGGAGCCTGTGCGGTGGTGCAGATTAAAAACAATCTGTTGTTCATAGGGTCAGCATCGCGGGATCAACCTTGGATAGGGAGCTCTTGAAGCTCTCCAACGTTGGCTGGCTGGTCAGTGACTGTGGACAGCAGCTCCATGGGCGCACAGTTTCTGGAAAAAACGGGGCCATGACACGCGAATGGACCTGGCTGAAGTGATGCACACTGCCTCTTGTGGTAACTTTCACCGGTGTAAGATGGTCTTGAGGGATGTCAACAAGACCGTGAGTGACTCGGTAGAGCATGGTCACTCTACTCATTGCACGACGGTGAGCCAGTAGGTGCCATCCTAGGGTCTTAATTGGGGCGGAAACACTGGAGGTGCGTCTATATTCCCCAGTAACAAAACGGGGGCACGTCGCTGGACCATTTCCACTGCAGAGATGTTCTTGGTAGTAGGTGGATCCCACACACAGGAGGCATACTCGACTGAGGGTCTGACAAATGTCTTGTAGCATGTTTCTTTGATGTTAGGCTTTTGTTAGCAGGACATCTGTTGATGTTGCGCTGCAGAAAGGCTCGGGTGTTGTTGGCCTTCTTGGTGACATTGGCTACGTGGGGGTTCAGGGTTAGCTTGCTGTCGATGGTGACGCCCAGATACTTTCCACTGCTAACCTCCCTCAGGACAGTGCCGTGGATGGTGTAGTCACTGTCTATCCTCCTCCCCCTCCTGTTAGTACTTCGTATCACCTCACATTTATCCGGGTTGAGCTGCATCAGCCAGTCAGCTTCCCACTTTTGTAGACGATCCAGATATTGTTGCAGAATATAGGCCTGATTGTGCCCACCACGTGTTCTTCTGTCCGCTGGGATTAAACGGTCATTGATAGGAATTTCTACTAGCTCATTTAAAATTTTGAACATGCTTACAAGTCTATAATTTTTATGTCTTGTTTTCAAGTCAGTCCAGCCCAGGTTCTGAATGAGAGATGTCACACTGGCTGTTTATCTATAATTTTGGGTGACAAATCTTGCTGCTGATCTTTGAATTTTTTCTAATTTATCAATATCTTTTTGTCTAAAGGGGTCCCAAACTGCTGAAGAGTATTCTAAGCATGATCTGACCAGGGAGAAATAGGCAGTCTCCCTTAGTTTAGGGGGACATGCCTTCAGGATCCTCTGAAGGAAGCCCAGAGTTGAATTTGCTTTACTTGTAATTTTGTTAATGTGAGCCTCCAATTCCAGGGTCTCGCCAAGGCTAACACCAAGATATGGTGTTGATAAGACGTTCGCTAGTGTTTCACCTTTAAGGGTGTAATCAAATTTCTGTTTTTAAGTTAGACCAACGTCTGCGACGTTGGCCGACATTAAACCAAGATTTGGTCAGGCCACAGACTTTAATTTGATGGCCCCAGGCCACACACTTCAAGTTGATGGCCACAGGCAACACACTTTTAGATGATGGCCACAGGCCACACGCTTGGTGTTATCTGGGCCTACTTTAAATAAAATGTGTAGTCTGGGGCCATCCATTTAAAGTGAGGGGCCAAGTGTGTGACTTGGGGTCATCAACTAAGGTGTGTGGCCTGGGGCCATCTATTTAAAGTGTGTGGCCTAGGGCCATCAACTAAAAGTGTGTGGCCTGGGGCCACCAACCGAAAATGTGTGGCCTGTGGCCATTAAAGTGTGTGGCCTATCTATCAAAGTGTGTGGTCTGGGGGAATATCTACTATTTAAGTGTGTTGCCTGAGGCTATCAACGGACAGTGTGTGGCCTGGGGCCATCAACCTGAAGTGTGTGGCGTGAGCCATCAACTTAAAGTGTGTGGCCTGGGGCCATCAACTTAAAGTGTGTGGCCTGGGGCCATCCACGTATCAGGTGTGTGACTGGGGCCATCTATTTGACCCTTTCACCGCGGGTGGCGCCAAAAGGCGACCACCTGGCAAACCGCGGATGTCGCCTTTTGGCGACATCAGTAATTACTGTTTTTAATTAAAAAAATAATTAATTCAGCGCTCAGGCATTTTATGACGTTATAATTCAGCGATGAAAGGGTTAAAGAATGTGAAAAACTTGTGGGACAAAAATACTATTTTAGCTTTTAAATCTACTTTCGGTAGACTTTTAATAATATTGGTCAATATGAAAAACAAAGTGTTTCGTTTAATTATCATTTTTATGCTGAAATATGCTGTTCATGTGTGGCTAAATGTGTGGTAGGGGGGGGGCAAATCGCCTTCAAACCAGGATGGCTATATGACAATCCGACTTCCAGAATGGCCTGGGCGTCACACAGGAACACAATTACAAAAATACGCCGGAATTAGAGCCTCATTTACGGAATGACGGGCTCCCACAGGGCTTTACAAAAGCGATTGTCGAGTCCTCAGGTTGCCCACCAAAAATGCTATTTTTTCCAGAAAATTAGTCACTATATTGTTTTTGACCCACAAATTTGTACAAAATTGTCTTTTTACCTTATTAGCTCATTACTATATTATTCATTGATAGAACTACACAAAAAATACATTAAGCAGCAAGTCATATTTTTGTTCAAAACTATTTTTATTTAGCTTTTGATACATGCTCATCGGCCTTGATACAGAATCCGTCACAGATAGTAGCCCTAGGCCATTTCTATGTTGTCCCGGGCATCGGGCGAAAGGATTTGTAAAGCCCTGTCCCATTTAAACAATAGCCCCATGTGTATTTCGGGGAATGCTATATTCTGCTGTTTAGTCTTGGGACTTAGAAATACCGCCATAGCATAGTCAGCAATAGCACGGAAGATGCCTGTAAACTTTAGATCGGCGGTTTTTCTTAGATTACATTCTCCTGAATAATACCTCAGTGATTTCTCTGGTGTCACGGCGCAGCTTACACTCTGTGGTCCAATAATATATTAAAACCAGAAATATCAATTTATTCTCATCCGAAATTAATGCAAATATTAACTTAAAATGGTGAAATTTCTTGCAGCAGGTTCTTGTTTACATTTTTGTATCGGTGCTTTTGCATTCTGAAACCACGTGTATGGGTTGGTTGCAATTTTGAATGAATCGAACTGAAAATAAATTGACCACTGCTTTCCATATCACGTCTTGCCCTAGCGGTGCTGTGACAAGCAATAATAGCATGAAAAGTGTGTACATATCTTCGGTGGTATGTAGTGCTCAGACGGATCCTATTCTCATCATTAATCTGTGTTAGGGCAAAATATTAACTGGTTGTTAGCAGTTCTAGCGATAAGTTAGTCATACAGTAAAACCTGCTATGAGCAGCCACTTTTATGAGCAGACAACCTCCTATGGGAGGCCACTTGTTCATTCCCAAAATGACATTTTGTATACAAATGAACCTCCTATGAGGAGCCACCTGTCTTGAAAGGCCACTTTTCTTGTGTCACAAGGGTGGCTGCTCATAGCAGGTTCTACTGTACTGTAAACAGTGTCGGATTACTTTGTAGCATCTTCTACATTTCATTCGACTTAATACGGTACACTAAATAGGTGTATGTAGATATTTCTGTAATGTATGATGTGTCTTAATCGGATTTATTTTGAGCGGATTGTCTACTATTGATGCCAGCCTAAATGGCCCACACCGTCCAAAAAAAGATTAACGCTATTCGTGCTCACTCTTAGCAGTGACTGAGAGTGCTGCTCACTAACATAGCATGGCTTGGGCCTTTCCATGTGCGGCCGATTTCTCAGTCAATTCACTAACAATTTTCATTAAATTTTACAAGCACTATTGACAAGCAAAATAATTTATTGTTAATCAATATACAGTAGTTCCTCCCATCAACCCACCCTCCCAACAACGTGAACCTTTCTTATGCATGCATATTTTTTTACACAGAAGCATCTATGACTAAAACATCCCTCACTTATGCATGAACCCCTCCAACATGTTATGCGTGCGGTGCGGCTCTTTGCGAGAGTGAGA
This sequence comes from Flabesymbios commensalis, assembly GCA_964017125.1. Lineage (NCBI taxonomy): Eukaryota > Metazoa > Annelida > Polychaeta > Terebellida > Flabelligeridae > Flabesymbios > Flabesymbios commensalis. The sequence continues at coordinate 99,180,637 of OZ024904.1, read as the reverse complement.
ACTCCCCCCCCCCCCCCAAGATTATGCCTGCCTACCTATCACTGATTAACCTCTCCTCTACCCAAACAGAAGACAGGGCCCTTATTGTCGGCACAAAAAATGACCATATTTCTATGGTCTAGAATGCGTCATTTGGGGCCTTAGATGTCACATTTTTCTGAGCATGCCCCAGGACCCATCTAGATCATATTAGTGCCATCTGTGGTGTGTTTAAATTCTTGAAAAAAATCGGTGCCTTCCCCCACCCCCTCCGCTCGTGACGTCTGTCAACTCCTGGATCCGCCACTGCGTTGGGTGATGTAATGTTGGGCTCACATCGCAGACAGGTTACCGGGGAATCAACATAGGGTAAACGTTTTGTGTTTGCTGTATAGATCTTTCTGGTTCCGTGTCTCCCCGTAATGAGACCATGTAATGTTGGGCCGTCGTCTACAACACTGGCGACACACGAAAACAACAATGACCAAACGAAACCATTCCACAGGATGGAGTCTGTGGTCGGCCTACATGATATCTCGTAGATGATGACGTTGAAGCAAGGCTGGTCCATTGTCGCAGTGGGCGGGCCAACAATACACTAGCATATTCAACCTGTGCCTTTTGTTTGACTGTGTGATCATCAGTACCCAGTATGCATTATTGTAATATATACTGCGCTATTATAATGTATATATCCAGTGTAGTTCTATAATATGGCATATTACAGACCTGACTGACCTCTGCTCAAATAGAACTACTCAACAAACACGGGACGTTGGATAAATGGTGGTTTGCTGTTGGTCCAGCTCCGTAGATAGTGAACAAACATCAAACCAGCATTTGTTGAACGTCTCGTGTCTGCTTAGCTATGTAGCCAAATGTTTCTGACAAAGACTGTTGTTGTTTACTATGTAGGCCTACTGATAACTATGTCTGAGTGGACTAGATGTCAGGAAAAACTGTTTTCTTAGTCAGTTAGTAAGGCAGATTGACAATCATGATAATGAGTATTGGACAATTGCAATTGTCATTCTATCCATATCACTTAATTCTTACTTTGATTATTAGTGTTCATCAGTATCAAATAGCAATAGCTATTGTGTAAGCTACCCTGGCAGTAATATGTCACATGTTAATGTCTTATAAGTGGTATAATGTAATGTTCCATTTACCGGTACTTCTGTGATTCAGCAGCAGGGCTAGTGGATTTTTATTTCTATTAGCCCTGCTGGCTAGTTGATCTGGTTCAGTCTAGTGGATTCTGAGCTCACATAGCCCTGCTGGCCAGTGGATAAATTTGATGAAATTCCACCCCTGAAATAATATACTGATATTGAGCACCAATTTTACTGAAGATGCTAACAGATTTAAATTGTGATTATTTTGTAAACAAAGCATGCTGTAGCCATGCGGTAGTATAGTAAGTAAGTAAGTAAGTAAGTAAGTATTTATCATAGTAACATGCATAAAACATGTATAAAACATATAAAAAACTATTAATTTTGCAAAATTACGCCGAGGGATTAATTTGCTATCAGCAAGAATTTATTAATAAATTCTTGCTATCAGGTATATTCACACTCTTCACAACATCCAGCTAAAACCAAAATTATTGTAACAGCATGAATGTTGCTACCAGACTGGAATAACTCCACAGAGTAAAAGCATAGACTCTGATTAGGTATCTATTTTAAGTTTATGTACAAAATTATTGTATTTTGTCTGAAGATATACTTGATATATTTAAATGTATTTAATATTTAGTATGATCTATCTGTTGGCAGCAATGACACCGGGAGTGAAAAGTGGACTTTCATCAGTGAGACATATAGTGTTGGTTCTGTCTGGAAAGGGTGGTGTTGGTAAAAGTACTGTAGCTGTACAATTGGCATTAGGATTACGACAAAAAAATAAAAAGGTAGCTGATTGAAATGCATATTGACCCTTGTACTGCCGAATAGTTTGTGAATATCTTCCATTCATTTGAAGCTGGGATTGCCAGCGTAATATCCAGCTTCAAATGGATGGAAAATAAAATTATTTATGAAAAATAGACATCTCCCAAATTGAATTATTTTATTAACTGAGCGTCTAACATAAGATATATTACTATGGTTGAATATGTGAGTGGTATTTTATTTAGTCCGAAATTTGCTAGAGACCGTATATACAGTATTAACAGCACAAGGGTTAACCCTTTGTTACTAAATCAATCCTTAACAACCTCTGTGGGATTTTCAATTTGAAGCTTCAAATGAAATTTAAAAACCTTCAAATTAGCCATGTTAGCAGACTGTAAAATTGATCCAATGAAAATAAAATTAAACAAATGAATAGGTCAATGTAAATTTTAATAATTTACTGACCTTTTTCCTGTAAAATTTGTTTTTGGCTGTGAAATAAAATTGTTCTATGGAACCCTTAGGCCAGTAGATTTCACTGCCTTCCGCTACGGCAATTTAAAAAAATTACCCTGGGTCAGACATTCATTCACAGTCTGGCTTGTAGTGAAAGATTTTATCTGAATCCTTCTTTTATTGTGACCAGGTTGGATTGCTAGACATAGATTTGTGCGGACCCAGTATTCCACGTATGCTTGGCCTGGAGGAGAAAGATGTACATCAGTGCTCTGAAGGGTAAGTAAATAGTACTGATGATGATCAATATAAAATCTGAGTGTTCATAAATAAGAGGGTTAGAGTCTTGAAAATTAGTGAAAAATAGTGTATTAGTTCAATACTGTGCACTATCACATAAGTTTGAAAAAAGGCCAGCATTTGTGGATCATTTGCAGCACAATTGCCTCTTGTAACCCTTAAACCACTAATTTACAATTATTTGTTTAATTTGAGACCAAACATTTGCAAATTTTGATATTTAAACACACGTTTAGTTCCCGATAAATTTTTTTAAGAGGCTAACTAGTACATATTAAGTGACATTTGCAAATTTTGATGTTTAAACACACGTTTAGTTCCTGATAACTTTTTTTCAAGCCGCTAAATAGTACAGATTAAAAGTGACTATTACAAATGTTTGGACCCAAAATCAAACAAATATGAGTAATTTTCATACACTTGAAGCTGTGGATCGCGGTAGCAAGACACAGCTTCAACTTGGTCTAAAGTCGGTCCCTGCTCGCTAAAAGGGTTAATAGGAGTCAACGTTATCTATAGATTTCATGTTGCAGATGGGTTCCAGTTTATGTTGATGCAGATCAGAATCTGGCTGTAATGTCAATTGGTTTCCTTCTGAATAAACAGACAGATGCTGTGGTGTGGAGGGGCCCAAAAAAGAGTGGTAAGCATTTAAAAAAAATTGAATTATTTCTCTGGTAGTCAGATGCTACATTCAGTAGAGAATGATTTATGAAATGTATCTACTAAACATACACAATAAAGAAATTATAAGATAATGTCATTTGTAAGTTGTTACATGCAAAGGACAAACAGCAGTAACTGCTAATTTTTTAATTGAGCAGTTACTGATATCTTGCCTTTGCATTGCAGTACTGGTATAAGTGGTATTAGATAAACACTTGAAATCCAAGGAGACAATAACTTGTATTATTTTGCTTCTGACCGAAGTAGCACTGATGTTGACTCTAGTGCTAATTCTGTGATTCCATCCCCTTGGATATGAAAGGGTGTATCTGCCACTTTGTAAAGTGGCAGATACACCCTTTCATATCGAAGGGTGCGACTTGTGTAACCAGTTTCTAAAAAGGAAAAATGGCATAAATCAATGAAAATGACATGACATAATTTTACAAAGCTGTGTAATAATGGTAATTTTCAATCACTTGAAGGTGTGGATCACTCTGCGGACACATAACTTCAACTGACTGAAAATTCAAATAGAATAGCTGAAAGGTCCAGCGGTTAAATGTAGCTTGACGAATAAAGATGCTGGAGACCATGAAGCCAAGCAATTTAATTCTTGAAAATATAAAAACAGTTTGGTTGTATGTCTGTGTTTAATTAAAAGTGGAGGTTTGCCAAAGTAGTTTAGTAGTTTAAATCTCGCTCTATATACTTGAACTATTCAGCTATTCAAACTAAAAAAAATTCTACAGCTATGATCAAGCAGTTTGTTGAGGACGTGTGCTGGGGAGAACTTGACTACCTGATTATAGACACTCCACCCGGCACATCTGACGAGCATATATCAGCCATTCAGAACCTGAAGCAGCACAGTCCCGATGGAGCTGTTCTTGTCACTACCCCACAGGTTTTAATTCTTGTGATTTATGCAATATATATTGTGAATAAAGGATGTAACATCCCCTTTTTCTTTTATCAATGAAATGCAATTTATGGATCAACAGATTTTTCCAATTAGTTAAAAAATTATAACATTTTGATAAGGTTTAATTTCCTTATCCTATTTTTTACTAATTTATTACTTATTTTTCTTTCAATATGAGAAGTGTGTTGATATTTCCACTTGAAAACAAATGAACATGAGAATGATAAACCCAAATGTTAAAAAAATGAAATAAGTAGAAATTTGGGTTGAAGAATTGAAATAAGATGAGATCTTTATATCTTATTTTTACAGGCTGTGGCCGTTGGTGATGTTCGTAGAGAATTAACATTCTGTCGTAAAACAGGATTGAGGGTGATAGGGATAGTAGAGAACATGAGTACTTTTGTCTGTCCTCATTGTTCGGTAAGCTACAAGGACAAAACCTTCAAAAATGCTTTCTAAATAGCAAATGTACAACTACAGATGGGTAGAAAATTAGATTTCCCCCGACCTGAGATTGTCTCGCTACATATTACAACTTAAACTTTACAATGCTGAAATATTTTGTATAAACCATGAAGACTAAAGGTTTTTTTTCAATTGGAAATCATCATAATTGTCTTAGTTCGCCCTTCCTGATTGATTTGAATACCTATGTTACGGGTCTACAACCATTGGAAATATTTTAATTCTCTCAGTGCGGGGACCGTCTTCATATGTCAGAATCTGACATCTACAGACGGCAGATTCTGACCTATAAAGATGGTCCCGTGCTGAAGGGGTTAAAATGTACGACTTCACTTGGTTCACAATTAAATGTACTCTGATCTTGTAATATATTTTCAAATATTTGTCATTGTTGTAAGTGATCTTTTCCAGTTCCATGATCTAATGTTTTTCAACTTTCTATCAAGTAAAATGATAACTACCGGTACAGCTGTATTGGTTTGGTATTACATTGTTTTCCATTGATAGTGTATGATATCATGTGTTCATACAACCCAGTTTAACATCAACAGACCTGTATTGTTTTTAGTAGAGCTTCTGCTCTACTCTTCTGATGATGTGAGTCTGAGTGGTTTTCTGTATGATTAATTTCACGACAATAACTTTAAAGTTGTCGAATTGAGACATATCTAACTCCATGTGTGTCTTAAGAATAAAAATTTTTGTTGCACCACGTATTTTGAGATTTGGGCTTGAATGGTCCATTAAACGCTGATATAAAATCCTATATCTAATAAAATGGCAGCCATGTACAGGCATACAGTTAGGTGACGTCACGCGTGACACGTGACCTTAGCAATACACTTGAACATGCCTTCGCTAGCACAGCAATACCAACCTGACTACTGTATACGACATGTGACCTTCTAAGATCCAATGGTGTTTAAATGTTGGCCCGCCGTCTCCGACGTCGGCCCGACATTAAAACAACATTGCGTCAACGTCTCGTATTTGCTGGCAGCACCAAATGTTGGGCCAGCGTTGTAGATGGTGTGCCAGCATTGAAAAAACACTGGCTCCATGTGATTGTCCAGCGTGTTTGCCAGGTCAGTCTGTCCCAGAGGCATACGCAACAACACTCAGCTGACACAAGAAGACGTTGAATCAATGTTGGTTCAACGTTTGTCCACTATCTACGACGTTGGACCAACGTTAAGCCAACTTAGATTCAACGTCTTGTCTCTGCTGGCCTGCCAATACACATGTATAAGACCTATATAATATGCCTTTTGGCCAAACAAACATTCACGTGGCATTAATGTTGGGTGAGCTTCATAGACGATGCTCTAACATTAAACCAGCAACAAAAAACATTCATTTGTAGTAAAAACTTAGGCCTAGGCTAGGGCCAATGCATAGCCTAATCCTGCTATGCTCAATAAATCTCATAGCCATATGCCAAGCCCCAGAAGTGATATTTAAATTAGGCTATCATTGTTTTAAACTCAATATCAAGTTATTAACTCACTAATTTTATCGATAACTTTGCAATCTCAATATATCTAGGCTTATCGAGTTGTGAGTTATATCGTGAGTTGTGAGTTTTGATAGGCCTATCGAGTTTAAAAAAATAAAATTGCAAATGTTTCCTTCACACATAAAACATAATTAAAACGGAGTAGTAAATTAAAAATAGTCATTGACATGAATAAATTAGGGCCCAACGTTACACATAAATCACGATGGAAACTGATTGTCAAGGGCATATGCCTGATCGAATATGCCTTTTGAAATCCTTGTTGGACTGATATGGTCCGGCTAACGGTCTAATTTTCCGGAAGAAGACAACCAAAGTAGGTTTACACAACATGTGGTGCCAAGGCGCAGAAAACAAAAGAGATCCTCCCAGGTCTATTTAATGTTGTCCTGCAGTCTCACACTGTTATTACGCTGGCCTATCATTAAATCAACATTGGCTCAACAACTGTGGTAGTGGAAGTAGTTAATCTGTCTCCTGACTCAGTTATTTTAATTCTGAACACTACACACTGCCATCACATCTGAGCAAATAGCAGTAGGCATACTAGTATGCAATGTGCCTAGGCAATTAGCATGCAGTACCTTCCCCTACCTGTCATTGACTGGGGTATGCCTAGTTACATATATGCCTATACCACTCAAACTGTCAGGTTAACATGGTTAATATAAATAGTTTCTGTTAAATAGATTGGCTTTGAATAATGAACTGCACCACAGTCCCAGCCCAGGTTCACACAGGGAGTAGCCTGAGCGGCCTATTTCCATTAGGGTAGGCCTACCCGATTATCCCCAATAAACTGGATATACTAATAAACACAGTTGGGGCGTCTTTATCAGGAGTTTATTATGTGCACTGAAATCAGTGTGCAGTCTATCAATACAGTTGTCGACTTGATGTGTAAAAAATAGATGTGACAGATCAAGGCTGACCCTGTACACGCTATGGCTCGTTTCGCCGGAATTCACAACATTACACGTGCAACGCATGACCACAAAACACCCACCCTCCCTCCCCGACTAAACATTGAAAAAACATTGAGCCGACGACAGTCAGACACGAGATACAGCATAGCTACTGTCGGATTCAACACCTTATTTAGACCAATATATTTGTTGCTTAATTGTGAAACAGCTGCATCTTAGCTTTCCTTAAAACAATGACGCTGAAGCCCGGCACAAGCTCTACTTCAGTGCTGTCAGGTTCTAGTTAAAATTTTGTAGCATGAATTGTAAATTTCAAGACAATGCAATTCTTCTGTTTATTTGTATAAATAACATCAGTGTATATTGTACCAAGTTAAAATTCATACTAACACTGATTGGTTACAGGAATGTACTAATGTGTTTTCCAAAGGAGGAGGAGAAGAATTAGCCAAAATAAGCAACGTCCCTTTCCTAGGTAAGGTTTAATTTATTCTGAAAAAGATGTTTAAATATCCAAATATGAAATCTTAACCATTTGCAGGGATGTGAGTTTTTTTAAGATAAATGATTTGCCATTGAAGTATCCCCTTCACCTATATATATTTTTGTAGTTGTATCTAGTTTGTTCTCTTATCTCATTAATACTTGGTTTAATTGAAATGGTATTTTTCTTATCACTTGAAGCTGGAAATTGTGTCAGCAATTCCTGCTCTGAATGAATTAAAAACAAAAAGCGAGCTGGGATTATATTATATAACACGTTTTTTGCCTTTTATTGTATCTCGTGAGCTGTGGGATTTAAATAAATTATTGCTGATAAAAGCAAACCATCAATGTGTTCGAGTATCATTCGTGTATGAATAAACTAAAAATTACTATCATCTGAAATGTGTATTTGGATAATAATGATATTTTTTTTATTATATCAACTTGCGCTTCTTCTAGATTTAAATTTTTGTTCAGGTTGTGTTCCTCTAGACCCTCAGCTGACTCAGTGTGTGGAGGAAGGACAAGACTTTGTGAAGGCATATCCCACATCTGTCAGTGCGTCCAGCATAACATCTATTGTAGAGACAGTGCTTCAGACTACGTAACATTTGGCCGCTTTATTTATATCGAGGAGATATATATAGTATTGTGATATCTATATAGAAAAAATTCATCAATTTGCTGCCATGATGTTTATTAATCTATTAACTATCTATGAATTTTATAAACTTTCCATTCACTAAAGAGCGAATTTCTAGCATGATTCATACCTCACAAAATTGTATGAAATGCCCAAATTCAAAATATAAAATGAGAAATTTTGTGATGTTTTTCTTTTACCATACTGGAATTTAAGGCAAAACACCCTTTGAGTGTAAGAAAACAGAATCCATAATTCATTCTTGATCAAAATCGAATCACTGAAAAAATGAAGATGTTCATCAACTGTTATGAATTCTGTGTCGCAAGGTGAACAAATGTGTTACTATAATACATGTATAGGGGTAGAAGACTTCAGTCAGAAGTCTACTACCCCTACATTATTGTGCATGTTATAGTATATGGTGCATTGTTGTGATTCTTGTATATTCTCTGTGCAAAAAGAAACTTTTTCTTTTGGTTACTTAAGCATTGAATATATTATTTTGTACATAAATTCGCTCAGTGGTGTCAAGTAAAAGCTCGATGATTTCTAGGACTTACAAATATACAATTATTAATTTGTTCATTTTTAATTACTGGTAGAGCAAAATACCTTATGTGACTATAATGGACATAACATATTGAATATTTTTGGTGGTGGAAAATATAATTAGCGTTTGTTATATTTCTGACATTATATTACAGAAATGTTAAAATAAAATTATATAATCAAATTTGCTTTCCTGTTAATTTATATCTTAAATGTTTATACATGGAAAATGTGTTAATATGAGCCTTTTCACCCAGTTTTGTTTCAATTCTGTGAAACACAGTGACGTCACTCGGTGAAAACAAGGTTATATAACGCCCCCTCCCCCATACTTCATTCTGTGAAACGCAGTGATGTCACTCGGTGAAAACAAGGTTATATAACACCCCTCCTCTATACTTCATTGTATTAGCCAGCTCGGTGAAAACAAAGGTGGTCAAGGTGATTGAGTCACAGAATATATTTAGCCCTTACAACGCTGAAATATTTTTGTATAAAACATGGGGACCAGAGGGTTTTTCAATTCTAAATCATCATAAACGTCTTTGTTTTCTATTTCCCGTTCATTTGAATACCTATGTTATGGGTGCACGGTCATTATAATTTTTTTATTTTTCCAGTGCTGGGACCTATTTAGAAGTCTACTTAAAAGCTTTAGACAAATACGGTCCCGTGCTGGAAGGGTTAAATTGAATAGCATGACAATATACATCATGACTGCAATGTAGATCTATATGTAACTTCCTCTTTTGCTGAGATCAAGAAAATTATCATCCAAAATTTTAATGAACTGTCTTTTTGATACTGAAATCACACAAAAATCTAAATTACAACAACTTAGAAAAGTGCAAGGCACTGTTGTTATCGTGATACTCCAAATGTTGACCATTTTGGACACAACCAAATATTGCCAATAAACTTGCAGACCCCAAAACCTTTCTATACAAAGTTCCAAGGCTTTTACTGAAGATAAGCTTGATCTAGTAAAATGAAAATTCTCCCTATAAGCTCATTTTCATTCACATTTGAAAACAACTATCGTGAATGAACTCGGGAGATCCCTAAAATTCCTCATGCAAGGCATTTAACTGAGCATAAACTCCATGGCTTGAAATCAATAAATTCAAGATGGTAAGCCCCGTGATCGGTGGCACATGAAAACAGGCAATGATTATAGACTTGTATACACAAACAATTTCAAGGCACTATTGAAAATTAAAAAAACATTCAAGCTGGAAAAAATTCGCGAGTGGGTATGTGTGTGGCAATTTAGCTGTCACGGTAAGTCCATTTTTGGTATTATCTGACAAGTGTAAGAACCAATTAGACCACAGTAGCTGTTAGCTTATGATAATAATTTATTCCCCAATGTTCTTTCAAAAGTTCGGTCATCGTCACAGACAATGGGCCAACATTAAAACATTAACCCTTAAAGCATTAACCCTTGAAGCGCTGAATTAATTTTTTTTAATTTGAAATAATTATAAATGTCTTAATTAGCTCTTTCTGATTCACTTGAATACCTATGTTATGGGTCTACGATCATTATAAACTTTAGTCGTCGATCCCCGCACTGTAAGGGTTAAAACAGGGTCAGGATACAATGTTGACCCTGTGTGAATCCTAACAGGGACTCTCAGGTTATAGTTGACAAATAATACCCATTGATTTGTGCAGGCGCCCACTAGGCCTGAATAGATAGTAAAGATTAATCGAAAAAAGATATTTGAATGTATATAACCTGCACATCGCATAAAATATTCCTTATTACAAAACCATTTCGCACCAATCCTAAATTAATAATCACAAAATAACAAGTTCACGTTTCAGTGTTTTATTTGTGGTGCTGTAAAGCATTAACATTACATGTACTAACAGATTAACAATGCGTAGCTGTGAACATATTTGCAGATTATAATGAACATTGCATTGCTGAGCCAACATGTTGTTTCCTTGTAGGGCTCAATAATGAGACAATAATGTTTTGATGTTGGATCAATTTCTTCGAGGCTGGCCAACATTAAAACAATATTGGTATGACTCTGTATTTGCTGTTTAATTCAAGATAACTATATATATTATGGAATGCTTTCAAAGACCTTTATAAAATTAATGTTCTCTTTATACACAAATTAACATCTTATATTTTCACAATCGATGTATAAATTACATCTTTATACACAAATTAACCCTCATTTTTGTGAGTAAATTTATTTAAATTTCCACCCTCGTTAAGTTGTGTCTCGCTACCGCGACCCACAACTTCAAGTGGCTGAAAATTACTCATATTTGTTTAGTTTATTTTAGCACAAATATTTGCAAATCTTGATGTTTAGACACACATTTCATTCCCAATAACAGTCATTTGGTCGACTAATTGAACAGATCAGCAGGATAAGTGTTAACTTATTTTCACAATCCATGTTGTGGTTGCTGTTGTGAAAAAGAGTATCAGCTGAGCGAACAACATATTTCTACATATTGCAATTTGATGTTTGGGACATCATTCATGAGCAACCATGGAATAATTACATTTAAATATATAATTTTGTAACTTTGACAGAAGTCTGTCTGTATTAAAGTACATGTATGTCATCTGCGATGTAAAATATGTAGAATAATGTAAAGCGTATTCAATGAAGGGAGTGGAAAGCACCTACAATACATAAACTGTCAAAATAACACGGTTTGTCTGTTTGTGCTCTGCCACATAAATTATGAACAATTAATATTTTTTTAGGAGTAGTAAATTTAAAATAGTCATTGACATGAATAAATTAGGGCCCAACGTTACACATAAATCACGATGAAAACTGATTGTATAGGGCATATGCTGATAGAATATGCCTTTTGAAATCCTTGTTGGACTGATATGGTCCGGCTAACGGTCTAATTTTCCGGAAGAAGACAACCAAAGTAGGTTTACACAACATGTGGTGCCAAGGCGCAGAAAACAAAAGAGATCCTCCCAGGTCTATTTAATGTTGTCCTGCAGTCTCACACTGTTATTACGCTGGCCTATCATTAAATCAACATTGGCTCATCAACTGTGGCAGTGGAAGTAGTTAATCTGTCTCCTGACTCAGTTATTTTAATTCTGAACACTACACACTGCGATCACATCTGCAAATAGCAGTAGGCCTACTAGTATGCAATGTGCCTAGGCTATTAGCATGCAGTACCTTCCCCTACCTGTCATTGACTGGGGTATGCCTAGTTACATATATGCCTATACCACTCAAACTGTCAGGCTAACATGGTTAATATAAACAGTTTCTGTTAAATAGATTGGCTTTGAATAATGAACTGCACCACAGTCCCAGCCCAGGGTCACACAGGGAGTAGCCTGAGCGGCCTATTTCCATTAGGGTAGGCCTACCCGAGTATCCCCAATAAACTGGATATACTAATAAACACAGTTGGGGGCGTATTTATCAGGAGTTTATTATGTGCACTGAAATCAGTGTGCAGTCTATCAATACAGTTGTCGACTTGATGTGTAAAAAATAGATGTGACAGATCAAGGCTGACCCTGTACACGCTATGGCTCGTTTCGCCGGAATTCACAACATTACACGTGCAACGCATGACCACCAAACACCCACCCTCCCTCCCCGACTAAACATTGAAAAAACATTAAGCTGACGACAGTCAGACACGAGATACAGCATAGCTACTGTCGGATTCAACACCTTATTTAGACCAATATATTTGTTGCTCAATTGTGAAACAGCTGCATCTTAGCTTTCCTTAAAAAAATGACGCTGAAGCCTGGCACAAGCTCTACTTCAGTGCTGTCAGGTTCTAGTTAAAATTTTGTAGCATAAATTGTAAATTTCAAGACAATGCAATTCTTCTGTTTATTTGTACATTATTTATACATCAGTGTATATTGTACCGATATACAAGTTAAAATTCATACTAACACTGATTGGTTACAGGAATGTACTAATGTGTTTTCCAAAGGAGGAGGAGAAGAATTAGCCAAGATAAGCAATGTCCCTTTCCTAGGTAAGGTTTAATTTATTCTGAAAAAGATGTTTAAATATCCAAATATGAAATCTTAACCATTTGCAGGGATGTGAGTTTTTTTAAGATAAATGATTTGCCATTGAATTATCCCCTTCACCTATATATATTTTTGTAGTTGTATCTAGTTTGTTCTCTTATCTCATTAATACTTGGTTTAATTGAAATGGTATTTTTCTTATCACTTGAAGCTGGAAATTGTGTCAGCAATTCCTGCTCTGAATGAATTAAAAACAACAAGACTACATAAGTCCAGGAGCTCCCGCGACGAATTAGAATTTGATTTAGGCAATTTTGTGTAGGGTTTTTAATGTAGTCCTAGGCTAGGTCAAAAATCAAGACGCAAGACAACTAGCTCAGTCTAAGAGTAAGATAAGAACTAGACAGTCTGTCAGAGATTGCAAACCTCCATTGAAATTAATGATCCTAATCAGTATCCCAGTAATGGTCTACCTATCTGGCACGGTTTACCCGATATCAGGCCCATCGAGGTAACTAATAGCTGATTTACGGTCATTTTGAATTCGATATAAACTAGTTAAAAACTTAGGGTGCATCCTCCCCCGAAACCTCAAATTTTGTTTTATAGTAATGGACTAACATCTAACACAGTTTGCAAAATATTGGGCATGTGAAAGTAAATAATGGCCGATAGGGGGCCATTTTGAATTTGATCGAGTCAGAATTTTTCAAGATGCATCCTCAGCTGAAATCTCACATTTCATTCTATAGTAATCGTCTAGCTATCTAGCACGGTTTACCAAATATCGGCCATGTGAAAGTGAATAATGGCCTAAAGGCGGTCATTTTGAATTTGATCAAGTCGAAATTTTCCAAGATGCATCCTCAGCTGAAATCTCACACTTCATTCTATAGTAATGGTCTAGCCATCTAGCACGGTTTACCAAATATCGCCCATGTGAAAGTGAATAATGGCCGATAGGAGGCCATTTTGAATTTGATCAAGTCGAAATTTTCCAAGATGCATCCTCAACTGAAATCTCACATTTCATTCTATAGTAATGGTCTAGCCATCTAGCACGGTTTACCAAATATCGCCCATGTGAAAGTGAATAATGGCCGATAGGAGGCCATTTTGAATTTGATCAAGTCAAAATTTTTCAAGATGCATCCTCTCCTGAAATCTCACAATTTGTTTTATAGTAATGGTCTAGCCATCTAGTACGGTTACCAAATAACAGCTATGTGAAAGTGAATAATGGCCGATAGGCGGCCATTTTGAATTTGATTGAGTCAATTTTTTTCAAGATGCATCCTCTCTTGTAATCTCACATTTTGTTTTATAGTAATGGTCCAGCTATCTAACACGGTTTACCAAATATCAGCAATGTGAAAGTAAATAGTGGCCGATAGCCGGCCTTTTTTAATTCGATTGAGTCGAAAGTTTTTAAAAGGCATCCTCTCCCGAAACGTCACATTTTGTTTTATAGTAATGGTCTAGCTATCTAGCACGGTTTACCTGATATCAGGCCTATCGAGGTAAATAATGCTGATAGTCGGCCATTTTGAATTCGTAAGTTAAAAATTTTCAGGGTGCATCCTCCCCAGAAAACTCACACTTTGTTTTATAGTAATCAGGTAATGGTCTAGCCATCTAGCACGGTTTACCAAATATCAGCCATGTGAAAATGAATAATGGCCGAAATGGCAGCCATTTTAAATTTGATCAAGTCAATTTTTTTCAAGATGCATCCTTATCTGAAATCTCACATTTTGTTTTACAGTAATGGTCTAGCCATCTAGCACGGTTGACCAAATAACGGCCATGTGAAAGTGAATAATGGCCGATAAGCGGCCATTTTGAATTTTATCGAGTCGAATTTTTTCAAGATGCATCCTCTCCTGAAATCACACATTTTGTTTTATAGTAATGGTCTAGCCATCTAGCACGGTTTACCAAATAACGGCCATGTGAATGTGAATAATGGCCAATTGGCGGCCATTTTGAACTTGGATGAGTTGAATTTTTTCAAAATGCATCCTCTCCTGAAGCCTTACAATTTGTTTTATTGTAATGGTGTAGATATCTTGAGCGGTTTTCATGATATTCCACAATATTAGGCCTGTCGAGGTGAATAATGGCTGATAGGCGGCCATTTTGAATTTTATAAACTTCAAATTTTTCAAGATGCATCCTCTCCTGAAACCTTACAATTTATTTGATATTAATGGTGTAGCTATCTTAAGCGGTTTTCATGATATTCCGCAATATCAGGCCTGCCGAGGTGAATAATGGCCGATAGGCGGCCATTTTTAATTTTATCGACTTGAAATTTTTCAAGATGCATCCTCTCCTGAAACCTCACAATTTGTTTTATAGTAATGGTGTAGCTATCTTGAGCGGTTTTCATGATATTCCGCAAAATCTTTCAGTCGGATTTACCGATGTTATAAATTAGGTCAAAGTGCTGGGTCAACTTCAAGGTCAAGGTCCAAAAACCTGAAAAGGCACAACTAGGGACCTTAGAGAACATGTATGTGCAATATGACTGTCATCGGCCCAGTACTTTTCGAGATCTGCTCCGGAAACGAAGTGCGCGTCAAAACGCCTAAATAGGTCATAGTTCTGAACCAGAAGTAGGTCAAAGTTCAAATACCCCAAAAGGCACAACTAGACCCCCTAGGGGTGTTGTGTGTAAAATTTGAAGACAATCGGACAAGTACTTTCAGAGATATGCTCCGGAAACGAATTGTTTACGGACGGCCCAACGGCCCAACGGCCCAACGCCGTCACATCATCATTTTCTCCTCTGCAACCTTGCGTATTGAATTCAGATTAAAAATATTTTAACCTGTCCATTAGCCACCTGGAAGTAACCCACATACCAAAAATTGTTATCCTAGCTTATTTTCTTACAAAGTTATAGGCAAAAGAAGAGGCAAAAAAAAAACGGAGGTAGAATCCATAGCTCCCTTCGTCTCACCTACGGTGACGGCGGGAGCTAAAAAAGCGAGCTGGGATTATATTAGATAACACGTTTTTTGCCTTTTATTGTATCTCGTGAGCTGTGGGATTTAAATAAATTATTGCTGATTAAAGCAAACCATCAATGTGTTTGAGTATCATTCGTGTATGATTAAACTAAAAACTACCTGAAATGTGTATTTGGATAATAATGATATTTTTTTTTTATATCAACTTGCGCTTCTTCTAGATTTATATTTTTGTTCAGGTTGTGTTCCTCTGGACCCTCAGCTCACTCGGTGTGTGGAGGAAGGACAAGACTTTGTGAAGGCATATCCCACATCTGTCAGTGCGTCCAGCATAACATCTATTGTAGAGACAGTGCTTCAGACTACGTAACATTTGGCCGCTTTATCCATATCAAGTATAGGACATCTATATTGTATTGTGATATCTATATAGAAAACATTTATCAACTTGCTGCCATGATGTTTATTAATCTATTAACTATCTATGAATTTCATAAATTTTCATTCACTAAAGTGCGAATTTCTAGCATGATGCATACCTCACAAAATTGTATGAAATGCCCAAATTTAAAATATAAAATGAGAAATTTTGTGATGTTTTTCTTTTACCACACTGGAATTTAAGGCAAAACACCCTTTGAGTGTAAGAAAACAGAATCCATAATTCATTCTTGATCAAAATCGAATCACTGAAAAAATGAAGATGTTCATTAACTGTTATAAATTCTGTGTCGCAAGGTGAACAAATATGTTACTATAATACATGTCTAGGGGTAGAAGACTTCAGTCAGAAGTCTTCTACCCCTACATTATTGTGCATGTTATAGTACATGGTGTGATTCTTGCATATTTTCAGTCCAAAAAGAAACTTTTTCTTTTGTTAACTTAAGCATTGAATATATTTTGCACATAAATTCGCTCAGTGGTGTCAAGTGAAATCTCGATGATTTCTAGGACATACAGATATACAATTATTAATTTGTTCATTTTTAATTACTGGTAGAGCAAAATACCTTATGTGGCTATAATGGACATAACATATTGAATATTTTTGGTGGTGGAGAATATAATTAGCGTTTGTTATATTTCTGACAATATATTACAGAAATGTTAAAATAAAATTATATAACAAATTTGCTTTCCTGTTAATTTATATCTTAAATGTTTATACATGGAAAATGTGTTAATATGAGCCTT
Source organism: Flabesymbios commensalis (assembly GCA_964017125.1). NCBI lineage: Eukaryota > Metazoa > Annelida > Polychaeta > Terebellida > Flabelligeridae > Flabesymbios > Flabesymbios commensalis. The sequence goes on along the minus strand of OZ024904.1, from coordinate 99,163,638 downwards.
TTCACACAGTTTTGTTTCAATTCTGTGGAACACAGTGACGTCACTCGGTGAAAACAAGGTTATATAACACCCCCTCCCCCATACTTCATTCTGTGAAACGCAGTGATGTCACTCGGTGAAAACAAGGTTATATAACACCCCTCCTCTAAACTTCATTGTATTAGCCAGCTCGGTGAAAACAAAGGTGGTCAAGGTCATTGAATTTAACAGAATATATTTAGCCCTTACAACGCTGAATTATTTTTGTATTACACATGGAGACCAAAGGGTTTTTCAATTTGAAATCATCATAAACGTCTCAGTTTTCTATTTCCGGTTTATTTGAATACCTATGTTATGGGTGTACCGTCATTATAATTTTTTTCAGTGCTGGGACCTATTTAGAAGTCTACTTAGAAGCTTTAGACAAATACGGTCCCGTGCTGGAAGGGTTAAATTGAATAGCATGACAATATACATCATGACTGCAATGTAGATCTATATGTAACTTCCTATTTAGCTGAGATCACCAAAAATTTAAACGACCTGTCTTTTTGATACTGAAATACACAAAAATCTAAATTACAACAATTTAGAAAAGTACAAGGCACCGTTGTTATTGTGATACTACAAATGTTGACCATTTTGTACACAACCAAATATTGCCAATAAACTTGTAGACCCCAAAACCTTTCTATACAAAGTTTCAAGGCTTTTACTGAAGATAGGCTTGATCTTGTAAAATGAAAATTCTCCCCATAAGCTCATTTTCATTCACAAAATGAAAACCGCTATCGCAAATAAACTTGGAGATCCCTAAAATCCTTTATGCAAGGCATTTAACTGAGCATAAACTCCATGGAGTGAAATCAATAAATTCAAGATGGCAAGCCTCGTGTTCGGTCGCACATGAAAACAGGCAATGATAATAGACTTGTATACACAAACAATTTTAAGGCACTATTGAAAATTTAAAAAAATTCAAGTTGGAAAAAAATCCATTTTTAGTATTATCTGACAAGTGTAAGAACCAATTAGACCACAGTAGCTGTTAGCTTATGATAATAATTTATCCCCCAATGTTATTTTAAAGTTCGGTCATCGTCACAGACTATGGGCCAACATTAAAACAATATCACAAGCGACAGCAAAAACCCTTAAAGCGCTGAATTAATTTGTAGAAAAACATTGCAACCAACGATATTTTCAATTTGAAATAATTATAAATGTCTTAATTAGCTCTTTCTGATTCATTTGAATACCTATGTTATGGGTCTACAATCATTATAAACTTTAGTCGTCAGAATCTGATTCTGACGACTAAAGTCGATCCCCGCACTGTAAGGGTTAAAACAGGGTCAGGATACAATGTTGACCCTGTGTGAATCCTACCAGGGACTCTCAGGTTATATTTGACAAATAATACCCACTGATTTGTGCAGGCGCCCACGAGGCCTGAATAGATAGTAAAGAATAATCGAAAAAAGATATTTGAATGTATATAACCTGCACATCGCATAAAATATTCCTTATTACAAAACCATTTCGCACCAATCCTAAATTAATAATCACAAAATAACAAGTTCACGTTTCAGTGTTTAATTTGTGGTGCTGTAAAGCATTAACATTACATGTACTAACAGATTAACAATGCGTAGCTGTGAACATATTTGCAGATTATAATGAACATTGCATTGCTGAGCCAACATGTTGTTTCCTTGTAGGGCTCAATAATGAGACAATAATGTTTTGATGTTGGATCAATTTCTTCGAGGCTGGCCAACATTAAAACAATATTGGTATGACTCTGTATTTGCTGTTTAATTCAAGATAACTATATATATTATGGAATGCTTTCAAAGACCTTTATAAAATTAATGTTCTCTTTATACACAAATTAACATCTTATATTTTCACAATCGATGTATAAATTACATCTTTATACACAAATTAACCCTCATTCTTGTGAGTAAATTTACTTAAATTTCCACCCTCGTTAAGTTGTGTCTCGCTACCGCGACTCACAACTTCAAGTGGCTGAAAATTACTCATATTTGTTTAGTTTATTTTAGCACAAATATTTGCAAATCTTGATGTTTAGACACACATTTCATTCCCAATAACAGTCATTTGGTCGACTAATTGAACAGATCAGCAGGATAAGTGTTAACTTATTTTCACAATCCATGTTGTGGTTGCTGTTGTGAAAAAGAGTATCAGCTGAGCGAACAACATATTTCTACATATTGCAATTTGATGTTTGGGACATCATTCATGAGCAACCATGGAATAATTACATTTAAATATATAATTTTGTAACTTTGACAGAAGTCTGTCTGTATTAAAGTACATGTATGTCATCTGCGATGTAAAATATGTAGAATAATGTAAAATGTATTCAATGAAGGGAGTGGAAAGCACCTACAATACATAAACTGTCAAAATAACACGGTTTGTCTGTTTGTGCTCTGCCACATAAATTATGAACAATTAATATTTTTTTAGGAGTAGTAAATTTAAAATAGTCATTGACATGAATAAATTAGGGCCCAACGTTACACATAAATCACGATGAAAACTGATTGTCAAGGGCATATGCTGATAGAATATGCCTTTTGAAATCCTTGTTGGACTGATATGGTCCGGCTAACGGTCTAATTTTCCGGAAGAAGACAACCAAAGTAGGTTTACACAACATGTGGTGCCAAGGCGCAGAAAACAAAAGAGATTCTCCCAGGTCTATTTAATGTTGTCCTGCAGTCTCACACTGTTATTACGCTGGCCTATCATTAAATCAACATTGGCTCATCAACTGTGGCAGTGGAAGTAGTTAATCTGTCTCCTGACTCAGTTATTTTAATTCTGAACACTACACACTGCGATCACATCTGCAAATAGCAGTAGGCCTACTAGTATGCAATGTGCCTAGGCTATTAGCATGCAGTACCTTCCCCTACCTGTCATTGACTGGGGTATGCCTAGTTACATATATGCCTATACCACTCAAACTGTCAGGCTAACATGGTTAATATAAACAGTTTCTGTTAAATAGATTGGCTTTGAATAATGAACTGCACCACAGTCCCAGCCCAGGGTCACACAGGGAGTAGCCTGAGCGGCCTATTTCCATTAGGGTAGGCCTACCCGATTATCCCCAATAAACTGGATATACTAATAAACACAGTTGGGGGCGTATTTATCAGGAGTTTATTATGTGCACTGAAATCAGTGTGCAGTCTATCAATACAGTTGTCGACTTGATGTGTAAAAAATAGATGTGACAGATCAAGGCTGACCCTGTACACGCTATGGCTCGTTTCGCCGGAATTCACAACATTACACGTGCAACGCATGACCACCAAACACCCACCCTCCCTCCCCGACTAAACATTGAAAAAACATTAAGCTGACGACAGTCAGACACGAGATACAGCATAGCTACTGTCGGATTCAACACCTTATTTAGACCAATATATTTGTTGCTCAATTGTGAAACAGCTGCATCTTAGCTTTCCTTAAAAAAATGACGCTGAAGCCTGGCACAAGCTCTACTTCAGTGCTGTCAGGTTCTAGTTAAAATTTTGTAGCATAAATTGTAAATTTCAAGACAATGCAATTCTTCTGTTTATTTGTACATTATTTATACATCAGTGTATATTGTACCGATATACAAGTTAAAATTCATACTAACACTGATTGGTTACAGGAATGTACTAATGTGTTTTCCAAAGGAGGAGGAGAAGAATTAGCCAAGATAAGCAATGTCCCTTTCCTAGGTAAGGTTTAATTTATTCTGAAAAAGATGTTTAAATATCCAAATATGAAATCTTAACCATTTGCAGGGATGTGAGTTTTTTTAAGATAAATGATTTGCCATTGAATTATCCCCTTCACCTATATATATTTTTGTAGATGTATCTAGTTTGTTCTCTTATCTCATTAATACTTGGTTTAATTGAAATGGTATTTTTCTTATCACTTGAAGCTGGAAATTGTGTCAGCAATTCCTGCTCTGAATGAATTAAAAACAAAAAAGCGAGCTGGGATTATATATAGATAACACGTTTTTTGCCTTTTATTGTATCTCGTGAGCTGTGGGATTTAAATAAATTATTGCTGATTAAAGCAAACCATCAATGTGTTTGAGTATCATTCGTGTATGATTAAACTAAAAACTACCTGAAATGTGTATTTGGATAATAATGATATTTTTTTATTATATCAACTTGCGCTTCTTCTAGATTTATATTTTTGTTCAGGTTGTGTTCCTCTGGACCCTCAGCTCACTCGGTGTGTGGAGGAAGGACAAGACTTTGTGAAGGCATATCCCACATCTGTCAGTGCGTCCAGCATAACATCTATTGTAGAGACAGTGCTTCAGACTACGTAACATTTGGCCGCTTTATCCATATCAAGTATAGGACATCTATATTGTATTGTGATATCTATATAGAAAACATTTATCAACTTGCTGCCATGATGTTTATTAATCTATTAACTATCTATGAATTTCATAAATTTTCATTCACTAAAGTGCGAATTTCTAGCATGATGCATACCTCACAAAATTGTATGAAATGCCCAAATTTAAAATATAAAATGAGAAATTTTGTGATGTTTTTCTTTTACCACACTGGAATTTAAGGCAAAACACCCTTTGAGTGTAAGAAAACAGAATCCATAATTCATTCTTGATCAAAATCGAATCACTGAAAAAATGAAGATGTTCATTAACTGTTATAAATTCTGTGTCGCAAGGTGAACAAATGTGTTACTATAATACATGTCTAGGGGTAGAAGACTTCAGTCAGAAGTCTTCTACCCCTACATTATTGTGCATGTTATAGTACATGGTGTGATTCTTGCATATTTTCAGTCCAAAAAGAAACTTTTTCTTTTGTTAACTTAAGCATTGAATATATTTTGCACATAAATTCGCTCAGTGGTGTCAAGTGAAATCTCGATGATTTCTAGGACATACAGATATACAATTATTATTTTGTTCATTTTTAATTACTGGTAGAGCAAAATACCTTATGTGGCTATAATGGACATAACATATTGAATATTTTTGGTGGTGGAGAATATAATTAGCGTTTGTTATATTTCTGACAATATATTACAGAAATGTTAAAATAAAATTATATAACAAATTTGCTTTCCTGTTAATTTATATCTTAAATGTTTATACATGGAAAATGTGTTAATATGAGCCTTTTCACACAGTTTTGTTTCAATTCTGTGGAACACAGTGACGTCACTCGGTGAAAACAAGGTTATATAACACCCCCTCCCCCATACTTCATTCTGTGAAACGCAGTGATGTCACTCGGTGAAAACAAGGTTATATAACACCCCTCCTCTAAACTTCATTGTATTAGCCAGCTCGGTGAAAACAAAGGTGGTCAAGGTCATTGAATTTAACAGAATATATTTAGCCCTTACAACGCTGAATTATTTTTGTATTACACATGGAGACCAAAGGGTTTTTCAATTTGAAATCATCATAAACGTCTCAGTTTTCTATTTCCGGTTTATTTGAATACCTATGTTATGGGTGTACCGTCATTATAATTTTTTTCAGTGCTGGGACCTATTTAGAAGTCTACTTAGAAGCTTTAGACAAATACGGTCCCGTGCTGGAAGGGTTAAATTGAATAGCATGACAATATACATCATGACTGCAATGTAGATCTATATGTAACTTCCTATTTAGCTGAGATCACCAAAAATTTAAACGACCTGTCTTTTTGATACTGAAATACACAAAAATCTAAATTACAACAATTTAGAAAAGTACAAGGCACCGTTGTTATTGTGATACTACAAATGTTGACCATTTTGTACACAACCAAATATTGCCAATAAACTTGTAGACCCCAAAACCTTTCTATACAAAGTTTCAAGGCTTTTACTGAAGATAGGCTTGATCTTGTAAAATGAAAATTCTCCCCATAAGCTCATTTTCATTCACAAAATGAAAACCGCTATCGCAAATAAACTTGGAGATCCCTAAAATCCTTTATGCAAGGCATTTAACTGAGCATAAACTCCATGGAGTGAAATCAATAAATTCAAGATGGCAAGCCTCGTGTTCGGTCGCACATGAAAACAGGCAATGATAATAGACTTGTATACACAAACAATTTTAAGGCACTATTGAAAATTTAAAAAAATTCAAGTTGGAAAAAAATCCATTTTTAGTATTATCTGACAAGTGTAAGAACCAATTAGACCACAGTAGCTGTTAGCTTATGATAATAATTTATCCCCCAATGTTATTTTAAAGTTCGGTCATCGTCACAGCCTATGGGCCAACATTAAAACAATATCACAAGCGACAGCAAAAACCCTTAAAGCGCTGAATTAATTTGTAGAAAAACATTGCAACCAACGATATTTTCAATTTGAAATAATTATAAATGTCTTAATTAGCTCTTTCTGATTCATTTGAATACCTATGTTATGGGTCTACAATCATTATAAACTTTAGTCGTCAGAATCTGATTCTGACGACTAAAGTCGATCCCCGCACTGTAAGGGTTAAAACAGGGTCAGGATACAATGTTGACCCTGTGTGAATCCTACCAGGGACTCTCAGGTTATATTTGACAAATAATACCCACTGATTTGTGCAGGCGCCCACGAGGCCTGAATAGATAGTAAAGAATAATCGAAAAAGATATTTGAATGTATATAACCTGCACATCGCATAAAATATTCCTTATTACAAAACCATTTCGCACCAATCCTAAATTAATAATCACAAAATAACAAGTTCACGTTTCAGTGTTTAATTTGTGGTGCTGTAAAGCATTAACATTACATGTACTAACAGATTAACAATGCGTAGCTGTGAACATATTTGCAGATTATAATGAACATTGCATTGCTGAGCCAACATGTTGTTTCCTTGTAGGGCTCAATAATGAGACAATAATGTTTTGATGTTGGATCAATTTCTTCGAGGCTGGCCAACATTAAAACAATATTGGTATGACTCTGTATTTGCTGTTTAATTCAAGATAACTATATATATTATGGAATGCTTTCAAAGACCTTTATAAAATTAATGTTCTCTTTATACACAAATTAACATCTTATATTTTCACAATCGATGTATAAATTACATCTTTATACACAAATTAACCCTCATTCTTGTGAGTAAATTTATTTAAATTTCCACCCTCGTTAAGTTGTGTCTCGCTACCGCGACTCACAACTTCAAGTGGCTGAAAATTACTCATATTTGTTTAGTTTATTTTAGCACAAATATTTGCAAATCTTGATGTTTAGACACACATTTCATTCCCAATAACAGTCATTTGGTCGACTAATTGAACAGATCAGCAGGATAAGTGTTAACTTATTTTCACAATCCATGTTGTGGTTGCTGTTGTGAAAAAGAGTATCAGCTGAGCGAACAACATATTTCTACATATTGCAATTTGATGTTTGGGACATCATTCATGAGCAACCATGGAATAATTACATTTAAATATATAATTTTGTAACTTTGACAGAAGTCTGTCTGTATTAAAGTACATGTATGTCATCTGCGATGTAAAATATGTAGAATAATGTAAAGTGTATTCAATGAAGGGAGTGGAAAGCACCTACAATACATAAACTGTCAAAATAACACGGTTTGTCTGTTTGTGCTCTGCCACATAAATTATGAACAATTAATATTTTTTTAGGAGTAGTAAATTTAAAATAGTCATTGACATGAATAAATTAGGGCCCAACGTTACACATAAATCACGATGAAAACTGATTGTCAAGGGCATATGCTGATAGAATATGCCTTTTGAAATCCTTGTTGGACTGATATGGTCCGGCTAACGGTCTAATTTTCCGGAAGAAGACAACCAAAGTAGGTTTACACAACATGTGGTGCCAAGGCGCAGAAAACAAAAGAGATTCTCCCAGGTCTATTTAATGTTGTCCTGCAGTCTCACACTGTTATTACGCTGACCTATCATTAAATCAACATTGGCTCATCAACTGTGGCGGTGGAAGTAGTTAATCTGTCTCCTGACTCAGTTATTTTAATTCTGAACACTACACACTGCGATCACATCTGCAAATAGCAGTAGGCCTACTAGTATGCAATGTGCCTAGGCTATTAGCATGCAGTACCTTCCCCTACCTGTCATTGACTGGGGTATGCCTAGTTACATATATGCCTATACCACTCAAACTGTCAGGCTAACATGGTTAATATAAACAGTTTCTGTTAAATAGATTGGCTTTGAATAATGAACTGCACCACAGTCCCAGCCCAGGGTCACACAGGGAGTAGCCTGAGCGGCCTATTTCCATTAGGGTAGGCCTACCCGATTATCCCCAATAAACTGGATATACTAATAAACACAGTTGGGGGCGTATTTATCAGGAGTTTATTATGTGCACTGAAATCAGTGTGCAGTCTATCAATACAGTTGTCGACTTGATGTGTAAAAAATAGATGTGACAGATCAAGGCTGACCCTGTACACGCTATGGCTCGTTTCGCCGGAATTCACAACATTACACGTGCAACGCATGACCACCAAACACCCACCCTCCCTCCCCGACTAAACATTGAAAAAACATTAAGCTGACGACAGTCAGACACGAGATACAGCATAGCTACTGTCGGATTCAACACCTTATTTAGACCAATATATTTGTTGCTCAATTGTGAAACAGCTGCATCTTAGCTTTCCTTAAAAAAATGACGCTGAAGCCTGGCACAAGCTCTACTTCAGTGCTGTCAGGTTCTAGTTAAAATTTTGTAGCATAAATTGTAAATTTCAAGACAATGCAATTCTTCTGTTTATTTGTACATTATTTATACATCAGTGTATATTGTACCGATATACAAGTTAAAATTCATACTAACACTGATTGGTTACAGGAATGTACTAATGTGTTTTCCAAAGGAGGAGGAGAAGAATTAGCCAAGATAAGCAATGTCCCTTTCCTAGGTAAGGTTTAATTTATTCTGAAAAAGATGTTTAAATATCCAAATATGAAATCTTAACCATTTGCAGGGATGTGAGTTTTTTTAAGATAAATGATTTGCCATTGAATTATCCCCTTCACCTATATATATTTTTGTAGTTGTATCTAGTTTGTTCTCTTATCTCATTAATACTTGGTTTAATTGAAATGGTATTTTTCTTATCACTTGAAGCTGGAAATTGTGTCAGCAATTCCTGCTCTGAATGAATTAAAAACAAAAAAGCGAGCTGGGATTATATATAGATAACACGTTTTTTGCCTTTTATTGTATCTCGTGAGCTGTGGGATTTAAATAAATTATTGCTGATTAAAGCAAACCATCAATGTGTTTGAGTATCATTCGTGTATGATTAAACTAAAAACTACCTGAAATGTGTATTTGGATAATAATGATATTTTTTTATTATATCAACTTGCGCTTCTTCTAGATTTATATTTTTGTTCAGGTTGTGTTCCTCTGGACCCTCAGCTCACTCGGTGTGTGGAGGAAGGACAAGACTTTGTGAAGGCATATCCCACATCTGTCAGTGCGTCCAGCATAACATCTATTGTAGAGACAGTGCTTCAGACTACGTAACATTTGGCCGCTTTATTCATATCAAGTATAGGACATCTATATTGTATTGTGATATCTATATAGAAAACATTTATCAACTTGCTGCCATGATGTTTATTAATCTATTAACTATCTATGAATTTCATAAATTTTCATTCACTAAAGTGCGAATTTCTAGCATGATGCATACCTCACAAAATTGTATGAAATGCCCAAATTTAAAATATAAAATGAGAAATTTTGTGATGTTTTTCTTTTACCACACTGGAATTTAAGGCAAAACACTCTTTGAGTGTAAGAAAACAGAATCCATAATTCATTCTTGATCAAAATCGAATCACTGAAAAAATGAAGATGTTCATTAACTGTTATAAATTCTGTGTCGCAAGGTGAACAAATGTGTTACTATAATACATGTCTAGGGGTAGAAGACTTCAGTCAGAAGTCTTCTACCCCTACATTATTGTGCATGTTATAGTACATGGTGTGATTCTTGCATATTTTCAGTCCAAAAAGAAACTTTTTCTTTTGTTAACTTAAGCATTGAATATATTTTGCACATAAATTCGCTCAGTGGTGTCAAGTAAAATCTCGATGATTTCTAGGACATACAGATATACAATTATTAATTTGTTCATTTTTAATTACTGGTAGAGCAAAATACCTTATGTGGCTATAATGGACATAACATATTGAATATTTTTGGTGGTGGAGAATATAATTAGCGTTTGTTATATTTCTGACAATATATTACAGAAATGTTAAAATAAAATTATATAACAAATTTGCTTTCCTGTTAATTTATATCTTAAATGTTTATACATGGAAAATGTGTTAATATGAGCCTTTTCACACAGTTTTGTTTCAATTCTGTGGAACACAGTGACGTCACTCGGTGAAAACAAGGTTATATAACACCCCCTCCCCCATACTTTATTCTGTGAAACGCAGTGATGTCACTCGGTGAAAACAAGGTTATATAACACCCCTCCTCTAAACTTCATTGTATTAGCCAGCTCGGTGAAAACAAAGGTGGTCAAGGTCATTGAATTTAACAGAATATATTTAGCCCTTACAACGCTGAATTATTTTTGTATTACACATGGAGACCAAAGGGTTTTTCAATTTGAAATCATCATAAACGTCTCAGTTTTCTATTTCCGGTTTATTTGAATACCTATGTTATGGGTGTACCGTCATTATAATTTTTTTCAGTGCTGGGACCTATTTAGAAGTCTACTTAGAAGCTTTAGACAAATACGGTCCCGTGCTGGAAGGGTTAAATTGAATAGCATGACAATATACATCATGACTGCAATGTAGATCTATATGTAACTTCCTATTTAGCTGAGATCACCAAAAATTTAAACGACCTGTCTTTTTGATACTGAAATACACAAAAATCTAAATTACAACAATTTAGAAAAGTACAAGGCACTGTTGTTATTGTGATACTACAAATGTTGACCATTTTGTACACAACCAAATATTGCCAATAAACTTGTAGACCCCAAAACCTTTCTATACAAAGTTTCAAGGCTTTTACTGAAGATAGGCTTGATCTTGTAAAATGAAAATTCTCCCCATAAGCTCATTTTCATTCACAAAATGAAAACCGCTATCGCAAATAAACTTGGAGATCCCTAAAATCCTTTATGCAAGGCATTTAACTGAGCATAAACTCCATGGATTGAAATCAATAAATTCAAGATGGCAAGCCTCGTGTTCGGTCGCACATGAAAACAGGCAATGATAATAGACTTGTATACACAAACAATTTTAAGGCACTATTGAAAATTTAAAAAAATTCAAGTTGGAAAAAATTCCATTTTTAGTATTATCTGACAAGTGTAAGAACCAATTAGACCACAGTAGCTGTTAGCTTATGATAATAATTTATCCCCCAATGTTATTTTAAAGTTCGGTCATCGTCACAGACTATGGGCTAACATTAAAACAATATCACAAGCGACAGCAAAAACCCTTAAAGCGCTGAATTAATTTGTAGAAAAACATTGCAACCAACGATATTTTCAATTTGAAATAATTATAAATGTCTTAATTAGCTCTTTCTGATTCATTTGAATACCTATGTTATGGGTCTACAATCATTATAAACTTTAGTCGTCAGAATCTGATTCTGACGACTAAAGTCGATCCCCGCACTGTAAGGGTTAAAACAGGGTCAGGATACAATGTTGACCCTGTGTGAATCCTACCAGGGACTCTCAGGTTATATTTGACAAATAATACCCACTGATTTGTGCAGGCGCCCACGAGGCCTGAATAGATAGTAAAGAATAATCGAAAAAAGATATTTGAATGTATATAACCTGCACATCGCATAAAATATTCCTTATTACAAAACCATTTCGCACCAATCCTAAATTAATAATCACAAAATAACAAGTTCACGTTTCAGTGTTTAATTTGTGGTGCTGTAAAGCATTAACATTACATGTACTAACAGATTAACAATGCGTAGCTGTGAACATATTTGCAGATTATAATGAACATTGCATTGCTGAGCCAACATGTTGTTTCCTTGTAGGGCTCAATAATGAGACAATAATGTTTTGATGTTGGATCAATTTCTTCGAGGCTGGCCAACATTAAAACAATATTGGTATGACTCTGTATTTGCTGTTTAATTCAAGATAACTATATATATTATGGAATGCTTTCAAAGACCTTTATAAAATTAATGTTCTCTTTATACACAAATTAACATCTTATATTTTCACAATCGATGTATAAATTACCTCTTTATACACAAATTAACCCTCATTCTTGTGAGTAAATTTATTTAAATTTCCACCCTTGTTAAGTTGTGTCTCGCTACCGCGACTCCCAACTTCCACTGGCTGAAAATTACTCATATTTGTTTAGTTTATTTTAGCACAAATATTTGCAAATCTTGATGTTTAGACACACATTTCATTCCCAATAACAGTCATTTGGTCGACTAATTGAACAGATCAGCAGGATAAGTGTTAATTTATTTTCACAATCCATGTTGTGGTTGCTGTTGCGAAAAAGAGTATCAGCTGAGCGAACAACATATTTCTACATAATGCAATTTGATGTTTGGGACATCATTCATGAGCAACCATGGAATAATTACATTTAAATATATAATTTTGTAACTTTGACAGAAGTCTGTCTGTATTAAAGTACATGTATGTCATCTGCGATGTAAAATATGTAGAATAATGTAAAGCGTAGTCAATGAAGGGAGTGGAAAGCACCTACAATAAATAAACCGTCAAAATAACACGGTTTGTCTGCTTGTGCTCTGCCACATAAATTATGAACAATTAATATTTTTTACACAGTCCAAATATTTGTGATAAAGGTCAAATATCAAATATAAAGGTAGCCTGGCATATTCACAATATTGCTATGGTAAACGACCCTGGGTGAATCATTCTAGTTAACGTGAAATAATATAATGACAATTGCACTTGATACATATAATCTCTTGAATAAATACATGATAACCAAAAAATATTATGTCATAATATGTATATGACAGATTATTTACATCAAATCATGTTCAATACAGCTGGTTGCGTTCTTGTGAGATAATCAGCTGGGAAACACAATTTTTTAATTTCATATTTTTTTAAAGATTTAAAACATCTTTTCAAAGATTATAATATTCTCGGACAAAGCTGAGTATACTCAAATGTCGAAGCTTTTATTCGATCAGCAAATTCATAACTACGTTATAATCCTGTTTGAAAAAAGAATTCTAATACCCTGTGGATAATTAACCCTTGTCATGCAACGGCCATATATATACATGTACATGTATATACACTTTTAAGCCAAAAAAGTGTCACTAAAATGGATAATATACTTTGTGATCGATGATCAGTTAGTCAAGTAGCTCAACTTGAAAGATGTACATTTAAAAAAATAGAACTATTATTTTGACATCTTGAGCTGGAAAATGCGTTAGAAAAAAAAGCTCCAAATGACAAAAAATACAATTGAAACAAGTAAGCCGCACAAGGGTTATGGTACATCTTTCATTATAAACAAATGGTGATACTAGCCAGTATTATCAGTGATTATAAATAACAAGCTTTATAAATAACACTAAAATACTGTGGATTTGGTAATATTCGCGATGTTTTAATTTTCGTGAGGAGGACAAATTCGCGAATTCAAGAATCTCGCGAAAATTATTATTATAATAGCGCTACTGAAATAAAATGAAAATTCACGAATTCTAAACTTCGTAAAAAGTCCTAAAATCAGAAATTCGAGAAAATTTAAACACGCTAAAATTACCAGATCTACAGTATCTGATGTCATCTGGACAGGAACTAGATATCCAGCTGCACACCATAAAATTTGAAAAATAACTAGTAACGGATCATCTGTCTATATTGTTGGACCTTATAGGTTCCCTTGTCATATTTATGCACCACATGCAATATTAAGAATACAATTCATTCACCACCAAGATACACTTCTGTAAGCTGAATTTTAACCCTTACAGCGCGGGGATCGACTTTAGTTGACAGAGACGTCCGTCTGTAGACGTCAGATTCTGACGACTAAAGTCGATCACCGCGCTGTAAGAGTACAAATATTTCTAATGACCGTAGACCCATAACAAAGGTATTCAAATGAATCAGAAAGAGCTAAATCAGACTTTTATGATTATTTCAATTTGAAAAAAAAATGTTTGGTTTCCATGATTTTCTTTAAAAAAATTCAGCGCTTTAAGGGTTAAAGGCCCTCCGCCTTGGATTGCGCAGAAACGGACAACAAAGTGTGGCGCACAACCAGACACAGATCTGACATGTGTACACAACAGTCAGACACAACAATTGCCTATACTGAGAGATGTGGGCTGGCATATCGAATACAATTTTTAATCTGTGTGTTTTCAGAAAGGTTTACTATGAGGTGGGCGTGCAGCACAAAGATTGTCTGCTGGCATTGTAGACAGTGAACTGTTGTGATGACCCGATAAGATAACAGAGGCCTGTGGTGGCCAATAACAAAGGAGACATTATTTCATGTCAGCTTTCAAAACACACTCCAGTGTGTGACTAACAAAGACATGCATAGTGGTTATGAACTAAGTCCTTTAACCATTTCAAGCCTGAATTTACTATTGTCATCTTCATCCACTACAAGTCGGGAATTGTTTGAAGTGGATGCATCTGACTCAAAGTGGGTTTCAAATGAAAAAAAATATATTGTTATTATTAAAACAATTTAATCAGAATAGTCTTTCTAAAACCCTTAGGTGTAGGAAATTCAGACATTCTTCAAAGATGGAAAATGATGTTTTAATGCAGCGTGAGGGTTTAAAGGGTTAATGCGTTCAGCTGAAAAAATAACCTTTGGTGGTGAAAGTGTTAAATAAACTGATATGGGATGTGTTTTCACATACAGACAGTTAACATTGTGAATGAATTGTTCTTTTATTTTGATCTATTATCACTCATAGTGGTCGCACATGTACAAAAGGCAAGTATAATATACAGAAATAGGCATGTAAGTATGTGATTAGAAAAAAAGATACAGCCCTGAGACAAACTAGTAAACAGTAACAGTAAAAAATATAGCTAAAAATACATGGATAAATATACCACAGTTATACATATACAGTACTAAAATGGTGTAAAGTATATTTATCCAAGTGGCAAAAACAAATATTTGACAAAATTATAAGTCTTGCATGTTCTCTAAAATTGTGTTTGCATTTGTTCAACTGGTGAATGGGATTGCAATTTTTCATCAGCAAGAATTGCTTCGTAAGACCAATCTTGTGAGTGACGACAAGTCATGTGAGGCAACCTTTTTGATTTGCCACATTCTATATTATCAATTTGAAGAACCTAGTATACAGAATGTGAAAAAGTGGTACCGCAGCAAACTCGACACATTCACCCGATGCTGGGTTGATGATGAGCCACCGTCTACGACGTTGGCCCAGCATCAACCCATCACCGGATGAGTGTGTGGTGTTTGCTGGGACCTGCTTGAAAAGTATGATGTCACAAAAGCTGTTTGATTTCATAGCTTCACAGATGCATTTGTTCCTACTGTTGTTCCAGTTTCATTTATATTCAAGTCAGGAAAATCTGTGGCGATGGCCTAACATTGAACCCAAAATGGGCTGACGCTAATCTCATAGCAGTAATTATTTTTTTATATAAAATATGATTTACTGCTCAAGTGGTCACTTCCTGCCTTTCCGGATGCCTTTGGACAACGGAGACCAGCTCCTCGTCACCAGAGTTCAAACCACAGCAGCCGCAGCAGAAGAAGTAGCTGCCGAGTATGCCACATTTAACACAGCAGCCCTGTTTGCGTTCTGTGGGTGGGATCTGAGCGCGGGCAAAGTTGATGAACACCTGTTCCAGCGTGGTCTGGCTGACAGAGTAGTCCTCCAGATGGAAACGCTCCTTCGCTTCCTCCATCACTGCGAACAGCTGCGCCCACGACACAGACGTGTCTGTGACATGGTAGTGTACCATCCCCTGGTGGACGTCTTTGAGAACACTACTGGGGAAGGTGACCTCTATGTACTGCATCAGTGCGTCCAGATGATCGGCCTGGGTCACCTTGGCGAGGATGGTGCAGCCTTGACCGAACCTGTTTTTCAGATGCTGAGTGCTGCCCAGACACTTGAACTGTCCGTTCACCATGATTGCTATACGGGTACACAGAGCTTCACACTCGTCCATGCTGTATCGCAAAGAAAAACACAACAAATTAATAAATGATGATTATGATTTACTTACATAAAACTAATATATATTTTTTTATTTAAACAGTTTCACGGCTTATATAAGCAAATATTATTTATATTAACTCTTTAAGCACTAGTCTTTCCTAATGTTTTATCAGCAGATTAAATCACAGTTATTTGGAATGGAATGAGTGTTTAAAAATTAAGATTTGTAAATGCTTGGCTCCAAATTAAACAACTGTGAGTAATGTCAAGTGGGTGAAAATTTATATAAGATAACTTAGCAGGCAAAAGGTTAAATACTTGATTTGTTTTGCAGCAAGGACTAATATGTCACCTTAGATATGAAAGGGTGTATCTGCCAATTTACAAAGTGGCAGATACACCCTTTCATATATCCAAGATGTCGATGTGCAAGCTACAACATCAACCTGCTTATATCTAACAAACAGGCAGATTTGTCACATTTTACTGTTATCCCAGCAACAACGATACATTGACCCAATGCTGGGTGAATGTTGGCCCGCCGTCTTCGACGGCAGCCAAATTGGGTCAATGTATCGTGTTTGCTGGGTATACTTTGTCATTTTACCTGTGAGATGTGAGGACTAGTGTTCTCCCGCTTGCTCTCAGCTGAGACAATGTGTTCCAGATGATTCGACGGGCTACAGGATCCATCCCAGTGGTCGGCTCGTCCAGAAGCACCACAGGGGGGTTCCCCACCAGGGCTATGGCTGTACTTAGCTTTCTTTTGTTACCTCCGCTACAAACATAAAGAGATAACACAATTCATCCCTTAAATTGCTAAGCACGACTATAGTGTCATTTTTTTATTTGTTTTATATGTCGACCAAATAACTCATTGGAAACAAAATGTTTGCATCAAGATTTGCACATGTTTAGTCTCAAATTAAACAAATATTGGTAATTTTCACCTACTACTGCGACGCACAACTGGGTGAAAATTTAAATTATTTAATTGAGCAATTTAACTCGATCAAGACGGGCACTCTCAGTACATACATGTTTCTGTGGACGAGATATTTTTAAAAATGTACTTTTCATGACGTCATAAAAACACAAGTTATCTCGGGCTCCGTCTTGTACCTTGCCCAAGATATCTCGGGCTCCGTCTGGAATGAGTTAAGGGTTAATCAAATAATCTAATTTGTGAGGTGGCTGTTTTTCATAAATACAATTTTTTTTGTGATTAGAAGATAAAAATTGCGCTAGCAATTCCAGCTTCAAATAAATGAAAAATACTAGATGACAATTCATCACGACAGTGGTTCTTTAACTCTTACAACACCGAAATATTTTGTATGAACCATGGAGACCAAAGGGTTATTTTCAGTTTGAAATCATCATAAATGTCTTACTTAGCTCTTTCCGCTTCATTTGAATATCTATATTATCGGTCTACGGCCATTCTAAATATTTTACTCTTCCAGTGCGGGGATGGATAGACACCAGATCCTAAAGTCGGTCCCCGCGCTGAAAGGGTTGATTATTCAGGGTTTGTTTATATGTCATGCATGTTAACAGTTAAGGCACTGTTAATATATATTATGCTTAAGAAACAATGGGAATTAAGCTGTACACCTAAGAATCTATCATACTTCAGGCTGCGCATTTCAGCCAGCACACAAAAAACGTTTAATAAATGTTGATCTGATATTGGTCCAATGTATTTGATGCCAGCGCAACATAAAATTGCTTGCAATATTGGTGTATCACCTGTACGAGCTGACACGTTTGTCAGCGAGTTCTCCCAGCAGCAAGGTCTGCAGGAGAAGCTGTACAACCATAGGTATCTGTGCCTCCTTCATCCCGTGCAGGCGAGCATACATCGTGAGGGTCTCCCGCCCCGTCTGCTGGTCTATCAGGGCGTCAAACTGGGGACAGTATCCTAGACAATGACGTACCTGAAAAAAAATAGGAATACTCTAGTATAACCCTACTTATAGTAATGCATATCCACATTTTTAAGCTATAAAAAGCGCACTAGGCATTAACCCTCATCCCACTAAATTAATTTAGTAGGCAATAACCCTTATCCCACTAAATTAATTTAGTAAATTTTTTCTCCACTTGAAGTTGTGCCTGGCTACCGCGACCCACAATTTCAAGTGGGTGAAAATAACTCACATTTGTTTAATTTGGCACCAAATATTTGCAAATTGTGATGCTTAAACTTTTAAACATACGTTTCATTCCCAATAACAGTAATTTGATTGGTTGGTTAAGATCAAGAAGTTTCGGAAACTAAATTAATATATTACAGCTAGCTAATTTTCACTCACTGTATGGTGGGAATTGCGCTAGCAATTCACACCTTACAACGAGTGAAAATATGTTGAAAATATGTTGGAATAAAATTCCCGATAGGAAAAAGTTTTAAAAAATACCCCAGGTATTTACCATTTTCATGTTATTTCCTATATTAAATCCTCCAAGGTAAGCACTACCCGATGTGAGCATTTCATCTCCCGTCAGCATTTTAAAAGTGCTAGTTTTCCCTGCACCGTTCACCCCCAGCAGGCCGAAGCATTCTCCCTGCGGGACACCCACCGCCACCTGATCCACGGCAACAAGCCCGCCATACTGCTTACTAATGTGGTCCAGTAGTATAGCGTTACTCTCCAGGTGGCTTTGTAGAGGGGAGTCCCTGATGCGGTTTTTCTCCGCCCGAACATCTTTATCCTCTTCCACCACGGCCACCTCATCAGATCCTGCCATCATCCTCTGGTAGTGTCCGTGTGGTATTTTCTGTCTCCTTTCTCTGTAACTCACCGCACTGTACCAGATGGACTGGAAGAAGTGGGATTCTACCAGTAATAGAATGGCAAAGTATCCAAAGCCCTGGATGGCGAGAAACACCAGCATCCGTCCGATACCACCTTCCTCCCATCCAAGATAATTCTCATTGTAATCTAAGCATGTGTCTCCGCAGCGATCTGCCAAGAGAAAAAGACATAGTATTGCATAGTTGCAATCATGGGAAAGATTACATTTTATTTTTCTTAACCCTCTTGTGATTACAAATCATCCACTTTTCAAAACTGATTTTTTTTATTAAATAAAAAACCCCTATACTTTCATCAAAATGAGTATATATTGCATTGCTATTGCACTGGTATATTTTTCTAAAATTTGAATTTATTATGAGTTAATTTGTGATACATGTAGATAATTAAATTAGGGACGTGTCATTCATTTCAGAGTGAGATTCATAATATCTTATAAGTGATTGTTGAAAAGTGAAGTGTCAACATCAGGCCTACCCACCTTTACAGCATGACATGGTCATGTTAGTATTTTGGCAAATAGCTTTGATGAATGCATTGTCACAGATTTTGAGTATCTCATAGTTGGAGTAGAGATCTTGAAGCCCCATTCCCAGGCAGTAGTTTGGCAAAAGTGTGATGAATATCCAGTCAAGGATTTTGGAAATATCCTCGGTTCCCAGCTGGGGTATGCTCAGTATTTCCACAGCCAGTACAGTGGCGATCCCTGAAACAAGGCGGTCATATGTCACACAAGGTTCCAAAGACGATATGCAAGGATTTTTTCAATATCTTTAACCCTTAAAGCGCGGATATCTACTTTAGTCGTCAGAATCTGACGACTGTAGACGTCAAATTCTAAAGTCGATCCCCGCACTGTATAAGTAAAAATATTTATAATGGCCTTAGACCTGGGACATAGGTATTCAAATGAATCAGAAAGAGCTAACTAAGACATTTATGATGATTTCAAGTTGAAGAAAATCCTTTGGTTTCTTTAGTTTTTAGTAAAATAATTGAGCGCTGTAAGGGTTATGGAATGCGACATTAATTTGAGTTCAGTATTATGTTATAGTATCACAACGAAGGTACTGACAGACTGTGACTGTGACTCCACTGTGATATTACAGTAAAAACTATTTCAGCATGGGAAGCGTATTTATACGTCAGATTCTGATGTATAAAGACGATCCCCGCACTAAAAGATGTAAAACTATTTATAATGGCTGTAGACCCATAATATAAGTATTCAAATGAATCGGAAGGTGCTAACTAAGACATTTATGATGATTCCAAATTGAAAAAACCCGTTTTGAACAAAAATAATTCAGTGCTGTAAGGGTTGATATATTACATTACATTACATTACATTACATTACATTACATTACATTACATTACATTACATAACATTACATCACTAGATTATATTGTATTATATTATACAAATCACTGTGGTATTTTGACAATTAGTATCATTGAAAAAAATATATTCATTTGAAGTTGTAAATTGATGACTATAATTGCTTGCCTGACTAACATAAATAATGACTAACTTGCTTGACCTAGGCTACTAACATAAATCATTTCAAGAGGCTTGAAAATGAATTATCACCACAGTCGATAAATGAATAGTTTATATCTAATGACCACCTTTAAAGGTAAGACAGTAATTAGTAGTAATTCACCTGAGAGTATGTTGAGCATGGTGAGCCAAACTAAACCCGAGGCGGGCACGTTAAATAAGAATGAGAGTAGATACATGAAGGGTAGTACGGCCCACCCGTACATCATAAAGAGCAGCCACACGTCACCGAGTCCTCCACCTTCTGTGTAGCCCTTTATACCAAAGGCGACAAACAGCACAAGCAGAAGAATACAAGGCACTGTGTAGTTGATCAAGTCCCAGATAAAGTTAGCCACCCAGAACGAGGCAGATTGAGCACCGCTGACAAACTGACTGTGCTTAGCTTTGCTGGCCCGCTCCTTGATCAGGAATATCACAAAACTACTCGCAAGGAAAGCCATCCCAAACATGACGTTGAAGGCTATCATGAAACCCTGATAGCCCCCGTATAGCTCGTCGTTCACCTGCTCGGTCACGGTCCTCGGCAGTGGAAAGTTCACAGCATTAATCATATAGCTGGAGTTCACATAGTGGTGCAAGATGGTATTATGGAGGGTGTTTAAGGTTATGGCTGGAGTATGATACGCCTGGTTATTGAAATGTGCTTCCGCGGTCGTCTTGTTCTCTTTCTCTGTTTGAAATTCAGCAGCTACGATATAATCTCTCACAAATTTACTACGAAGACGATCTCCCGCAAGCGATAAGTACTCCTCCAGAGAATCATTTGCCGGGTAGTTAGTTTGGTTGTTTATATTACGCAGGTGTACGAAAGGATCACTCTTGAAGAGAGCAGCATATGACGCAGCAAGTGAATGAGTGAGGGCATCAGGGTGTACGCCATGGCTGTAAGAGATATCCTGGTATCCGAAATGGCTATATTTAAGTGTGAGCCGTGGTGAATCACCGGGACTGGGAAGTGTCCGCATTACAATGAGAGCGAGGAGGGTGAAGATAAATGGCACTAGTAGTTGTGATATGGTGACCACCAAGTTACGCATCGTGTGCAGTATCCTCTTTGTCAACATGCTGTACACTTGCTGGAGATATAGTACGCTTCCCGTGTTACGATCCCGACTGCTTGCTTGCACTGTAACAGACAAAAATGAAGTTTTATATGAGTGCTAGTTACACATTGAACAACATTTTTTGATGCAAAATATAATCTACTTTAATTGCAAGTAATTGTCAGCGCCTTGCAGTTGTGACTGAAGGCAGCAAAACACAGATTCCCGTGAAAATTCAGGTGACAATTACTCATGTTTGTTAACTTTGAGACCAAAAATTTTCAAATCTTGATGTTTAAACACTTATTTCATTGCATAATAATGGTGATTTGATCGACTAATAAAAAGGATTGAAAACGATTATAGTTGAGTTCAGTGCTTAAAGGGTTAATTCTTCACCCCCTTTTACCCCCAAATGATAATTATCCACATACAAATATTCCACATTAAAAAATACCGATAGTTATAATTTTATTCTAGATTTATTATTTCTGGATGTTTCAACTCCAACAAAAACAAATTAGATCTGTATCATCATAATAGTTCTTTTAGCATCAAGGCCTACTTAGCTGGGAGTTATTTCAAAAAGATTATTTTTGTCAGTTAAATATAAAAAAATGCAAAGAATAGTAGGCCTTAACTGACAATTCAGCAGGACTGGGATTAAAAATACACATTAAAATACACAAATTAAAATACACAACATTCAAAAATTAAAATACACAACATTTAAAAATACCCAACAATCATGCACCAAAAACACTAGTAAAACTAAAATCATAACCCTTGTGCTGCTAGGCCAACATATACCATATTTATTCTAATAAATGCCCTAGGCATCAATTCAAATACCCCTTGAGGCTACAGGGGAGGTGGGCACATTGACTTTTTTGAAGTCAATATAGTGTACCACGATCGTGGATTATATTTTCAAATTAGAGGAGTGGGCGTTTATTGGAATATGGGCACTCATTAGAATAAATATGATATACGGTTCACCTTAAGTAGCCTAAACCTTTGTGATGCTAGGCCAGTATATATAAGGTTGAAATTTTCAAACCAAATAAATTGGCATTAACCATTATCCTGCTGATCACGACTATTGTTGTTTTAATCTGTTTTAAAAGTCGATCTTGGAAACAAAACATTTCTTTAAACATCAGAATTGGCAAATATTTGCTCTCAAATTAAAAAAATAAGTCATTTTCATCCATTTGGAGTTGTGGGTGGCGGTAGCGAAACATAACCTAAAATTAACCCTTTAAGCCCTCACGATGCATCAAAGCATAAATTTGGAATATCTGAAGAATGACACAATTTCCTTGAAACCAATGGGGTTTAGATCAAATTTTTTGAATGGAAATAAATAATAACAATATCTTTTTTGCATTTGCCAACCACTTTAAGTCATCTGCATTCACTACAAGTCGAAAATTCTGACAGCAATTCGCGGCTTGTAGTGGATGAAGATGACAATGGTTAATTCAGGCTTGAAAGGGTTAAACTAGCAGGATAAGGGTAAATATCAAAAGTGTTAATTTAAATGCTAAGTCAAGGAGTAAAAACCCATCCATTTTTGATAACATATTTTTCATCATAAAACTACAGCTTCAAATATAGTTGACAGACAAAGTGCTGTTACGTACATGCATCAGCTACTAGAATAGGAGCATCACTTCCTTCTATGTTGCTGGTTCCAAGCATACTGTTACCATGGTTACCATTGATTGAGCTATCAGAGGTTCCGGTGGAAGCTCTTGTCAGACGACCTGACCAATCACAGCCGTCTTCCTCTCCAACTCTAAAAATTCAGAAAATCATTTAATTTACTTCTGATACTTTCTGAAGAAAGTAGAAGACCAAATTGAATGCCACTGAAATTGATACAATATATTGACAGATGCTCAGTTAAAATAATAATTTTGGGAGAAGTTTATTTTTAATAAATAAAATTATATAGTTAAACCTTAAAGTTTGGGGATTGACTTCAGATGTCAGAATCTGACGTCTACAGCTGACATCTAAAGTTGATGGATCCCGCACTGAAAGGGTAAAAAAAATTATAATGGCCGTAGACCCATAACATAGGTGATAAATGAAGTGGAAAGAGCTCACTAGGACATTTATGAGGATTTTAAATTGAAAAAAAAACATGGTTTATGCAAAAATATTTCAGAGTTGTAAGGGTCAAAATACACCAGTAAGAAGGTTTATTGAAGTTAAGATACCTTAGGAACACCTCTTCCATTGTGGTGACAGATGCACCATAACTAGAAATTCCAAGGTCTTCACTCTGTTCTTCAATGTGTGAGAACAGCTTTTGGAACTGTGCCTTGCTATCGTGAGGTAGAATGTAGGTGAGCTCGGCAGCCACATCACTCTCCATCCGAGCTTCTGGCACGTAGCTCTCTATTACTGACGTGATTCTCTGAACATCACACCCGTCTTTTTTCACAAGCACCATATGGTAGCCAGCACCTAAATAGATAACACAGTAGGCCTATGCAGTTACTGGTATTACATAAGAAATGCACATTTTAAAAATATCATACCAAGTGGAATAAATTGAAAGGGATTTAGACAACTTTGTGCAAAGAAGTAAAAATTAAGACTAACTGAAAATATGAATAGGGAATCAAGTTGATGTACACCTGTTTACCCCTGGCAATAAAGCTTTAGTGAGGGTGAAAAATAATTACTAGATGACAGACTACTAATTACCTGCTCTTATGGCAGTAGATCAATAATGTTATGAGCAGAAATAAAAACATTGTTATGTTGTGTGACATTAACTGAAAACACTTAATATACTTTATTTACCATATTTATTTTTGAGGAAGAGTGGGGTACCACAACATTTGACAACACCATTAGCCATGATGGCAATGCGATCTCCCAGCACATCTGCCTCGTCCATGAAGTGTGTTGACAGGAGCATGGTTCTACCTTCCCGGTAATGTTGAAGTAGACTCCACGTGTGACGTCTCGCCTCCGGATCCATCCCAGATGTAGGCTCATCCAATATAACCACCTATAATCACAATATAGGGGTCTCAAAAAAAAAATTAAATAAGGTGAAAAAAATAAAAGTGGGTGGGTGGTTACACGGTCAACTCAACAACATTTTTCGCTTTTATACTTTATCACAGTCTGGAGGGTGTTTTGCGGGAAAGCTGATTGTTGACATATGGTTTCTCACGTCTCTCAGTCAGTGAAAAAGTGAATGAAGTGAAAGTGAAATTTATCAAAAGATTTTCCATAACCTCTGATTTACTAAAAGTTCTTAATACCAAAATAGGAATGGTCCACTGCCAAAAAGGCTGAGACTGTTGACACAATATTCCATCTATGAAAGCCAAAATCCAGACACTGTGCTAGTCCAGTAGATCTTATTCTTTATTTCTAGATAAATAATCAAATTCAGCGAAACTTAGTAGCCTTGACCTGCAATGTTTTCAAATAGCAATAATTCTTAGATAAAAGTATTTTCACCGAGTAGCCATTCAAAAGTATTTCCGCTGACGTCACAGCATTTCAAAGAATACTATATATTATGATATGTAAATAAGTTTCAGTAATTAATAAATAATTTTTGGTGTTATGGAGCAGTTCACATGATATCCATGAACCAAAAAATGTGTAAATGTAATATACATGTTATTTTTTGAGAAACTAAGCAATTTTCTTTTTGATAGGAGGGTGGACGGGTGGATGCGGTAAATCTTCTTTAATTTGGGGATTTTTTTTATTTCATCAAGAACCCTTATTCACCAATGCTTCCACTTTAACTTTGCGAATATAAACATTCTTTAAAAATTATTACTATTTTAATTCCTAAAAAAAGTAGCTGGCATAATTAGCAAAAGATTGAAGATCAAAATAGTTTTCAGAAATCTGTTGTATTTGTGGTCATTACGATGTATTTCAAAAGTGTTATATTAATTTGTACAAAATAATTTTTCTTTTTTTTTGTACAATAACGGCAGTAAATGCACAAACTATTTTGTTAATAAGCAAGGCAACTGAACTGATCCAACGTGAATGAAAATAGATGCAGATTAATTACATAGATGGGTGCAGTAGATCCTGTCATCAACCACCCTGCCATCAATGACCTTTTGTCTTCAACGACTTTTTTTTTTGCACAGAACATTTTTCTATAGTTAACGACCTGTGATCAACGACTTTCCGTCTAACGCGACTTGCGACCTCAAATATCTGGCAGAAGGTCATTATATTACTTGTGTCGAACGACCTTAATTTTTTTCGTCATACGACTTTTGGAAACATTCATGAGCAAACCACTGCATGTCAGATCTGACTGTGTGGATATCATGGTTAACAGAGAGGTATAGCGCTGGAAAATCAGGCTGTTGTCGCAAGAGGCCTATCTACCTCAGACCATCGATGTTTACTGCACAGCAATATCACCTCACTGCACAGCAATATCACCTCGCGCAGGTAGGAAATCATCCAACCCTTCATGTCCAATGATCAACTAAAGATATGCCCTATAAATCAATTTATTGCTCGCATTAGTCGAAAAGATTATAAAATTGTTTATTTTGCATAGCACTAATTAAACATGTTTTAAAACACAATCGTATTAAATTGTTCAGGGAATGTAAAAAGAAAATACGCCATGATTAATTATACAAATAATATTGTCTATAGCACACTAAATGTCCAGTGCTATTCAGTTGTGTGTTGGCTGGTACACAGAGCGGCGCCGTCATAATTCCACTATACACAGCCTGTCAGTCAACAGTACACCCCTCTCCAGACATAAGACGCGCCATCACTGACCAGCAAAAACAAGACATTGACCCAATGTTGTTTTAACGTTGGCCTACTGTTTTTGAAGTCGGCCTGCATTAAAACATTGGCTTATCTTTACTGGGTTACTATACAGCTGGCACGAGACGTTGATGCAGGGTTGGCCAACATCAAAACAACATCGCGTCGGGACATAACCAGTCACTTTAATACAATAGGCCCTACACTGCCTTAATGAGCCGTCCACGCGTGTTTCACACGTAGCGAAGTCCTATATGAGCGTGGTCCCGCCACAGATACCCTGCAGACACAAGACGTTGATTCAATGGTGGATTAACGTTAAATCAACATTGTGTCTGCTGGGACGGGGACGGTACATAGTTATGTCCTAGTGTGGGCATAATGCTCCTGTTAGTGTAAACACACATGTGTATTATCCATCAGTAATAAATAACTGTTCCCTTTTTGTTTCACCAGTTATTTTTTTGTTTTACCTGGGCTACATCAATTGTCCTAGTGACTCACTTAATGTGAATATACAACGCCTCATGCCTGTAAAGGGTCAGAAGCTACCTGAGCTTATATAACTGTGCTCCGTTAGCGTGATTAGCGTAGCTAGCGGCCATTCATGAAAAACACAGTCATAATCAGTGATATTAGAACATTGAAATGTTGCTGCAACCGCGTGCTTTGATCCACAAATGACTACCAGTCAATGGTGGGTGAATGTCGCTGTCATTAGCCTGACATTGAACCAGCCGCCGCACCCGCAAATTTCACAGCAAAAACTCATTCCTGTGACCAGCGACTTTCTGTCACCAACGACTTTTTTGGCTGGCAGAAGCAAGGTCGTTGGTGACAGGATCTATTGTATTACATACTTTATACAAAAAATATATACAGTAAACATTATACACTGACTACGTGCTGTTTTAATATTGGACCAGCATCGCAGACAGAGGCCCCGGATCAAACCAACATATGGCCAATGTACATCACAGACACAATACATTGACTACATACTGAATCAATGTTGGGCCAGCATCACAGAGAGTGGTCCAACATTGAGACAGCATAGGGTCAAGGAAAAATCTGTTTATTGTCTGTCTCCTTGGATATGAAAGGGTGTATCTGACACTTTGTGAAGTGGCAGATACACCCTTTTATATCCAATTTATTACAGTAGCAAATTGTAAGCCTCACCTTGGAGCCTCCAATGAGTGCTATCCCGACAGAAAGCTTACGCTTCATCCCTCCGGAAAGGCTAGAGCTGCGGGCATTTTGTTTTGACTCCAGACCAAGTGCCATTAACATCCTCTCCACTTCATTCCCAATTTGGTCACCACTGCAACCCTTTAACTGAAATATTACAAACAATATTAAAGAATGCTGAGTTGAAATATTTCAGCGCTGTTGTAAAACAAAAATATTATCAGATTTTTAAGAAATGCGCAGTTGCAGGTCTTATGTATAAAGAATCATTTTTTCTGTATTTTAGGTTACTATTAATTTATTTTATGCTGTCCTGCTAAGTACCGGTATGTATATTCATATACATTTTCAATGCTAAGCTGAGCTGTAGAGTGCCAAATGTGGCGCGACAACATCTTGAAGCTTTGGCGATCACCTACTAGCATTCACGTATCAATGCTCAGCTGAACCCCAGAATGCCACGAAATATGACAGCACATATTAATATTGTGTTTTCATTGACTCCAATGCTGTACTCTCGCTCTGCGAAAGTTTAGCGCCCATGCTCTGCCACTTAACTGAGCGCCAATGTGCCTATGTTAATGCTATAATCATACTATACAAGGTTTAATTTACAATAGCAGTGATCAGTTGACCACTGAAATGTGAATCCTGCTTTAACCCTTTCAGTGTGAGGACCGTCTACAGACGTCAGATTCTTATAAAGGTTTTGAGAAAAATTTCATTTAGAAACCTACCTTAGCAAAGAAGACAAGATGTTCATCGACAGTAAGGCTGTCAAACAGTGTGTTATGTTGAGGACACAGCCCGAGACTTTGGCGAGCTCCTTGTATATTGTTTCTTATGTCACAGCCATTAACCTTCGCTGTTCCACTAGTAGGAGGAAAAAAACCTGAAAGAAACAAAAATTATGTGACTATCTTTTCATAAATTTTGCAAAGAACATTTATTATTGTTCTGAGTTGATAAGATTTAAAGTGATAGATGAAACATGAGGATGAGCACTTGAAGTCAGCCTTTAACCCTTTCACTATTAAGGCGACACAATCAGGCTAAAATCATAAAAAAAACAGGTAATTTTATTTTGGCTTCTGAATATGACCATACGATTTCTCATTTCGGACAAGCATGTCCAAAATAAGAAATACAGGAATTTTGTCTCTATATCTCGCCTAACTGGTAAATGCACAACACAAAAATTTTAAAACTTTTGCAGTTGTAGTCTATGGACATGTTTCATCATATAGTCATATTAAGAAGACAAAATAAATTTACCGATTTTTTGATGATTTTAGCCTGATTGTGCTGAATGGCATAGCATTCGATCAGCCTGAAAATGGACTTTGGTGGTGAAAGGTTTAATAGCAGGCTACTAACCCCTCACTACCTAGCAATTTTATCAAATTTTCATTTTCGTAAGCTACCCACATTCAACTCAACTTTAACCCTTGCAGTGCAGGGATCGACTTTACACGATCTGTAGATAATGGCCATAGACCCATACGATAGGTATTCAAATGAAGCGGAAAGAGCTAACTGAGACATTTATGATGATTGGTCTCTTGGTTTGTATAAAAATATAGAGTTGATACTGCAATTTTTGGTTGAATTAATTCTATTCAAAGTAGGCCACATGCTGCATATATATCGATATGGTTGATACTTGGTCACTGATAATCTGTAAAACAATAATCCAAACAAACAACATACAAAACCGATAACTTGCCAGTTAACATGGACATTGTTGTTGTCTTTCCGGCACCGTTGTGACCAAGAAGTGCTGTGATTTGACCATCGTATATATTAAGTGTCATATCAGAAACTGCAAGTTTGCTGGTTGAGCCTTTTCCAAATGTCTGCAAAGAGATTTTGACATTGCATAAAATAACTTGGTGTATTTATTGCTTTTTATGGATACGAAACATGGGTATATAAAATATAATATGTTTTAGGCCACTATTATAAAGACAAAATCTGATGAGGGGGGGCGGAAAAAACAATTAAAAAAAAAAAACTTAGACCCATTTCTGGAAAAGTGAAAAGTTAATGAGGGCAACAGACAAAAACATAACTTGGATTAATTTACTTTATCTCTCTTAAAAATGAGTTGTCTTAGTGTGCATGCTTAAATTTGTGCTCGCACTCATCTAAAACAGAGAAAAAAAACATAGTCGCCTGACATTAGGTTGTAATGATCCAAAAATGTATAAAAAAAAGTTATGTCTAGGAAACTAACTGATTCACAAAGGGATACACAACTAAATGTCTATTCTCTAATCATGTTACTTTTGCAGTTTACTGCTCCCTCCTGCTTGACATGTTTAATATGCTTAAGAAGTTCCAATAGAGCAACTATACATAGATTGACAGTCAGACGGACAGACAAACAACCTGACTAAATAATATCTCCTGGTTTGCCAGTATCATGTATAATGTGTGACGTAACCCTTCTTCTGCTAATTTATTTTATTTGAATTTTCAACCACTACAGTGATCCACAAGTTTATGTGGTTGAAAATTATTCATATTAGTTTAATTTGAGACCAAAAATTAACAAATCATGATGTTTAAACAGTCTTTCATTCCCAACATTAGTGATTTATTCAGCTAAGGGATTAAAAACGACCATTGTCTTGATTAGCAGGCAACGGGTTAACTGATCATGTGAGAAAATACAGATGTTAATTTTTGGGGGGATACGGGAAAATGCAACACATGTCCAATGAATAAAGTATTCTCTTTTATCATTGGATGTAGTGCTGTATTTTCCTAAATCTCACTCAAATGAACACCGATTGCATATCCTGTATTCACCTTTTGTAGTTTCTTGATGGATATTCCTGGCTTGATACCAAGAGGTTCCTTCTCAAAATATCCAGAATCTTGGCTCGTACTGTCAAAACTCTCAGACAACAAGGGTGTAGTCTCACCATCTGCAGGCTCAGATTTTGTTTTTGAGTGACCGCACCAGTAGGATCCCTAGGAAACAAAAGTTAGACATACACATCAGTAAATATTCGTTTCTGGTTAACACTATTATACAGCCGAGCACAACAGTCTCGTCGTAATACTAAGTACAATAAGCATTTGCTGTAGTTAACCCTTTCAGCACTGGAACCATCTTTCTACGTCCGATTCTGACACTTAACGACGGTCCCTGCACTGATAGAATTAAAATAAGTACAATTGCAGTAGACCTTTAACATAGGTATTCAAATTAAACAGAAAGAGCTAACCAAGACATTTATGATGATTTCAAAATAATTGAAAAAAACTTTGATCTCCATGGTTTAACCCTTTAACTGCCAAATTATTTCACCCATTTGAAGTTGTGTCTCGCTGACACGATACACAACTTGAAGTCAGTGAAAATTATTAGTGACCAGTGTCATGTTTTTTCGTGATGTCATGACTAAAACATGTAAAAGGTGGTATTTAATTAACGCTAATAAAAAATAAAAACCAAACAGAATTGGGACCGGCCTTTAAAGGCTTGTACAACATATTTCAGCATTGTAAGGGTTAATTTCACTCACCATGACAGGAAAATACCACGGTTGAGGGATTCCATGTTCACCGGGAAAGACGGCCTCCACGTACCAGGTGATCAAACAGTAAATGACAGAGTCTATCAGAAGCATCACAATCACGAGTAAAAGGCTGAAGTTATCATCAACAGTTGCTCCTTTATTAATGGTGTCCCACTGAACGCCAGAACCTAAATAAATAAAAAGTGTGCATTTGTTGAATTTTTAACTCTATAAATTATTTTGAATTCATGAAAAGGTTTATTCTACCACTATCAGCTTCAAGCATCAGTATGATAATATAAAATGAAACAGAAACAGTTTCTTGGACAATATACTGGCAAACACAAACCATTGACCTAGTGCTAGAGTGATGTTGGTCTGCCATCTACAACATTGGCCCGAAATCATACCATCCTTGGGTCAGCATGTCGTGTTTGAAAGGATGAATAAACAGCACACACACCTTCTAATTAACATAACTAGCCTGTCTGAGCAATTGTATCCAATACATACTCTCACTATTTTTTTTTTTTTATTGAATCTCACTAATATGTTATGTCCGAACAAGAGTACAGGGCAGTCGGGATATATGCAATGTTAATTTAGTAGGATAACTGTCATGACTTTTTAATTCTGTGTGACTGAAACATTCAGTGTTAAGACAATTTGATGAGTATATACAGTAACATATAATATGATATCAATTTCCTTATAAATGTATATGCAGTATATGGTTTCAGCAGCAAAGGGTTAATCAAATTAAATTGTTAAATTTACAATTATAATTCTGTTTATCTTAACCCTTACTCTGCTGCATACAATTTGCAGCATGTGTGGTTTCCCACTAAGTAATATCTGGCACTTTCTTCTTCAAAACAACATCTGATGAACAACTAATATTAAAAGCCATTATATTACGAAATCAGTCAGTTAATTTTTTTAAAGCGCAAATAGAAAGACATCACAAAACGAAAAGCAAATTTATTCATTTATTTTTTTTCTAAGAATTGGCTGCGCTTGGTTTATATAGTCGCCCATAGCAGTGTAAGGGTTAAATGAATAATTTGACTCATTTTATATTCCAAGAATAATAAATCAAATAATTTCAAAATGTCCTCGAAAAAAATGCATCCAAGAAAGTGAATCGGCACACTAACCTGTTCCTTCAAACATGCTGATGACCTGGCCACCAAAACACATAGCTACGTTAGATATCAAGCAAAACAGAAGTTTGGCTGTCAAAGACAGAGTATCATAGCGAGGTTGCAGGAAGAAGTACGGGATATAAGTTACAAAAAATAAGATCCCAGCAACTGCTGCAGCTGAATTGGCTGAAAAAGTAAAAGTAAGTTTCTAAAATAAATATTATACTCCAATCAGTTCATTAAATGGAAAAACAATGCAAAACACATTTTATATTTTATGTTATATGCTTTATATAATTTGGGATGATATTTTTAATACTTAACCCTTGTTCTGATTAATTGTTTGCTTCTGTTTTTGTATTCATTTGAAGCTGGAATTGCTAAAATGATTTCCAGCTTCAAAAGGGTTTTTTTCAATTTAAATCATCATAAATATCTTAGCTAGCTCTTCCCGCTTCATTTGAATACATGTACCTATGTTATGGGTCTAAGGCCATTATATATTTTTAATTCTTTCAGTGTGGGGATTGACTTCAGACGTCAGAATCTGATGTCTACAGACGTCAGATTCTGCCGTCTAAAGTTGATCCCCGCACTGTAAGGGTTACATCCAATCCAGTATTCCTAAAAAAACAATTATGCACATACAGCACTACTCACCTTTATTGAAGAAAACACTGATCATAAAGCTGAAACAGATGGTAGAAATAGAGTAAGCAATGAGGAAAACCAGCAGAATGGACCAATGTATGTAGCCAATCACGCTGCCGTGGACGCCAAACGACACACAGTACAGTGCCGTCATGATAGACACAGATATCAACATGAACAACAGGTACTTGATAAACCAGGCCAGCCAATGCTTCCAGTTACTCAGCCCCATCAACTTCATAGTTTCCTGTAGGAAAGATTTTTGAAATTCTGATGATCTATGAAAATGGAATACGAGGCCTACATGTTCAACAATGCACATATATCATGTATATATCAACCCTTAAACAGCTGAATTGAATAATTTAAATTTTCACCCACTTGTGTCTCGCTTCCGCGACCCACAACTTGATGTAGGTGAAAATTACTCATATTTGTTTAATTTG
This sequence comes from Flabesymbios commensalis, assembly GCA_964017125.1. Classification (NCBI taxonomy): domain Eukaryota; kingdom Metazoa; phylum Annelida; class Polychaeta; order Terebellida; family Flabelligeridae; genus Flabesymbios; species Flabesymbios commensalis. The sequence continues at coordinate 99,130,199 of OZ024904.1, read as the reverse complement.
AAACAAAAAAAATTGCAAATTTTTATCCCCGATAACTGTGATTTAAACGGTTAATAAAACAGACTCTAATCAACTATAGGCTCGCTTAGCGGTTTAAAGGTCAAATATGCATCAATCCAAATTATATCCTGCTTGAAAAAAATTGTGTCAAACAAATATATTGTGGTAGATGGCCAGAAAAGCCAAGCAGTATATATTTTAGATATGTACCTTAAATTTTCTCTAACAGCAGCCACACCCCTTTGACATGTGCGATTAGATGCAGCATTGTACCTTATAATGGTAAAGACTGAAAGCATCAGGGTGACTACGCATCAAAGCCCAGCGCTAATAATTTGATAATAGCAGCTTGTGACTTTGAAGTTCACCTCAGCCCTTTTTCCTGTTATCTGGTAATGTAAGACTACCATTTCTTTAGATGATAAGCAGCGACACAACTTGTACATAGTCTGTCATAGCCATCTAATTTTATCTCTTTGCATCCTGCAATTCTCAGTTATAATGCAGCCCAGCAAACACATGACATTGACCAAATGTTGTTTAAAGTTGGGCGAGCATTGGAAATGGTGGAACAACACTAAAACAGTATTGTGAGCATTGGATAATGGTCTTGTGTCTACCGGTCGCAATAGTTTTAAGCCTTATGCTGCTAAGTTAATTTATTTCAATTTTCATTCACTTAAAGTGGTGTTTCGCTACCGCAACCTACAACTTCAAGTGGGTGAAAATTACTCATATTTGCATAATTTGAGATCTATTCTTCACAAATCCTGATGTTTAAATACACATTTTATTCCCAATATCAGTGATTTGATCAACAAGTAAAACAAATTAAAAATGACAATAGTCGTGATCAGCAGGATAAGGGTTTATTATAGCAATTCTAAGGATCATATTGTTACCTTGAGTTTCTTTTCCTTCTCGTACGTCACATCTTTGGCTATGTTGAGTGCCACGACAATGAAGCTGAGCATGATGAGGAAAGGAAGCTGCTGCTGCAGAACCAAGACAAATTTATCGTCGAGATACGGAGGGTAGGGGATGCGCCGCATTGAGATCTGTAAGTCACCCAGTGCGTCACCACCGGAAATATTTTTGTCATTTATCAGCTCTTGCATTATGCTCAGGTCCAAATTTCTCTGTAAAGTCAGAAACCCTTCTCTCCAATAGCCTGAATTTCGAAACAAGCGACACACAATAGATAAGCTGGGTTGGATCACAATAGGTTTAACCCTTTCAGTGCAGGGACCGTCTTTATATGTCAGAATCTGACGTCTGTAGATGGCAGATTTTGACGTATAAAGACGATCCCGGCACTGAAAGAATTAAAATATTTCTAATGGTCGTAGACCCATAAGAGAGGTGATTAAATAAATCAGAAAGAGCTGACTAAGACTTTTATGATGATTTCAAATTGAAAAAAAAAATTTGGTCTTCATGGTTTTTACAAAAATAATTCAACTCTTAACCCCTTCACTACCATACATGACGGAAATTTCCGTCGTCATTCGTCAATGTATGTAACCATACATGACGGAAATTTCCGTCGGATTTACTATAGCTATACCAGGATCCGTGGATCCTGGTATGCACTTCGACCTGGAAGTGAAGAGGTTAAAGGGTAAAGGGTTAAAGAATTACACAATGCCGCTGATGATCCTGTCTCTGGACTTTATATTCGGCTGACTCAAGTCATTCAGAGCACATTTAATTAATTCCAAGGCTCTAAATCAGCAGATATTTTAGGGGGTTTAAATTGCTGAATGCTGAATTGTTTCAATTGTATTTTTTTTAATTTGAAGCTGGAATTGCTAACACGAATTCCAGCTTTAAAGGAAGATAAATATTTATATTTTTAGAAAATATACATCTGCTAAATCGAGTCACTTGCCTAACTGAGCTTCTACCACAAACTATATTATCTATTTTCAGTGACATATTTCCTTTCACTACAGCTCATCCGACAGGGGAGGATTGTTCATGATGAAAGCTAGCGTTTCGCCCATTACTCACTCAATTCTCCAAGCAATTTTCATGAAATATCGCAAGCAGTAATGTCTAGTCATGAAACAATAACCCGAAAGATTTAGCGGAATATCAGTAAGTATTTTAGAAGTTAAACCATCTCAAATGCAATGAAATTCGAAAACTAAATCTCGACATGATACCAGCAAACACAAGACATTCACTCAATGTTGGTACAATGTTAGGCCAGCGTCTTAGCCGATGGACCAACACTGTACCAGCATTGGGTGAACATCTTGGGGCCATCATAATTATCAAATTACTACGTACATGTCAAATAGTCTAGTTGAACTTAACAATATTTTTGTACAAAATTATGAGGATAGATGCTAAATGACTAGAAAATGCGAAATTTTACATAAATCGCTTGAGAATTAACTTCAGGAGCCACAACATTGGGTCAACTTAATGTGCTTGGAGCGAAGCTCTACGTACCTGGATCACCACCCTGTTTAGAATATTGTTCTCGGGGTGATACCTGCTGAAATATTGGGAACATGAATTTTGTCTGCCATTTTGTATCCATTTTCATAGGGTTCAAGGCTGACTGCTTTCCGGCATTTCTTGGAGATGAGCTCAGACGAATCTCATAGCTGATGTTGCATGGAATGGTATCATTGTCAAAGTTATGAAATATCACAGCGCCTAGAATATCACAAAACTCAGGCCCATTCTGTAATTCAGCCACAATGTCCTGTGTACAGTTGATTTCATCCCCGACATCATAACCTATCACTTCTGAAATTAAATTAATTATGTGTTATACATGTTAAACGTTAAATTGTTGTTGTGACACAATCAGGATAAAAATCATCCAAAAGCCAAAATTTTATATTGCTTCTTGATATGTCCATAATACGTGAACATGTCCATGGACTAGAATTGTGCCGAAAGCCCCATTTATCAGCTATTCACGTATTTCCTTATGTTTAGTGAAATTTAATGTTGTGTCCAAGCTGTTGGACCAACATTGGACTAACACTGAGTTAAGGACTTCTACTTCATAGGACGTGAATAAATAAGTTTGCAAACACAGCATCGAGTGACCAGATCGTGTTTTAGTGGTCATCACAAGAAATAGGATTTGTTCTGGACAGATATTCCACTCCACAAACTGTAAGGTATAAACCAAGTAGACCAAAGGTTGTTTTCAATTTGAAATCATCATAAATGTCTTAGCTCTTTCCACTTCATACCTTGAATACCTATTTGATGGGTCTATGGCCATTCTAATTTTTTTGAACTCTTTCAGTGCACTGAAAGAGTTAAATTTTCTTGAAAAGATAGCTACATAAGGACCTATAGACTGTGTCTTAAAATATGATATTTCGAAGTGGGTGGGTGGGTCAAGCCCCAACTTAGATTTTTTTGCGTCTTTTGTGTTATTTTGTTTGTACATGTTCTCAAAAAAACACTGGGCTACATAGCCTCAATATAGTTGTTAAACTGCAAGTTCCCCTAAATAATACATGTCAGGGGTCGACACTAACTGATTTCAGGTAGTAGCCCAAAGGGCCAGTAACTTCAGGTAATTACTGGCCCTTAGCCTTATTGTTCTAGTCCTTAGTGTACACAGTATCAAGAGGAGTGTAATTTTTTCGTTGCCCCCAGGGCCAGTATCTCAGGTGATTTACTGGCCCTTAGTGATTTTTACTGGCCTAGGGCCAACGGGCCAGTGTTAGTGTCGAGCCCTGCATGTAATTATATTGGCAGTCAAACAGCCGTAGTACAGACTACTCAATTTGACATGTACCGTATTTATTCTAATAAACATGTACACTATATGATAATTAAAAAACTACTGTAATAAGCGACCATCTCCCCGATCATCTCAGGAGGGGATATCCTAATTAATTGATTATTAGAATAAATATGGTATATGGAATACATATCTGTAGGTGTGATCACACAAATTTACATTTACCGGTAGTAATTTTATTCACATATAAGCAAATTTTGTAGTCAAAATACGACAAGTTATAGCAATTGTACAATCTTTATGAACTGACCTGTAATATTTCCACCCATTTGGTTTATCAATCGATCCATAAGGCGATCTGTGACATTTAGCTTTGGATAATAATGAAGTTTCCATGGAGTTTTCGACTCTGTGGTGAGATTCCCAGGTAAATAATCTATGTTAAATGCTTGGAATGATGTAGAATTTGTTCTGGAACAAAAATACATAAAAAATATAATTTAAACTTCCGGGAGTTAAAATAAATTTGTTGAAATTTTGTAGGTTGTACAATATAAATGGCACATCATTGTTAAGTTTTTGTAATAAAATCAAACTAAAGCTACATGTGAAAAATGTTATCAAGATTATTTCCTGTTGGTGATGTTTAAAAATAACAATATAAGATATTTCCAAATTAAAAAATCATTTTCATGTAGCTGTGATAAAATGCACTTTCCAATAAATATCTATTGGACTAATTCTATGATATTCTTCTTTATTTTTAACAAAATCTGAAAGTCAATATTTCTTCCAAGGACATTTAAATGTTAAATGCTGATTTTGCATTAAATGGTCGAGTATATATTTCTAGCAGTCTTTTTTGAAATTACGGTAATTGCATAATTATATATCTAGATATTTCAGCTTTCAAAATAAATATTCATAACATTACCTTGGTATTGACTCGACTCGCTGTCTAATCAAGATTAGGATGAGGGCAAACAATGTGGGCAAACCAATCTCCAGAACTGTGACAAAAACTTTGCGTCGCTGAATGAGATAATTCTTCCACAGAAGAAGCCACAGCTGACTCCCCATTCTGATTGTCAATCTGCAATACAATTACAATTGATATGAATGCTGTACAGTTCGCTTTGAGACATATCTTTAACCTTCTACCTGTTGGTATGTATCATATCTACACACAATAATATATTGCCTATACTTTTTTCCTGGAAATTTGTTTTGCATTGAGTACAAAATGGTATCTGTGACATTAATAGTTATGTTAATATAAACTTGTCACAGCTTTGCTGATAGGGTCATAAACACCGGAACATAACATTCACCAGAATACACACATACATATCTACTGCTTAAATTGGTGCCTGTCATTCAGTAAATGAGGTTGTTATTCCGGTGTATTTTGATAAATTTAGTCTAGTATTTCAGGGCTCGCAATTGGATTAAATTTCCCCTTGTCCTGACTAAAAATTCTACTAGTCCTTCCCAAAATATCACCTGTGTTTCCAAATTGTCAATCTCAATTCATAGCCTACTTGCCAACATTTATGAATTCCCACGTTCGAACCTGTAGGCTTTTTTATAGCTGATTCGGGATGCAGAAAACAAGGTGTGAAAACGGGACTGTCCAGCCAAATTTGGGACGGTTGGCAAATATGTCAATGAAATTTTTTCCCCAGATTGTTGGTCTTCTCGGATGAGGCCAATTTCGAGCCTGGTCTTCAGGGTGACCACTATTTCTCCATATAAACATGATAAATCGCAAAGACCTGAGAAGTGAAGTTTATTAGCAAATTTCTGTAGCATAGTAAATATTAAACTATATTATGACCAGTCACACAAAAAGGTACATCATGGAGGAATTGTTACAATTATTTATTACGTCATTTAAATGATTGGTACATGACCAAAATTAAAATGCTAAAAATCTCATAAAATAATAAATTAAGGAGTAATAAAGATTTTTCAAATTTTTTTTTAGTTTATTAGACAGGCTATCAAATCAACAAAAAAAATTTGAAATTTACTTATTACAGCCCTTTTGGTGTTGCGGGTCACGTGGTTTAGTGTAGTTTATAATTAAAGTTACTTTAATTATTTATTGGCCCTCCTTACGCTTATCTGGACCAGATCGAACTGTGTAATATTAAGCCCTGTATACAAGGCTATGTTGCCAGAGCTGCATAGTCTTGCCTCCACCCCTAGAGCATATCCTGGCTTTCAGCTGTAGGCCTATGTCTATATAGTAGTTCAGGAATATTCTCTAAGAGTAGCATCACGGCTATGTATCTCGGGCGGAATAGCTTCGTATTCAAGGATATGTAATGTTGGTCCACCTACATGTAGCTCACACTGAAACATACATTTAGGCCTACCTGATTACAGCTAGCCTACATGTACAACTCATCCCCGTAGCCAGGGTCGGAAATCAGACGAGGCAGCCTGGCGAAGCCCGGTGGCCGAGCCAAAATGTCTAAAATCCCAAAATTTCTGAGAATTTTCAGTGACGAAAAATAAAAATTTAGAGAAGACAGACGAGGCAACTGCCTCGTCTGCCTCATGCTGGCTACGGGCCTGCAACTTTACAAGGCGCAAGCCAAGGGAGTTTTAAAAGCTAGGCCTCTATCCTAGAAATAGTAAAAAAGATTTACATGTAACAATATTTAGCAGACAATCACATGCCTTCCCTCTCACTCACTCCTAAAAGTGATTAAGCCTTATTGTACACACTGGCTACTTGTATTACAAGCTGTAAAGCACATGACCATGAATAACTAATGAAGCCTGCGCTTTCATTGTGGAGAATCAATCATGACTCACAGTCACACGGCACACACTCTTCAGAGCTCACAGCAGGCGCAACGGGCGACAGACAAAATGTGGATGCCACAAAAATGTGTGTCTGCCGACGTCGTCGACGTTTCTGCTTTCTCAGTCTGGTGTCAGATTTGTACTAGTAACTAGGCCTTACGCTAGTGTACTATTTTGACCTTATGCTGGTAAAGTAGGCTATTCACTTGAGTTGACCATAGTTCATTCATATTTAATCGGAGTGATAAATTGTGATGAGATCGCAGCTGTCATATTTCTGCAATGTGTACGCACATGATACAGTCACATGACCACTCAGACACGTGACAAAAACATTCATAGCCATAGTGCGACCTCAATTCACCAGATGTCAGTAGCGAATGGAATCACGGGGCTATACTAATTAATAATATTTTCATATAGGCCCTATGACTCTTTGATTTTAATCATCAGAAGATTCTGGCATCGATACTGAGTTTTTTAAGCAACAAATAACAGTCTACAAATCATGTAGGCTAACGCACGTATAGGCCTATATATAATGATGAGATGCAGACGTTGTTGTACGTCGACACCCGAACGTTGTCAGCCACCTAGCCCCTAGATAGGCCTAAGCAGTTTTGATAAAATCTCGAAATTTGAAATATGGATAGTGTGATAGTTAGGCTCAGGCTACGCCTTAACCCTTTCAGCGAGGGGACTAACTTTAAACGTCAGACCTCTAGTTCCTACAGACGTCAGATTCTGCTGTCTGTAGACGTCAGATTCTGACATCTAAAGTCGATCCCCGCATTGAAAGAATTAAAATTAAAAGATATAGGGGCCTAATGGCCGTAACGTTAGAGGTCCCCCCCCCCTCTCACTTTTTTGGCTGATGTAAAAAGTCAGTTTGCATCATCATCTAACAAATTATTTGACTTATAAATACCGCTTCATACTTTGATATAGGCCTATGTTGGAAAAAGTTGCTTGAAAGTAATAACATAAAAATTGAAATATTTCACTAATCCTCGCTTTGACGTAGGCCTATAGATTAAACTGACAGTAACATGTCAACTGCATGACGTCTTTATATGGTGTTTCAAGTAGTAAAAACCTTTTTTTTTAAATTCAACATAAAATTCAGTCAAAATTCCTTTATTTTTATTAACTTTTCATGACTAAAATGGAAAGTTTTTATGAATGAATGAATGAATGAATGAATGAATGAATGAATGAATGAATGAATGAATGAATGAATGAATGAATGAATGAAATCTTGTATAGCGCATATAGGCCTAGGCCTATTCAGCTGGAAGCTGTTCAGAGCGCTGAACATTCGAAAGAGAGAGAAAAAAGTCAATTACTGCATGAGGTCACCAAACGCTTGTCGAAACGTTTTAAACGTTTTTAACAAGTAAGTTTTTAACCTTCTGAAAGAGGTCAGAGTTTTCTGCAGACGAATCTGGCTCTCCAAACTGTTCCAGAGGGCTGGCGCCGCAGTTTCAAAACTCCTTTTTTCCTGCCAATTCAGGTTTTTGATAAAAATTCGTGACTTTTATTTAATGAAGTGTAACCCAAAGGAGCGCAAATATTCTAAACACAGCTACCCCCTGTCCGAAAAAATCAAGTTTTATAATGACATTTTTCTTCAAAACTTAAAAAATATTCCAATATTGCTTATGTTAAAAATTTCGGGAAAAAATCTTTCTTTTGTTTATCAGTCATGTCAGTAAGCCTACGTACTGTTAGAAAAAATGGCCTGATCTCCCTACTATAATTGGGGAAATTCATGCTGTTCTGAGGATGGTGAGATGGGCTGAAGTGTGTTCTGATAATAGGCCTGTACATGTATTTTTCATTTAATTTCCTTTTCTAACCGTGAATCACCTGAGTAACGAAGACACAAGGACTCAAGAGTTTACAAAAACTATGTAATGCGCTTTAAAATTCATCTGAGAAGTTCTCAGACAACACTAAATCAGAAAAAATCGATGGGGGCTTACAACGCAATTCAAGCTCGCTGCGCTCTCGCAGAAGTCACACAACTGTAGGCCTACTTTTGCCCCCCCCCCCCCCCCCCCCACACACACACTTTAAATATAATCTAACGTCACTCCTAATATAAGCCTATGTATTGAAATCGAAGCAGAAAGAGCTAATTGAGACATTTATCACTGTTTATAATTATTTTAAATTGAAAAACCTCTTTGGTCTCCATACACATATAAATGGTGTATAGCCTATACACATATTTCAGCGTTGTGAGGGTTGATATAGCAGATTGTCTCATTCATTTTAAGCAGGCATTCCTGGAACAATAGCCTTCTTCAAATAAATGAAAAATACTCCGACTTTAAAAACTGGACCTTATATATAATGTAAATTCGTTACTTTATTTGAGATGTGAAACTCCACATGTGAAACTGCACACCACATACTTTTCAGTCGACATTTGTCAGTGTAAAAGAAGTAACGCTTTAAAAGCTACGGCTCCACCAAACGCTGCGCCGTGCCGCGCCGCGCTGTGCTGCGATGCAAAATGCCCAGCAATCCCACTGAGAGCAATGCAGCGCCGTGAACACTGGTGAAAGATAAACTTCTCCCCCGCTTTCATTTCGCGGCACGGCGCAGCGCGGCGCAGCTTGCAGTGTAGCCCCTGCAATGATTAACAGTAGTATAGGCCTACAGTTTATCTTTTTTTAAGGCGAGGCGTTTGGTGGGGCCGTAGCTTAAAGGGATTGGCACTGATGAAACATAAAAATTTAAGAATGAAGAATCGATTCAGAATAACACTGTAACATGCTAGACCCTTAAACCGCTAAATTAAATAATCTCATGTTTTTCACCCACTTAAGTTGTGGCTACCGCGACCCACAACTTCAAGTGGGGGAACATTTGCAAATCTTGATATTTAAGCACACAATTCGTTCCCTGATATTTAAACGACTAATAAAACGGGTTAAAATAACTAGGCCTGTAGTCTTGATTTAATAGTTTAATCCTTTAACCGCCAAATTTTACTTAATTGGAATTTTCACCCACTTGAAGTTGTGTCTCGCGGAAGCGATCCACAACTTCAAGTGGGTGAAAATTAATAAGTTTTGACAAAATGGAGGTTAAATATTTTAAAATCTTGCTGATTCATGTCACGTTTTATCTTAAACATGTTAAAAGGTGGTACTTAACGTGCTAATGAAAAATAAATAAATAAACGAGTATAATCGGGACCGGCGGTTAGTTAATTTCTACGGTATTTCTTCACATAGAATAATATATTTTACTTCGAAGTGTACCGCAAAGTGAATAATTGTTTTTATAATACCATGTGCAATACATCACATAAAAGCGCAAGACGTTACTATTTGTAGTATTTTCTCAAACATAGAAGTTTATTTATCAAAACACATGGTGCCTATGTAGGCCTACGACTTGAGAGTTTAAAGGTTTGAAGCTAGAATTGCAGCTTCAAAACGGATAGAAAACAATAATTATATGGCTTACTGTTAGAAGCGGCGCGGTGCTGGACACTGCCACAACATCATGACGAACTTTGCTAGGTATATCAGCTAATTTGATAAGAAAAAAAACCCCACTGTTATTCCGCCGGTCTGTTAAAGGTGACATATCACCCCATATATAGTATGAATAAATTTGTGACAAAAAAATCAAAATTGCCACAAGATGGGGCACAAGTGTTTCCTTATATGGGGTGATTGGCTATCATGTGACCCTCTGAGAGGGTCACATGATAGCCAATCACCATATATAAGGACATAATTATTCATACCATATAAGGGGTGATAGATCACCTTTAAGATATTGTTTGTGGGTCTACAGTAACTATGGGCCGTAATCCAGGCCTATACAACGGACCCATCAACATTTGAATGTCACACAAGGAACTCTCCTTTAGCGAATAGCTGCTAAAAAATCACATTAAAAAACCCACATTAATTCATGCATGCCATTATGAAGTATTGTGAGGAGAAAATAAAAAATATAGGCACCACAGAATGTTCAGCTTCAAAAATCATCGCGCTTAATGTGTCAATAACGGCCATTTCACATATAGTTCATTTTAAGCATCAATTAAATTACTCGACTTTACTTCTCACTCAAATATAGTTAAATGGGATGCAAAATTACCTTCCACTCCACGCACACATACAATTTTAAGTGGATCTGTCTAAATTATTAAGATCTGTCAGACTACTAACGAAAACATATATTCACTGCCATTTAACATGTTTAAAAAGTCCTAATCAAACAATAATATTAGAGGTTGCTATTTTTTAAATATCCCATTAAATCTTCAGGATTAAATGAAGAATTTGAAAAGAGGCTAGCAACTCATCACCCCGTTCTCGCCCAATAATTAAATTATTTGAAAAATTTCACCGTTTAACCCGCTATCGACGGTGCTGTCTGTTGTTGTGGTCACTCCCTTTAACCCTTTAACCGCCGGTGCCGCATATATTCGGGTTTTCATTTTTTACTAGCACATTAAATACCACATTTTAAATATGGTAAAGATAAAATGTGACATCAACCGGCAAAGATTTGAAAAGAGTTGACCTCCCCATTTTGTCAAATCTGAATAATTTTCACTCACTTGAAGTTGTGGATCGCGTCAGCGAGACACAACTTCAAGTGGGTGAAAATTCAAATTGAATAATTTGGCGGTTAAAGGGTTAACTGCGCTTTAACGGCAGAGTGCCACTCTAAGAGTGGCACTTATTTATCGTTATTCATTCATGGTTAAAGGGCTTATTCCATGGAGGGTGAGCGGTTAAGCTCCCTTTAGAGAGCCCCTAAAGTGCCAAGTTGCCCCGGGCATTTAACTTTGCGACATTTATCTGTTAAATCACTCAATGAGTCGAGGTTGTAAACAGCGATTAATGTGAAATAAAAAAAAAGTTTTCATCGCACGTGGCGTGGGCTACGGTTTTAATTAAACTTGAACATTTAAATAAATCTCATAATTTTCTAAGCTAATATGTAGAGAAATAAATTCAAATACACCAGGGCAAATATAACACCCCTGACGCTGAGAATATGAACTCTTTAACCCAGCAAACTCGAGACGTTGACACAATATTGATTCAACGTTGGGCCAACGTTAAATCAACATTGTGTCAACGTCTCGAGTTTGCTGGGAAATGTTTATTTTATTCTTGACATTTTCATTTAAAGCCGGTATTGCTGAACCTTTGCCAGGTTCAAATGGATAAAAACACACAGCGTTTAAAAATAAACCTGTCAGAATTCACCGTTGGTGATTTATAGGCCCTGTTTGAAATTGAAAATTTGACAAATTTCAGTCAATGTTTCAGGCGTGAAGAGCAATTTAGATGCGACTAGAGTCGTCTCTCGCGCCGAGAGGGTTAATAAGGCAAGTCCCTTCTGTGTGATCCCGGGGTGTAAGTGCCTCGGATGCTGCCGCTGATCTCGTGTCGCCATGACACCGAGAGGTCTGTGCGACACAGGCCACCTCCAAATGTTTGCGTTGATCTGGTGTTATAGTGACATGAATTATTCTGTGTCAATTCTGCTGCCCAGTGTACATCTCATATTACGGGGGTGTCAACGGGAGGTCACGGGCACTGGGGGACAGAAGCGTGGATACAGACACATTTGGTAGGGTACATAGCAATGCTCGGACTGTACATCCTCTCTAGATTCTCTAGAGAGGATGTACAGTCCGAGCATTGCTATGTACCTGAACATTTAAATAAATCTCATAATTTTCTAAGCTCATATGTAGAGAAATAAATTCAAATACACCAGGGCAAATATAACACCCCTAACGCTGAGGATATGAACTCTTTAACCCAGCGAACCCGAGACGTTGACACAAAATTGATTCGACGTTGGGCCAACGTTAAATCAACATTGTGTCAACGTTTCGAGTTTGCTGGGAAATGTTTATTTAATTCTTGATATTTTCATTTAAAACCGGTATTGCTGACACCTATGCCAGGTTCAAATGAATAAAAACACACAGCGTTTAAAAATAAACCTGTCAGAATTCACCGTTGGTGATTTATAGGCCCTGTTTGAAATTGAGAGTACATCCTCTCTAGATTCTCTAGAGAGGATGTACAGTCCGAGCATTGCTATGTACCCTAGCAAATGTGCTATACATGTGCTGTACATCCTCTCTAGATTATCTAGAGAGGATGTACAGTCCGAGGATTTCTATGTACCCTAGCAAATGTGTCTGTATCCACGCTTCTGTCCCCCAGTGGTCACGGGGTTAAGTGGTTTTGTAAGGTTGTTTCTGTCAATTTGAAGCCGGTGTAGGCCTACTGGTCTTGTGCTTAGTATAGGAACGTTTCATAAAAAACATCAGAAATTAAACTAGACATGAATTGTGACTTTTCAAGTAACAATAATATTTGGACTAGGTTTTATGAGTTTTTGTGGCGGCCATTTTGAATTTTGTTGGGTTATTTTTATTATGACAGATTGATTGGAATTTCGCGTATGAGTGTTTTGGCAGCCATTCTGAACTGGAATTTTAGACATCAGACTTCAAATTTCAGAAGTCCCTACTGAGCTTTTGCACTTTAAAATAGATATATATTTGTTTGTCAAATGGAATCGCATTCAGAGTGCCCAGTACATATACATTGACTTGTCTCTCTGCTGACTTAATGTTGTATCACTATCCGCGACGCTAGCCCAACATTAAAACAACATTGACTCAACGTTTTGTGCTTGAATAGAATTGCAACTGTTATTTTAAGGTTTCAACTGTCCATACCTAATAAACAATATTGGTTTAATACTGGGCCACTGTCTGCGACGCTGGCCCGGAATATAAAGATTGGATAAATGTATTTTTATTATCAAATCTAGAGACTAAAGGGTGGAGTCAGTCTGGACATAGGGGCACCCTGTTCACCCTACTGGCAATGAATGGAGAATCACCCGACGAGTACACTATTGAACCAACATTGGACCCTATTATAGGCCTACTGTCTTGCAAGCCTTTACAAGTAAGCAGAAATTGCCTTTTGCCATGAAATCATGGATAAATCCGGAAGAACATGCTGGATGACTTAGAAAAGTCATATCACCCCTCCTGACTACTCTGGGAATGTTGTGTCAAAATTTCAAGTTGATTAGATAAAAACTAAGAAATAGCGTCTTACAAAAACGTGCCAAGAATAAGAAGTTGACAGTTTCGTTGAAAACTCAATATATTTGGGCATAGCCCAAATATAATTATGATGTAGTAAAGGCCATTGAAAGATATAAAACTGAACAGAAACTTTCTAGTCACCCCCTTCTGCACCTCCTACACCCACGACATCCTCGAGCCTTTCACGCCAGAGTTCGGGGTTCGGTTCCCGGTCTCGGCGGTTTGAAAGAAACAAAAATGTTTCTTCCCCATCCACGTGTGAAAGTTAGTATTGTGGGGAGCCTCCGTGACCGAGAGGTAGCGTGCTCGGCCTCAGACCGCCAGAGCTCGAATTTCGAATCCTGTGTCTGGAGGACAGTGTCATCTCAATCATCTCACCATCCTCAGGAGGTTCTCCTGGCCCAGTTTAGCCCATATGTGCACAAAGGTGGCCTAAAGCCCGATTCATTTCATTTTATTTCCTCGATCCCAGGAACGTCTCATTGACAGCCCTGTTAGTACTGAGGCCTCCAATGATGAAGCTGTATCTAAAAGTGATTGTTGCAGCTAGTTTTTTTTATACAGTGGATGATCCTGTTTACTTAAGGTTCGTTAGAGATCTAAAGAAAACATGGTTTTATGATTTTTAAACGATGTACGGACTTTTATAATAATTAATATCAATGTTCCATGCATTTTATTATCTTTCGGTTGTTTGTAATTGGGTATGAGATATAAACGAAATAAATTCTCTAAAAATAAAGCTTTTTAGAGAAGCATATGACTAGTCATGCACAATAAAATCTTATGAGATATGTCGTAGTTAATACATTTTGAAAATTGTATTATAATAATGTAGATGACCTTATGCATGTCATCCCAGCAAACACAACACATTGAAACAATGTCGGTCTATAAATCACAACGTTTTGTAGAGACTGTCATCCTTGTCTTTGTTGTATAATGACTCACTCTGATTTTGCGCTTGAATGTAAGAAGCTAATGGGTTAGGCCTAAATACAAATGTAAACCATCAATATTATTTTGCTAATAGGCCTACATTTGCTTGTTTCTCGCTCAAAAAAACCCCATAAAGATACACCAACCACATTTTTTTACAGTTGCAAAAAAACGTTTGAAAAGCATAGAAAATTGATGTGTATTTTTTTTATTTAGATATGGGTATCCAAAGAAAGTGACAATAAAACAAGTAATATACTTTCTAACCGGAAATAGTGCTCTTTGGTGCTTTGTTGTATCATGCTGGTGATGTATTCTGTTTTGTTACTACTTTACTTTACCGTAGGCTACACAAATATACGAGTGGACAGACAGGTGCAACCCGAAACAATAACTACCACTCCACTTGCTATAAAACATTATTTGATAGCAAAACAAACGTTTGATAATATTGGGTTCACTTTGTAAAATAAAACGATTTATGCCTATTTAAAACCAAGGATGGTTAAAGCAGTGATAAATGAAATTGGTTTTCCTTCAGTCTCAGTCCTTATCCTCTAGAGCCCCGCAGATCACTCGTTGTCTCTGGCACGCTGAAGTGGGATGCACACAAAGCCAGGAACGAACCGATAGTGATTAGCCAAACCCAGTGCCAGTGACCACACACGAGATGTATCATCGTGAACTGAGGACGGCTAATTTGTGAAGCTTTGTCAGACGAGCGGCCAGACGTCAAATCGACAAAAAGAAGGCTTTTAACGCTCGCACAGCAAGAATGGCGTACAGTACCGAGCTTTATTCTGGGAGCTGACGTAAGAAGCTGAAATAGCAAAGAAGTGTTGTCTCAGGCCTGGCTAGCAACCGGTAAGTAAGTCACAGAAAAAATATGTTGTACAGCCTATGTTGGATTAATATTGGGCCAGCGTCGCAGATATGGTTCAACATTAAACCAACACAGGCTGATAATTTGGCTCAAGAATTAACTTTGTTAAATTTTATATAGCTTAACATGACTTGTATAACATACTCCTAACAAATTCTCATTATTATATGCATTTTACCAACGTGTAAAGGTAAATATGCGACATTTACATGGTGTATAGCCTATCACTGCCTATAGCTTCACTCGCGATGTTGCAAAATTTTTAATAATTACCGAGTGCCCTTTACCAGCTACATAGTGTCTCAGCAACTGTATGTTTTTTGCACAATTGAATTGGAAATGACTTATTCTTGATCAAGTTGATGCTTTGGTATGTCTAATATTTTAATTTATTACTGCTGCGGCTTGTTATTAGGTAGCCTATACGACCAGGGTTCAATCCCTGCTTGGTACAGATAGGTTTTCATATCCTGCTGTTGTTTTTATGTTGCGCCCTGAGGCAAAGCGCTTCACCGTCAAGTGATACACTTTACTCAGGTGGAAATGAATGAGTGCCTGGTACGACAGAGATGTGTATGATAGATTCCTAGCACAGAAATCGTTGCATTTTTATTTGAGGGTTTGTATGCACCTCAAGGAATTGAAATGGAAAATGAATGTAGGCTTACCTGTTTTGTAAGCAGGGGTAAATAGGCTACACATGTTGTGGGAAGCGCACAGAGCACGCTATGAGCGCTATATGCTTCAAAATCTCACAATTATTGGATTATCAAGAGCAAGCTAGTTAGCAAACGCCACCCTCCACAACGTGTCCGGAACACAGTGGAGATCCTTCTAAACTAGAACAAGGTTCACCCTGATCATATAAGTCTACCCTGATAACATCACTATAGTGGTCCAATAGACTAGGCCTACAACTATTTTAATTGGGCCGGATACATTTTGTACATTAGCGTGGTATTGGGCCAATATGATATCTATATTTTCTGTATTGACCAACAAACCAAATAAGATGTGGTTATAATAGCTGAGTACCGATTTGTAACGTTCGTTACCTGTTACTGTCGGTATCAACCGGTACTAAACTGCTCACTTGGTATTTACAATCGATATGGGAATAGACATGTCACTGGCATGCATGCCAACTTCTGATTAGATCAATCAGGATCACATAGGCCTACTTGCAATCATGATAACAACCGCATCTCCCGCCCTATATAATTTTGCTCTTTATTTGTTCAAAGAGATCTGCCCCCCTTCTTTTCGACAATTTTAACCATTTTGACATTTTATCCATTTTGACAACTACCAGTAATATTTTTTGTTTTTATTACGTTTTATAGCACACCGAGATGATAAAAAACCGCAAA
Source organism: Flabesymbios commensalis (assembly GCA_964017125.1). NCBI lineage: Eukaryota > Metazoa > Annelida > Polychaeta > Terebellida > Flabelligeridae > Flabesymbios > Flabesymbios commensalis. Next base: position 99,113,337 of record OZ024904.1, on the reverse strand, counting down.
TAACAACTTAAAGCGACACAATCAGGCCAAAAGTCATCAAAAATCAAGGGTTAGGCCTAATAGATTTGGCATATCGTCGCCTCGGAGCTAAAGGATCCTATCTGCCACTCTGCCGAGTGTCAGATAGGATCCTTTAGCTCCGAGGCGACGATATGTGGTTACGAATTTACGATTTACGTTTTTAACACTGATATTCGCCAGACAGCACTACCAACAAGACGTAATTAACTTCCCCAGCTATAATCACCACTATCATGACTATGTAACACTGCCCTCCAGACACAGGATTTCAAAGGGGGGTCTGAGGCCGAGCACGCTACCTCCCGGTCACTGCGGCTCCCCACAATAATGAATATTGAGTGGCCAGCGAAAAAATATTTTTTTCTTTAAAACCTGAGCATCAGAGCGGGGGAAAACCCACAAGCTCCGACGCTACTGGCACTCGGCATAACCACTGCCAGGGTTACCGCCCATCTGGGCATCAAACACGATATATTGACCCAATGTTGGGTCAACGTTTCGTTCAAATATGAATCGTACATTCCTGCTAATGTACCCCACCGGTAAACAGTTTGACATCCGAAGTGAGCAGTTTCAGTTTTCTTATAACTCTGTTATTGAACATCCGAGTTATTGAATATCTTTGATGGTATGAAAGGATTTTTACGATATTCGCGATATTGATGATGAAATATGATATCAATTTATACCTATTTAAAATATTTCTTTGGACTGATCATCGAGCCGTCTTTCAGACGCAATATTCCAGCGTATGAGAAACATGTCTCAGATCATAATAATAATAATAATAATTCGTACCGTAAAATGGGGTGTCTCGGGACGATGGGGTGACTTGGGACAAATCATTAAAATATTATTTTAAAATATGACTATAATGACAATTTCTATATTAGGAGTTATATTTTTATAATAACAAAGACAGAATATTGTTGATGTGCCAACTGCATTATGTTTGGCGGGAAGACTTCTACCACTTGAAGGTAGTGAGCATTTTTAGGGGAGTGCAATTTTAGGGACATTTCCGAAGTTACTTCTACTTTTGACTTGTGGGTACCTTTATAATTTAATGACTCAATTATATTTTAGACATGAAATATGTCACCTCATCGTCCCAAGTCACCCCATTATACGGCACCCATATCTTACAGGATATATATTTTGGTGTAGACATACAATTTTGCTGGGGTATATGTCTCTGTTATATGGGGATATTGTTGTTCATAGTATGCCCATGCGTATTTTACTATCAGTTGAGCTGGTTACATTTCATTTTGGTTGTTGCTGTTGATTTAAAAAAAACCACAAGTATGTCCCAAGTCACCCCATGTGTTATTTTTTTGTTTCAGTAGTGTCACATACTTGAGTATGTAAAAACTAATTCCATTGTGAGAAATATTATGAAAGATTGGGACTATATCTTTCTGTCACGTAAATTTTAGCCTTATTGGCTGAGATATGTGTTAGATATATATACACAAAACATCTTAAAAAAGCGCATTATGACGTCAAATCACACCTGTAGAACTGGTCTATTTTAAATCATTATTCCAAAATACAGAGCGTTGGTTAAACGTTAAATTAAGCACTAAATAATAAATTTGGCTTTTTTATACTTATTATACTTTAAATATATATTTATGGAGACAATCTCAATGAGAACTGTTAATTTTAAAAATACATTACATATGTCCCAAGTCACCCCATTTGCGGGGTGACTTGGGACACTTTTTATTATTTAAAAAAAATGTGTTCGAACAACATAACTAAACAAAAACTTATATTTAACGATTCCAGTGATTATAAATTTTGAGCTAACATCATTTATACAGTCATATTGGAAAATGTCTTGAGTGTGGATATGAAAAACAGTTGAAATCGTCCCAAGTCACCCCGTTTTACGGTATAGACTTAAATTTGAAATGTATATGATCAACAAAATGGAAAAGCGTTTTTTTAAGATATTGTAACCATATTTTGTTCATTTCCAGTACATCATGCGTTTTCCATAATATGGAAAATGCATAATGTAGGTCTGCCAATATGTAGGCCTATATTATATGCATATAGGGTAGACCGGGGTAAGATGACGCACGGGGGAAGATGACTCCCAGCTATAACCCCACCTGATGAAGTCATCATAACTACTTAATAAGATTTTTCAGGTTATTACGCAGGTTATTACGACACAATTTGTTTGGACTGAAATTAAAACATTTTAATCCCATGTTGAATTTTAAAAGGTGCGTGAGAGTGTGATTTTCAGTATATATTATTATATTTTTCGTGTAATAATTCTTGACTTATTGCTAAAGCTGTGACAAATTCACAACATACATCAAACAGAATACAGTGATATTAATTGGGTCGATAATTATTGGTCCATGTTATTGATACGCTCTCGAAGTCTTTAATAATGCGTCATCTTACCCCACGCAAAATGGGGAAGATGACTCACACTTGAATATATATATATATATTAGTAGCATTAGTAAATTACTTAGCAAAAGGTTTAACATCTATTTATTAGAGATTTTATAGGGCCTATTTATAATTTTTTGTAATACCGGATAATTTTAAACACTATTGCTGGGGGGGGGGGGGGTTAACAGATTTGACCTTTGGATCTGACACGGCCACCAATAAATTAATCAGAATTATTACACCGTCCCATTTGCAATAATATGAGCATGATTGCACATCAACATTTTAACTTGTGATGTTTAGTCCCCCCCCCCCCCCTAGCAGACACAAAACGTTGAATGAATGTTGGTTTAACGTGGTAGACGATGGACCAACGTTAAACCAACATTGATTCAAGGTCTTATGTCTGCTGGGTTATTACTTATTGCTGTATTATATGGGTGAAACAAAAAATTGGGGTAATTTTGTAGCATCAAAAATGGCAGGGAGGTGACCATCAAAGAGGAAGAAAACCACTTGATGGTGCACTGATCCCGATAGAGCATAAAAAAGACACTGGCTGCGCTAGAAATTTTTTTTTGTGCTTTAAAAACGTCATTTTAAAAAAGTTACAACATTCCACTTACTACTCCGTTACCAGATCCAAACCATTTCAAAATTTATGTTACTTTGTTTAGCTTGACATCACACTTTTAAACGTCGTATCCTTATTGAAGCATGATACGAAACATTCATATATCAAAACTGCTAAACATTTAGGAAAATTTGACGGGATAAACAGAAATCCTTATTTCAACTCCGTTACCAAGCCAAAAAATACTTAACTCCGTTTCCAAATGTTTGGCTCGACATATATATAAACTGTATATTCTTTTATCGTAACATCGATCATAAATGGGTGTTCTATTTATATGGGGACAGCGAGCCATGTTTTAAAAGACTATATCATCAATCATTGTGACTGTAAAACCCATAGCATTTGGCAATTCACTACTCCGTTCCCTTTTCTTGGTAACGGAGTAGAGTGAACGGAGTAGTAAAATTAAAAGTATTCTTTGGATTAATGAAAATATTATGGGCAATAATTCAAATATATATCATTTGGGTAGAGAAAATCCCCATAGCAACTGTTCTAGGCATGTAAGCATGAAAATAACTCGTTTTCAGACCCACAATGCTAGGAACAGAGTTGTAAAAACAAAAGCATACTTTCTAACGTTTTGGTAATACCTGTTTCGAACAACTTGTCACTCAACTATATTAATTCTTTCAAGGTGAAAAACTTGTATAAGGCCCTTCAGTGTGTCAAACTACACTTGATATAATTTTAGTTCATAATTATTCACTTGATGGGGCATGCTACAATGATGGTAACGGAGTAAAGTGCAAATGTGGGGACATGTATATTCATCAAAATTATATATATCGATATCAATTTTAAGTCGAATTTCGGTCATGATTAGTTTAAGTGAACAATGTCTAGCCATGAAATGGATTTATTAGAATTATATTGTTTATTTATATTCTACAGTGAAGTTTCAAATAGTGAAATTTTCTCTGGGGACATGCCATTTTCCACGTTTCCATGGAGCTCTTATAAAACCATATATATATTTACAAATAATCTAAACACTATTAAGTAATAATGCCTAAACGTGAAGTTAAACCATTTATTTTTATTATTTTTATATTTAATTGGAAATTCAGACCTTTTAAGTCCTGGGGTCACTAATTTATGTAAAATTACCCCAATTTTTTGTTTTACCCATATAACGGCTTTGCAATACAAAAGCCTGAATGAAAGTAAGTCCAATTCAATGAATTTGTTTGTATTTTTTGCATTTTCAATATGTACTCACGCGTAATCTATATTGACTTTGAATAGTTCATTTACGTTTAAAAGTACATCTTGCTGCAATTTCAACAGATATGAGATCTAGGCATATTATTGCAATAAGAGAATAAAAACGCAAATATTATGGCAATATAAAATGATAACGATATTTTCAATACAAGAAACTTGCTGGAACATTCAAATTGCATTGCAAATGCGTTTTATATAAAATTTATTAATAAAGGGCCTAATTTATATCAGCTGATCATCTTACCCCTAACACAACTTCATCTTACCCCAAATTGGCGGGGTAAGATGGTGCGGGATATTGATAATATTACATTGCTATAACTTCCAAAAGGTGTTTACCACAAAAATAATTTTGCTAAAAGATGTAGGACACCTAGAAGTTTTTCTAAGAAATATAAGTTCTGCTACATAGCTTGTACATTTTTAAGAATATAAGAGTATTTGCTTACATGCGCCGCCCCCCCCCCCCGGTCCACCCTACCTATAGCACATGCCTATAGTTTTTGTATATTACATTTAGACTGAGTGCTTTTATATTATACACCTATCTACCAAACTGCAGACACATTATATATCGTACATATTGAGTACGTACATCATGAGTACGTGCTTAATATAGGAAAACTTATTTGTCCGCGAATGTTTCACAAAGGCGGCCATCTAACTAACAACCTCTGTAGCAGTGTGTGTGAAAGCCTGCAGCCAGCAAACACTAGACGTTTGACCAATGTTGGGTTAATGTTGGGCCCTCGTCGAAGACGATGGCCCAACATTAACCCAACATTGGTCCAACGTCCCGTGCTTGCTGGGCTGTAGCTGGTGGCCATAATTTTACAGCCTACTGACAAAATTTCTGCTGTAGATTGCGGAATTTGATCCAGCTTTATTAGTTTCACGCGAAGACATTAAACAATTCATTGTTGCAACTTCCTGTGTGCTGAGCCTTTAATTGGACGTAGCATCTAGAGCTGTATGCATTAATTTACGTAAACAGCTATACCCCTTTAACATGTTTGAGCGCTGCGGTTTTCTTTTATTTTAAGCTGGTATTCGTGATGCAATTGTTAGCTTCAAATGAACGAAAAATAACAATGCGTTTAAAATTTAAAACTAGGAATGATTTACACAGCTTCAGGGATATCAAACCATGTCCTTCTGGAGGCGGTTGTGGGTTTACTTATATAGTCAACTCTTACCATGCTTACAGCGCGGGGACCCCACGCGTAGGCTACGGAAATGATTTCAAAATTACTAATGACCGTAGATTCATAACATGAGTATTCAAATGAAGCAGAAAGAGCTAACTAAGACATTTATGACGATTTAAAATAGATAAAATTTGATCTCCATGGTTTGTACAAACATATTTCAGCGCTGTAAGGGTTAATATAGTAGACGTGGGCCTACCTACATAGCAGAGAAAGGGCAAAGTTAATGTGCAGAGAGTGAGTGAGTGAGTGAGTGAGTGAGTGAGTGAGTGAGTGAGTGAGTGAGTGAGTGAGTGAGTGAGTGAGTGAGTGAGTGAGTGAGTGAGTGAGTGAGTGAGTGAGTGAGTGAGTGAGTGAGTGAGTGAGTGAGTGAGTGAGTGAGTGAGTGAGTGAGTGAGTGAGTGAGTGAGTGAGTGAGTGAGTGAGTGAGTGAGTGAGTGAGTGAGTGAATATCTACGTCACTTTCTGCAATGTGTCGCAATATCCATGATATCGCGTGTCTGATAAAACCCGAACTCGGAACCATGCCACTCATTTTGGAAAAAATCAACGATTATTTAAAGTGTTTATTAGCCCACCAACCATTTTAGATTCTTTTGACCATATTATTTTCTAACATTGCATCAATGAATCAATTAATGGAGTTTTAGGCCTATATAGGCCTATATAGCCTAAACTGGGCCAGGAGGACCTCCTGAGGATCAGGCTTTTGAACAGCTTGGAGTGGGCCATGCTTGTACCAAGCACTTTATATCGATATAAATTTCTTGCTGGTACGAATGGTCTGCATAATTACTTACGTGACTGTGATAGTATCGACGGCAAAATAGCTTCATTTACAGTAGAAGCCCACAGGCCTCGGTCTTTCCACCTGACCACAACACAGCATCGCGCCAGTCACCGTCCTCTGCCACCTAGCGAACTCTCAGGCGTTAAAACGCCGGTTTAGTTACGTACCAGCGTATTAGACAACGGTCCAACATGGAATCAGCGTTCGGCCATTTCTGGAACCCCGAGGCCCCTAAAACTGAGATGGATGACTTGTGATAGCGCACATCAGATAAAGTTACCGGACAGGGGCGATGTGCTATCCTTATCAAAAGAGAGGTGGCGATAATTCAGGCTGGGTCATTCGTAGCCCCGGGATGTGGGCTGGTTGAAACTCAGGTGGGCTTAGGTTAACCTAACACTTGCAATGCTGAAATATTTTGACCATGGATTTTTTCAATTTGAAGTCATCATAAATGTCTTAGTCAGCTCTTTCTGCTTCATTTGAATACAGGTCTATGTTATGGGTCTACGGCCATTATAAATATTTTACTCTTTCAGTGCGGGGATCGACTTTAGACGTCAGAATCTGACGTCTATAGACGTCAGATTCAGACATCTAAAGTCGCTTCCCGCGCTGAAAGGGTTAAATTCAAGTTGAATAACAGCTACATCTTTATATTCTCTTCAATATTATTGTAGTTGTGGCAGACGCTTTTCATCATTCCTTGGTGTAGGCCTAGACACTGTGGCCTGTCACGCCAGATTCGCTGGGTTCTTTCTCCACACGCGGTATAGGCTTACTATAGTATGAGGCTTCACATAAAAAAAAGTTTCTTTCCCGCTCACTCATAAAGATATAATATGGCGCAGATCCAGCGTGACCGAAACGTATCGTGCTTGACCTCAGACAGCCATCCCTACGAGGCTCTTCCGGCCAAGTTCAGAATATAATGTGCACAAAATGGTCTATTCATTCATTCATTCATTCATTCATTCATTCATTCATTCATTGTTTCTTTCATTCATTCATTCATTCATTCATTCATTCATTCATTCATTCATTCATTCATTCATTCATTCATTCATTCATTCATTTATTCATTCATTCATTCATTCATTGTTTCATTCATTCATTCATTCATTCATTCATTCATGTTAAAACGCAGCGCACAGGAATACACGGAGGCGTGTTCCAATACCATCCCATAATACAATCAATCAATCAATCAATCAATCAATCAATCAATCAATCAATCAATCAATCAATCAATCAATACAGATTTATGTCCAAAATTAAAAAAAGAAAAACATTTTTAGAATTTTTTTAGAATTAACAGACAGCTGTTAAACTGGTAAAAAAATCTAGGCCTTTTATATTATTGTTATACCCTGTTTTCCAGGCTCAGCAATCCTCATAGTTCTCCCAATCCCACTGTCCACTAAGCACAACACATTGAACCAATGCAGGTTTAACGCTGGGCCACATTTAACCATCATTGGTTCAATGTGCAGTTGTCCCAGTCAATGGGGATTTCTGCATTCCGCACGCAACAAGCACGAGACTTGAACCCTGCAGTGTTGGCGTAAAGTTGGACCACCGTCTGCGACACTGGGCCAACATTAAACCAACACTTCGCCAACGTCTCGTGGGCGCTGCGACCTATTTGCGAAGCTCCGTTGATTTATAGCTGGCTAAAATCAATGTTATCTCAATGCAGCCTCAATTTTAATACAACATCGAAGACGTTGGCCTGACATTGAGCCAGCGGTTGTGTCAGTGTGTGTTTGTAATAGTTGTCCCACGCATAGTGGGGCATTATATACTGGCAGGCAAAAGAAAACAGCAGTAACTGCTTACTTGAAAAGTAAGCAGTTACCGCTGTTTGCCTTTGCATTAGACAATCCCGCAATGCAAACAGCAGTGACTGCTTATTTGAAAAGTAAGCAGTTGCCCCTGTTTGACTTTGCATATCCACAGATATAACGTCCGGTGATCCAGGACAATGATAATTACGGCCCGTTAGCTCGGACTCGTCCAAACATCCGTATATAAAACTTGTACCATACAACCCTTGTGTCGTCACAGGTCAAATTGTTACAATATGTTCGGGTAAAATCACAATAATAGTAATATTATGCTTTACTTTACTTGTGAAATATTACAAAAAAGTTGTTTTGGACGTCTTATAAGTATGAGAAGAGAGAAGTGTTATATCAGACAAAACAATCTATGACATGGGCAATTCAATTCGAAATCATCATAAATGTCTTAGTTAGCTCTTTTTGCTTCATTTGAATACCTATGTTATGGATCTACGGCAATTATAAATTTTTAGTTCTTTCAGTGCGGGGATCGACTTCAGACGTCAGAATTTGACGTTTATAGACGACAGATTCTGACGTCTGAAGTCGGTCCCCGCACTGAAAAAGTGAGCCGTCACTGTCTTCTAGCATTTCAAAGCTAAATACATAATATAGGCCTAGAACTCAACTTATGCTAATCATTGATTGTCAATTATATTTTAAAATAATTATTACCAGTATGACAACCATGGTTTTCAACGGTTGGTATTCTGATTAATTTGTCTAGCATCCTAAATAGGTTTATCGAGTGGGCGAAAATTCCAGTTCACAAATAGTCGGTTTTAACCCTTTAACCGCCAAATATTTTCATCCACTTGAAGGTGTGTCTCGCTGACGCGATCCACAACTTCAAGTGAGTGAAAATTATTCAGATTTGACAAAATGGACGTGGACTATTTTCAAATATTGCTGATTGATGTTACTTTTCATCTTTAACATGTTTAAAAGGTGGTACTTAATGTGCTAATAAAAAATGCAAACCCGAATATATGCGGCACCGGCGGTTAAAGGCTTATTCCGGATGAGTAATGTCGAGTAATGATAACGATTTCATATCCTAGATCTATATAACATAAGGTGGATACAGGAGAACCAAGGGCCCGCATGCATCTGCCAATATCGCTTCGCAGCTATAATATGTACATGTACAGATGTATAACACTGTATAAGGGAATGTGTTATCCTAGATTCAATAACAAGTTATAACATATGTCAACCCCAGGGCCAGAAACTACTGTGTTCTGGACCAGCTAGAAAAATGGTCAGTATAAATTTTATTGTATTGACATGTCTATACATGTACATGATGTAGAAAATGATATGTCATGAAGGATATAATACTACAATAAACCTTAGCTAATTTGGCTTATGATGTCACTTTCTCATGTTTGTACAATAGGCCTATTATCCGGTTATATGCTTTAACCCTTTAACCGCCAAATTATTCAATTTGAATTTTCACTCACTTGAAGTTGTGTCTCGCTGACGCGATCCACAACTTCAAGTGAGTGAAAATTATTCAGATTTGACAAATGGACGTGGACTATTTTCAAATCTTGCTGATTAATTTTACATTTTACATGTATCTTCAATATGTTTGAAAGCTGACATGGTGCTAATAAAAATGTGAAAAACGATTATAAAAGTTTCAAATGAAAACCTGCAACTGAAATTGATTGCGTAAATTAGACAACTCAATATGCATGATATAGAGATTTGTCTTTTTGATAAATGGAAATATTTTTCAAACTGGAAATTGCCTCAAAGTAAAGGGACTTGGGATGACATCAATTATGGCATTTTTGTTTTTTTTGTGTGTTGTGGTTGTGTATAAGGAATCCAGCAAACAATAGACGCTGACCCAATGCTGGTTTAATGTTAGGCCACCGTCTGCGATGTCAGCCCAACATTGAGACAACATCGGAACAGGGTCCAGTGTTTGCTGGGAAAATAGGATGTTTGTCTGTATGTTCCCATGCTATCGCAATTTCCATGTTGTGCTAGTTGTAGCCCCAGTGGCTGAAACAGGTTCAGCCACAGATTGACCGCGTACAAAATCGTGGGACATTTCTTTGGACTGCCATATCTGAATAAATCGGGGAATAATCAGGTCGACAACATTTTTTTTCAGTTCCATGCCCGCATGCTCAGCTCAGAGGTCGCACAGTCATTAAAAAGTTATGGACATTTTTCGGACTTTGGGGGTCGAGATCGCTCTCAGTCACTACAATGCTGAATTTTTCGGGTAAAGCAAATACATCAATCCACGACCTCTGAGAGGACGACACGGCTATACTAGTTGTAGCTGTAGTGACGCAAAGAAAAAAGGCAGTATCTGCTCACTTGTTGACGGTAAGCAGATACTGCCTTTTGGCTTTGCAGAGCTGTGGTGGTGTACGAGTGTTACGTGCCTTCTACATTCCATGCCGTCACTCATACGTTTAGATTAAAATAATATTTATACAATATAACTTTAAACATGTTAGCCCGCGACCTGCTATAGGCTTTATATATTGTACGTTTTTATAGAAATTATACTATTTGACTTTAAACATGTTAACCCTTGTCCTGCTATAGGCCTTATAATTATATTGTACGTTTCTATAAGTTTGTATTTTAAGTTTATACCAGCAAAAATGCCCTTGAACTTGATCAAATATTTTTGCGTTGGACACGGTGGATGTTAGTTTAATCAATTCCATGTAATTTGATTTGGAAGATGTATATTTTCAACGATTTAAATATATTTGTGATTTGAACCTAAAATTTTGCTGGCAAGTCCAGTTTCAAATGAATGAAAAACAGGGAAGAGAAATGAATCGGGCTTTAGGCCACCTTTGTGCACATATAGGCTAAACTGGGCCAGGAGAACCTCCTGAGGATGGTGAGATGATTGAGATGACACTGTCCTCCAGACACAGGATTCGAAATTCGAGCCCTGGCGGTCTGAGGCCGAGCACGCTACCTCTCGGTCACGGAGGCTCCCCACAATACTAACTTTCACACGTGGATGGGGAAGAAACAATTTTGTTTCTTTCAAACCGCCGAGACCGGGAACCGAACCCCGGACTCTGGCGTGAAAGGCAGCGGTGCTAACCACTACCCTAGGGCCCCCGCCCAAAACAGGGAAGAGCTGCTAAATTACAGCTGGCAAGTGATGTTTGTCCCAAGAACCAAAACTGTTTCAACGTTGGGCTGGTATCCACAATGCTCTTCCAACACTAAGCATGCTAAATTTATCGCAATAGAAACAATTAGGGTCCTACTGAACAGAGCGATATGGATGTGAATCAATCATTTGGAAGGTAGATTTTTCGTCATTTAAAACTGGAAATTGCGTTATTAGTTCCAGTTTCAAATGAATGAAAAATACCAACAATAAATTATAATTCAGTGGAACAAGGATTGATAAACATGACCTATCCCAACTGATAAGTGACATTGTCTCAAAGCTGGCTCAATGCTAGCATCTGTCACGTTGTTCCAACACTAAATGCGAAATAATGATAATTGAGGGCAGACGTGAATAGGATATTTTTTTTAATTGTGGAAAGTAATTAATTCGCTGTCAGTTGAGATCTTAGACAAAGCCGAGATGTAAGCCATGTTGTTTCAGACAGTAATTCGACATTAAAAAGACATTAAAAATTTCAGCCAAAGTGACATTTCAGGATTGACATTGTTTTGCGAATATGATTTTTGTATTGCTAATTATTTTCCACTGATATTCATATAATAACATGGATGATGTTATTTAGACGGCTGTGTAGTTGATGCGTTGTGTTAAATCGACATTACTAACGTTTATCGATACTTTCAAATGGCACATGCAAATCTGACACAGGATAGAAAGAAACATTATGGCTGTGACTGGGCTCACATATATATCATATTTGATTTGCACCTACAAATGCTAAAGGTACCGTAATCTAATTTTGCATGTCAAATATTCATGATATCACAAAAGATAACAGTGAATTGATAATCATATTGATATCACTGAAGATAACTGTATGATAGATAGATATTGTTTATTTCAGTGACATGTACATAACAACAAATACATGGGAACATGAAATATTGTTAAATGAAGTACCCAGCCCTCGAGGACTTATTAGTCACTATACATATATAATATATACAAAGGTGCAGTATAAGCTTGAAATATAATAATAATAATAAAAAGCAAAACAATATAATGTGTGCTAGGTAAATTAGGCATGCTGCCGTTTATACCAGGCATTTGAAATGAAATCAGCTACACATTTAACAAATTTATCATTAATTAAAAACGTTAATAAATCAATTCCTGACATGGTTGAAATATTTACTACAGTGGGTTCGATCGAATTAATATTATGAAAAAGTGTATCTCTAAGCTTACTATAAAAATTGCAGGTACATAAAAAATGAATTTCGTCTTCTATTGCGTTTTCGTCACAAAAAGTACAATATCTTTCATTACTAGGGATCTGGCGATATCGTCCTATCTCTTTTGTCAATGGTAAAACGCCACATCTAAATTGACTCAGTAATGATATTTTGCTCTTAGGTAAAAGGGAAGACACATACAATTATGTTTGATTTACTAATTTGAATTTTACAAAAGTTCTTAATTTTGGCTTGGAAGCTATGGTGTTTCTCCATTCTGTTTGTTCCTTCTGTGTAATTTTATCCATTACAACAGAGACAGGAATATGTGTGTCATTATTTGTATTAATGTTAAAGTCTTCTGACAGTGATTTTATTTTTTTAATCCAACCGCCGTTCTTATGTATCAGATTTTTTAAAAGTTTAAAAGGCAGCCTTGATTGTTCCATTTTAATAATGCGGTTCCATAATTTAACAATTTTTATTATGTGTCTACATGAAGGTGATGTCCATCCCATGTCCCCTTGCATAGCACAAATTGGTGTTTTTGGTCCCAAGCCTAAAAAGAAACGTATCGCCCTATTTTGTAATTTATCTGACTGTTCAAACTTTCTAATTCCCCAAATTCCTGCAAAATAATCAGATATAGGTACCACCATAAAATTATATAATTGTGTGTATGTTCTATATCCAGCATCTTTCTTTGATTTAAACCTCGAAATACATGATCCTAATGATCTTTCTGCTCTACTGCTTAAATCGTTTATACTTATATTGAGGTCCCCTTCTTTAAAATTAAATGTTGTTTCATTTACAAGTCTTTTTCTAAAATGAACAATTTTTGATTTACCGGCATTAATAAGAATGTGCCATTTCTGACACCAAGAACTTACGCAGTTAAGCAATTCCTGCAAGTCTGCTTCACTTTCAGCTATTAACGCCAAGTCGTCCGCGTATAGAAGATTAGTTAATATTATATCCGGACCGATATGTACACCAACATTAAGAGTTTTTAGCTCGTTCGATAAATCATTTATAAAAATATTTTAAAAAGTCGGGGATAAATTATCCCCCTGTCGGACTCTCGATATAGTGTTAAAAGAGCTAGATAATATATTATTAAGCTTCACACACGAAGATGTTTGACAATATAAGGATTTTATAGCAAAATAAAATTTTCCAGCAATACCGCTCATAATGAGTTTATAGAGCAATAAGTCACGGTTTATCCAGTCGAATGCTTTTTCAAAATCAATGAAGGAGACGTAGGTTGATTTTCGCTGATCAATTCGATCTTGTATAAGATTAGTGAGGACGAATGCATGGTCTTCGCATGATCTTCCTTTTCTAAATCCGTTCTGTTCTTCCAATATAACCCCGCATGTTTCTAAGTATTCGGATAGGCATGAATTTAAAATTGACGAGTCAACTTTAGATACAGTCTATAACAAGCTTATACTTCTGTAGTTTAATGGTGTAAACATATCTTTATCTCTACCTTTAGGTATTGGCGTGATTACCGCCCGTCGCCATATGGATGGTACGACACCTTGTTCACAACATTTTGCTACAATGGCCCAAAGTAGAGTTAAAAATGCAGGTTCTTTTAAAACATAATTTGGTATACCATCGATTCTGCATGCTTTGTTATTTTTTAATCCCTTTATTGCTTTTTCGACTTCATGAAAACCTATTTTTTCGTTTAGGAAATATAAACTATCATTTGAATGTTTCATTTCACATTCAATGCGGGACACATGTTCTTTGCATCTATCCCTAAATTCGACATCGATATCTCCATTAACTTCAGATGGATTATTATACAGGGAATTGAATTCACTGGCCCATACATCTAACACCTCGGATGGTTCAGTCACAAATGTATCCCCTTTGCGAACTTTACACGGTATATTTTTATTTCTTTTCGGGACAAGGTTGTTTACCAGTTTCCAGAACTCAGTTGGATTGTTCCCCTTAAAGTGATCGATTTCAGCAATTTTATTTCTATTATAGATACGCTCTTTCTGGCGGAGACTCTTATTAAAGTTGTATCTCGATAATTTTAATTCCTTATGTAAGTTCAACTTAGCCCGATTTGACATGTTTGAACCAGTACATTTCAAGTAACATTTTTCTTTTTCACGCATACATGTCCAAAGATGACCCAATTCGTCATCCCAGTAGGGCTTAGAGTGTTTGTGTCGTCTACGAACACTTCAACGAGTCTATTTTTTTATAAAAAATATCCAGCTCTGAAAATATATGTGTACATAAATTATCATACATCTTATCCACATCACACTGTGTTTCTAATATCTTTATATGATCTAATATTTCCTGCGTTTTAGATAGCCATGAGTTATTGTTCATGAATTCATGTTTATCGCCATTGTACATAAATTTAGTGAAGTGACGGGAATTATTATTGTCTGTGTTATTCTGACTCAGGTAGTCAGGTGGTTGGTCACGTCTGACTGGTTCGTCAACTCTTTGTGAATAGCCAGGCAATGATAATGTATGGTTACTAGCTAAATATGAACGCCCGTATTACAAGTGAAGTTCAGGTGAAACGCTATCAGGTTAAAATGATCGATACATTACAGAATGGAAGAATTCTGTTTCAAGTAATCCAGAAAGTAAATTATAAAAGAGGGCAAAGGGGAAGGCAGTATTCTGATAGTAAGACTCACTCTATAGCTAACTTTAACATTTAGGCCTACTCGTCTGTTCATTCAGGTGTTATATCAGCTGCCCGGGGAAAATACAGCCCTGCCACCATTTTGGTGCTCGGAACTTCGTACACATTGTCATCTCTGTCCTGCAGGGCTCTCATTCACACCTGAAGTAGAGTTCGTTGGGATACCGTGCCTTGCCCAATGACGCAACATTGACACAACAATGTCCAAACGTTGGAGAGTATAGACAAATGATATGTCTCTAAAAGCTAGCACCAAGCGGATATTGAACCCGTTCGACAGGCAGCAGCTAGTTCTATTCCTCTGATCAATTGACAGTCAGAAATCATCCAAGTTCTGTCACATTGCAGAATCGGCTTATAACGAACCCTCGTTTGATTGTTATTTAAATACTGTAGATCAGGTAATTTTCGCGTGTTTAAATTTTCGCGAATTTCTGATCTAGGTCCTTTTCATGAAAATTAGAATTCGCGAATTTCATTTTTATTTAATAGCGCTATTATAATGATACTTTTCGCGAGATTCTTGAATTCGCGAATTTGTCCTCCTCGCGAAATTCGCGAAGATTAAAACCTCACGAATATTGCCATATCTATAGTATGGGTGGACTATTATCATACTTGCCCCAATTGGCCAATTGTACTGTTTTTTCATTATGATGTGTTTTTTCCATGGATAATGGTCCGTAGTTTTTTTCAAGTGATGGGCGAGCAGGCTGCTATGTGGCTGCCCATTGAATTCATTGTGATATTTCAAGTGGTGTGTTTTCAGACTGCTTTGTTGCTGCCCATTGGTTTCATTGTGACATGTTTTTCAGGTTATGGACTGTTAGACGTCTCTGTTGCTGTAGTTATGATGAGTATTTTAAATACCCTAAGTCTGTTTAATTGTGTAAATGGCAAGCCGGAATGTAAGTGTACATATCATGCCGATATATGTGATTCACAGAACTAACCATTCCAACCCTGCTGTACATATTGTATATATATATATATTGCTATGACAAATAAGTCAGCAATGACTTGAATTATTGTCAATAATCTATCTATCTATCCATTAGTTTCATCGTTAGATGTTTTTTAACCTTCACAACGCCGTATTATTATGTATAAGCGATGGACACCAAAGAGTATTTTCAATTTGAAATCATCATAAATGTCTTAGTTGGCTTTTTCTGATTCAATTGAATACCTATGTCATGTGTCTGCGGCCATTATAAATATTTTAATTTTTTCAGTGCAGGGATCGCCCTTATAGCCTACGTGAGAATCTGACGTCAACAGACCTCAGATTCTGACGTATAAAGACGGTCCCCGTGCTGAAAAGGGTAAGGTGATGTGCTGCCAGGTTTCTCTGTTTCTGACCCCTTGATTTCATTGTCACATGTTTTTCAGGTGATGGGCTGTCAGGTAGCTCTGTTGCTGCTGGTACTGACCTCCTGCGTGGACTCCCGTCATGCTCGCTCCCCACAGACACAGTACCTGTACCGGGCTGCACAGGAGGGCGGGTCCGCCTCAGACCCCGGCATCTGGGGCGGATCCGTGGACCACACTGAGGACGGGGCCTCCCAGGATCTTTACACCTACGGCCTGCCCCTGCCCTCCCCAGTCCTCAACACCCAGGAGGAGATAGTCTCCCTCGTGCACGACCCCGCCACCAACTGGGCATATCTTCTCATCGTAAACTCCAACGACCACTCCACCAGTCTGATGACGGGTCCGCTGTGCGCCTCCAGAGAGGACCAGTACCACTCCCTGCTGAGACGCGTGGAACTCGTCAGCGCTCAGGATCCCTACCTTCTGGACCGCAGCTGTGGCTGGAGGTGCGGGATGGGACCGCTGGTGGTCAGTAAGGCACAGGTTTACTTCGTGTTCACCGGTCTTTACGGCAGCCTACACTCCCTGAGCAGGCGGATAGAGATCCGGAGGATGGCGGGCTGCGGGGGGCAGCTCACGTCGCAGGCGTCAAGGTTTGACATTGTCAACTGCTCCAAGGTCATACACACTGTCCACGAAGCGCCGTATGAAATCCTGAGTCCAAAGATGGAGGTAACTATACCCACTGGGCACAAGAAGTTGTTGCGACGTTGAATCAACGTCATTGACGTTGATTCGACGTCGCAACAACGGCGTGTGCCCAGTCGCAACAACGTCGTGTGCCCAGTGTGTATGAATTACATGAGATGTTTGCCCAACGCTGTTTTGATGTCAGGAGAGCGTCGCGGATGCTGACCAAACTTTGAGCCAGCGTTGCACAAACGTCCCGTGGTGATTTGCTGTATTCTATATCGGTTTGACAAGTAATCACGACTACATTAATTAGTCGTTGATCCTTTTAATTAGAGAATCAAATAGCTATTCTTGTGATTGAATTATGTGCTTTAAATCATCAAGAATTTCAGCTGAAGTTGTGTGTCGTGGTAACCATTTTACATAACCCACTAACGCTGCAAAAATGACATTGTAAAACATTTGCAATTAATGAAGTATTTACATAATCTACACAGCTAAGCATAAACCGACCGTTATAAGTCTATCCGTTTAGGTTGATACAAATTGTGATGATATAAGTTGGTACTTTAACCCTTTAACCGCCAAATTATTTAATTTGAATTTTCACCCACCTGAAGTTGTGTCTCGCTGACGCGATCCACAACTTCAAGTGAGTGAAAATTACTCAGATTTGACAACATGGAGGTCAACTGTTTACAAATATAGCTGATTGATGTCATATTTTATCTTTAACATGTTTAAAAGGTGGTACTTAATGTGCTAATAAGAAATGAAAACTCGAATATATGCGACACCGGCAGTTAAAGGATTAAAGGTTCTAAATTGATGTGATAGAAAGTCATTAATAAAGTAGTGGCAACGGGACTTCAAGCCATTTAGAAAACACACTCGCTGTGCTGTGTGTTCACCGCATCTGCACACTGGCATACTGTACTTTTTTTATATTGCCGCCATGCTATGACCCACTTGTACAGATTTTAATCGATGGGCTAGTTACAGCTTTTGGTAACAGAACAGATTCACGCACTCCACCCCTCCCTCTCTCTCCTATGAAATACTTACCTACACAGCGTGAACTGTAAAATCATAAATTAAGTGCATTGTGTGAAAATTGCTTTACGTCGCTTTCTACACAATCATGGTAATATCTTGACAGAGGAAAGCCTGAAGCCGAGACTATGCCCTACTCTTATTTCGAATTACTTCAAGGGTTCTTTATGCCCTATAGTGCACAGTACCATAGAGTGCATTGTGTGACAACTTATCTTATCTGCGCTTGACATCCCATTAAGTAAAAGTAGTCATCTTTATTTGTTTTGGTGAGAATTTTTCTCATTTGCCTTACTCGATTTTTATTTCCATTTACAACCAGGTTTGGAGTACAGATGGTCTGGCAGTATTCACAGAGCAGCACGGATACGTCCAGTTTTTCACACAGCTGGTTGAGAACCAGGCCGGGAGTGACGCCAAGATCCTGCTAGTGCAGCTTGCGCCGTACACCGCCCCCAGCACGCTGTTCAGCAGCGTGCTGGGAGCGGTGTACGGCAGCAGTAAGGTGGTGGGACTGGGGTCAGTGTCCCTGAGACGCGGGAACCTATGCTGGACTGCTGGGGATAGCCTCAGGTGTAGCACCTACAGTGGTGGCCGCTGGCACAGCCCCACTGTCCTGCTCTCCGGCAGCGAAGCCGTCAGCGCTGGAATCTGTAAAGGTGAGTAACAAAAAACAAAAAGGATTTATTTTTCAAGGGTTTCTAACAAAAAAATGTAAGTAGAAACCATTAAAAATACTTTGAACCATATATCTGGGCATTAGTGATATGTATTGGTACTACGTTGAACAACAGAACTATGACGGTTATTAGGTGATTGAACCGCTCTTTCATCGGTCGAAGGTAGAATACTGTACCTGCTCCTAAATTCCTATAGCCTATGTATATTCACTACTAAATCTGCTCTGGTCACCAATGTAAAAAAGTAGGTCGGGTAAATTTGACTGCGAAAAGTCAAACAAACGTATCATATTAATATGTAGCCCTTGTCTCACTGTATATCCGTTTTAAACAGGTTTAAACCAAATAAAATCACACTGAAATTGATCAAATTGATTGCGGTGGATACTTGAACTCAAATAATGCAATATGGAAAATGTTCTTTCTCTCAAATAGGAACATTTTTCATAATTTGAAGCTTGCCTATTGCTTATATAGCAATGCGTTATCAAATTTAAACTTGAAATGAATGAAAAGACCAAATATTATTGACCACTTAGCAGAACAATGAATAAATACCCAATAAAAGCGGAATTAAGCCTTTAAGCGCTAAGCACAATTACTATCAATTGAGCGGCTCTACTAGTGGGATATTGCAGTTTATGCGGGCGAATATTTGTCTATCAGCCCTACGCTAGAGCTGATAGACTCTATTGCCTGCCTAGTCGGCTGCTAGTCTCGTGTACGCGAGCTGCCATGGATGTACAGTTGCATGCCAGCTTTATGCTGATAGTACTGATGGATCTGACAGGGAGAGCGGGGGGAGGAAAGTCGCAGTTTTACTGGGCTACTCTGCGGGCTGACCCCTGCTGGCTGAAGACCAGTGAGGTGTGATGTTTAGCAAGATGGTTAGTTTCTGAGTAGCTATGTAGGCCTCTGCTATAAATTATAAATTTGTTTTCAAGATTCGGTGGATAAGTGATAATAATAGTAATAACATGATTTTTTAGGGCAATAGTTATTTTTATTGTCCCTCCGCAGATGCCAGCGTCCCTCGACTCCGTCTCTGGCCGCTGGCATCTGCGTCGGGGCAATAAAAAGTGTCTATCACCACATTATCACCACATCAGAGAACGTTCCTTAGCAGGTTAGTGTTAGCGTTATTCTACTGGTACGGTAAGATCACATATCAGTCCCTCCTCTTACCTATACAGGCATCTTATTTTAGATAGGGGTCGTAGACTTATCGAGCTAACTAACCTTGTGTACCCTTGCGGACAGCTGGCTGTTAATGGTGTAGCACAGGCTGCTACAAAAATGTAGGTGCTATAGGTGAGAGGGGGGGGGGGCTTGCTCTACAGCTCTCCAACTCTTATTAGGCCACCTCCCAGAAGGGTGGCATTACTCACTAAACTTGAGCACAATTGATATCTACATCTACTGGGTGGCCTGGATGAACGTAGAATGGCACAGTTCATGTAGTAAAAATGTATGAAAGTGTGTCATGTGGTGATAATAGTAATAACATGAATTAAGTCGAGCATTGAGTTGTTTTACCATCCCGTATCAATTTCTAACAGCCCACCATAGTCAACAACAGCCCGAGGCTTAAGCAGAGTATTTTTCAGCCACTTGAAGTTGTGGGTCGCGGTAGTAGAGCACAACTTCAAGTGGCAGTTTGAAGCTATACATGATATGACTATATGTTGACAGTTAAAGCTGTACATTCACGTAATATGTTTGGATTTAATATTACACCTGAATCTATAATTTCATAATATTGGGAGCTAGATAAAACATTTTCATCACCTGTAATCTGTGCAATTTGAATACAAAAGGTGTGTTAAACGTCTTCTATATTAAAATGACATGTCCCATTTTAAGATGGCGATATTTCTAGCTGACTGGTTTGACTGTCGATTTGACTAGTTGTCATCTTATTCACCTATTATAGTCCACCAGCTAGTGATGTTTTTTATAGATTGAAAGGCCTATGAATTATCGTAAATGGTGCTGATTTAGAATATACAAAAACATCATGGTGCATAATAATTTCAGAGTAAATTTATTGTTCTTCATAACCCATCTAGCTCCATTATGATAGGCCTTCAACTTCAGGTGTAACATTAAATCCAATAATTTTATGCAAAAGTATAGCTTTGATTGATTAATTAACTCATTGCCATACTGCTGTTAACATGTCACCGCAGTAGCCTACTCGTGTCATAATTGGATTGTTTTACTTATGGCATTATGATATTTTTGCAGGTGTTCTTGCCAACGAGGACCTGCTGAACACGTTGACCGGGGTGGCCATAGCGGACTCGCACCGCACTCTGGCGATCTACTTCTCCTGCTACGCTGAGCATCCGAACACGGGCGGCGTGGGGCTGGTGAGATGGAGCCATCACGGACTGGTCAGGGACGCATACACGGTGACCAGCGAGGGTCAGCACGTGTACGGGGGACAGATGTTCGTGGCGGATCAATTGGACCAGACCCTGTGCGAAGGGGAATCGCCTCCTGCACCTCCCCTCACGCCCCACTCGCCCACGCAGGATCCGCCCCCACCCAGCTACATTCCCGATGAGGGGGAGGACTGCGAGACCCCTCCCTGCCACCCGGCCGTTTTCACAGAGGGGACGTGCCAGCACCCCCCTTGCAAACCTGACTTCAGACCTCCTCACCCGCACACCGGAGCTGCCACATCTTGCCACGGACGCACACTTACATTGCTTATGATTTCACAGACACTTCTCATATATCTCACACTCTAGACGATGTATTTAGAAAGAACCCTCCGCTCTTTAACCCTGAAAGGTCCTGAAAGCGCTAAATTAGATAATTTAGGTTTTCGCCCACTTGAAGTTTTATCTCACTACCGCGATCCACAACTTCAAGTGGGTGAAAATTATTCATATTTGTTTAATTTGATATCAAACAGTTGCTAACAAACAAACATTGGTTTTTAAAAGCGCATACAGTGATTTGAATGGCTAATAAAATGGATAAAAAGTCGCGCTTTAATAGTGGGCTAATAGTTAACTGCAAAGGTTCTGCCCGAGTTGCACGCTAAAGTACTGAAGGTTCTCTGCAAAGAACCTTTTTAGAACCTCTATTATTTATCTGGATTTCAGCAGTATGCATGGCAAAGTAGGCCCACCAGTTGTGTTGCGTGCTGATGATGGACCCTATTTGAAGCGGTGTCTTCCTTTGGAAAAAGACTCCCTCGACTCAGCTAGAGACACGGCGCATCTCTACGTCATCATGGTCATGTAGATGGGTTAATTTTTTGGCGATTAATGAAACCGGGGCATCATCAGGGATCGTTTTGATTTTTTACGATTTTGGATATAATTATGACATTGTTGTCCAGTATGTTATTGCGGGGGGGTCAAACTTTGTCCAATCGAAGTCAAATCCCCCCCCCCCCCCAAAAAAAAAGGACCCGCAACTGAATGAGGGTTTTGATGTTTCACCTTTTCAGTGATATGACATTGGTATTCATTGCCTAACAGGTGAAATCAACTTTGTGAGTGAAATACACAAAATAAAACGTTTACTTTAACATGTTTAGGCGCTTAGGCACATGAATCTCAATATGTAATATTTATAATCTCCCTCTATATATACTAGAATACTTGATTGCCTGATTACTCTGCAAATGCATCGACAGATTTACAAATCACTTCACATTCCTAAGTATCATCAACTCAGGTCTGCTGAAGTAACTATTTAACATTGCATTCTACCCACGCAGTCGCCATGATATGTATTTAACATGGCACAAAAGTTATTTTGACATCAGACCTGCTTTGCTGTACGTCGTACGAGCTGAGCTGATCTGATGTCAAAAGTACTTTTCATGGCACAGGTGTTCTTTTCTATTTGCTGGAAAACAAATTTGTAAAGAAAGCTTAAATCAGTGTAGAATCCTACTTATTTCCTAATGTACTTGCGTACTAGAAGGTAAAGGATTAAAAGCAGCACCAATTGCAAATCTTAGTTCTATGTGTTTCAATATTCATTCTGTTCTATGAGACGTTTTGGGATGCGATATATTATTGTAAAAATGTCTAAATTCCCATAAGAATAGTCACAGTCACATGACTCGTTTGACCAATGCTGGTTTGATGTTGGATATTCGTCTGCAACGCTGGCCTAACATTGAACCAACATTTGTAAACGTTACCGAGATATTAACCCTCACATTTCTAACCACGACTAGAGCCGTTTTTAGCCCGCCTTTTAATTTTAATTAAAAAAGGTGGGCTATTGCAATTGAAGTTCGGCGTCGTCGGCGTCGGCGTCGGCGTCGGCGTCGGCGTCAGCGTCGGCGTCGGCGTCGGCGTTAACATTTACTTGTGGGCGCGATAACTTGAAAAGTTTTTCATGTTTCCTTCCCAAATTTGTTTTGCATGTTACTAATGACCACTTCTCGGACAAGTTCAATAATGGCTGAAAAAAAATTCAAAATGGCCGACTTATTGCGATTTTTCACCTTTTACGTCAATAATTTGACCTTGTGGGCGCGATAACTTGAAAAGTTTTTCACGTATCCTTTTCAAATTTGTTATGCATGTTACTAATGACCAGTTCTCGGACAAGTTCAATAATGGCCGAAAAAAAAAAAAAAATGGCCGATTTATTGCGATTTTTCACATTTTACGTCAATAATTTGACCTTGTGGGCGCGATAACTTGAAAAGTTTTTCTCATATCCTTTTCAAATTTGTTATGCATGTTACTAATGACCAGTTCTCGGACAAGTTCAATAATGGCTGAAAAAAAAAAAAAAATGGCCGATTTATTGCGATTTTTCACATTTTACGTCAATAATTTGCCCTTGTGGGCGCGATAACTTGAAAAGTTTTTCACATATCCTCTTCAAATTGGTTATGCATGTTACTAATAAGTAGTTCTTGGACAAGTTCAATAATGACCGGAAAAAAAAAAAAAAAGGCCGATTTATTGAGATTTTTCACATTTTACGTCAATAATTTGACCTTGTGGGCGCGAAAACTTGAAAAGTTTTTCACATATTCTCTTCAAATTGGTTATGCATATTACAAATAAGTAGTTCTTGGAGAAGTTCAATAATGGCTGAAAAAAAAAAAAAAATGGCCGATTTATTGCGATTTTTCTCATTTTATGTCATTAATTTGACCCTGTGGGCGCGATAACTTGAAAAGCGGCTGGTTTAACATACCATTTATATCTTGGGTTGTTATTCACGTGATGACATTCGTCTTTACTTTCTTTATCATAATTCGGCGACGGGCTATTATCGAGTGTGCTCTTGTTAATTTGTTTTATTAGCAGGTTAAACAACGCTTATTGGGAATGAAATGTGTATTTAAACATCAGGATTTGCAAATGTTTGGTCTCAAATTACTACAAATATGAGTAATGTTCAGTCACTTAAAGTTGTGGATCGCGGTAGCCAGACACAACTTCAAGTGGGTGATCCAACACTGACAAAATATTGAGACAACACTGCCAATATTATTTTTGGCTATGGGCTACTTATGGCTACCATGCAACCCCCCCCCCCCCCTCCACATCTCGACTAAACTAAGTTTTTCTGGAGCCTTGGGATATACTGGACACGAAATCGAATGTTAACATCGATGCGGAGTCAAGTAAAAAAATGTTACAGGGAAATGCACAAAATTACTTATTTAAAAAAACAGATGGCGGCCATTTTGTGAGAAATTGTGTGAAATTTAAAAGCACACATGACATCCAGGCTTATTTATAAGCATATCTGGATTGACAAACCGTGGCCCAAATGTGGATACATGTAAAAAAACGTTTGATGTAATGGTGTTTCCCAACGGTTTTTTTGTCGTGGATTTCGCTGATTTTTAAATTTAAATTATGGTTAGGCATACATGGAGCGATAAATATTTTTTATACTGAAATTATTTATATACCATATAAGCGGAATTCAATTACCGTTAATATGCTATATAGAAGTTGCAGATCGTTTTACAAGAACATAAATAACGTATATTCAAGTAACCCTACCCCCTATTTAAAACTGCGCGACGTTGTTAGTAATATATTTAGGGTACCTCTATATAAGTCGTCAAAATAGGGTTTGCATCCCTATATTTTCAATGTTAACATTTGACTTCGTGTTCAGTATATCCCAGGCCTCCAAAAAAATTAGCTTCGTTGATATGTGGGGGGTGGATAGTAGCCATGAATAGCCCTTCGTCTATATGGCAGCTTTGAGTCAACTTCACATTTATATAGTTCACAACGATTGAATATTTCCATATGAATCACAAAGCAGGACAATAATCAAACTATCCTTAGGTAATATACAGCAAACAATCATATTTATTAATAATTGTTGCAAATTCAACTTTAGCCACATTTGCATTACATAGGCCTATGATCACAAAATTTAATGTCAGGCAGAACATGCCAATTACAGTACTTTAATTTTTTTTTACATATACAAACTAAATATTCTTGTTTCAGGACGATTGCAATTTACATACATCTCGATGCATGTCGAATAAACATATTATCGCGGTTGTGTGTAAAGTGCAAGATATATCATTTTGAGCGATCGTGAATAAATATTTCACTACTTACAGTTATTTAGCTCATAACTGATATGTTTTATGACATTTTAACTTCCATGACACTTTTACTGTAAAATATTTCAAGTGTATCATTCTTACAAACCCTTTCAGCGCGGGGACCGACTTTAGGCGTACAGAATATTCAAGCTCATGCATACATAATATACTTACAGCCCACTTACATACAGAAAGAAAGTACACATCGTACAGAATAATACCATACAATAATAATACAATAAAACAACATTAATATTACTCGGCACATTTAAATAATCTAACACCTATACGTAATACTTAATCTAATAAATACAGTATATATCCAAGCCCATGCATAAATAAAAATATAACAAATTTAATGTGTACGCCGGCCTGAATTTGAACCAGACAGACAAAGTCCCACACACAATATTTGATGATTACCATTGTCAGTTAAATCAAGCTGGCCTTACAGTGTATCTTCACGATTTTAAATATATAGATATTTGGCTAATGACTTCACTACTGTTCCATCTACAGATGAAAAATATCTGTACCGGTTGGATATTGTTGTGTTGATTTTTAGCAATTGTGCATTTTTTCCGACATTCAACATACACAGACATCATAACACATACACTGTTACATTACCACTGCTACTCATTCTAAATCGGGCTTTCCTTTATCAATAAATGTGTACGTGGTGTTATTTTCTCACTGGAAAATATTTTCGTTCAATATTTTTAATATACGTTTAATGTATTATACACTTTTCCTGATTGTGTAGATCCGTCAAATTGGAATTGCCGAGAAATACACAATTTCTTTCAATACATATATTGTCCCCCTCCATGAACCACCATACCGCAGCTATAAAATGTATGTATTAATGATTCACATTCAATACCCCGAAATGTACAGGCATCAGTTAATAGCTTCAGCCGGTGACATCGTCTGCATATAAAAGCAGGGACACAACCCAACGGACAATTCTAATCCTCTTATCATCTGTGCTAACACTTACAATGAATACAATAAAAGGTATGGCGACATGGCGTCTCCTTGGCTTACACCTCTTGTGGTAGAAAAATAACCAGCCGATGTTTCACTATGAATAGTACAACTGGATATATCATTAGATAACATCTTATCGATTTTATGAAAATCTTATCAAAGCTGAATATCTATAGTACAGAGAATATAAAATCCCATACTAAAGAGTCGAATGTCTTTTTCAAGTCTAAATAATACCCCGCTGCTTGATTTTCTGGTGATAAAATAAAGAAAATTATAAGTTTAATTTATTATGTCTGATATTGACAAACCGTGTCAGATAGCTAGAACATTACTATGAAACAGAATGTGAGACTTCATGAACAAGTTATACTCGATCAAGTTTTAAAAAAATGGCCGACTTAGTTATGCTAGTTAATTTTAAAATATCCTGTAATAAACAATAAGTTTTTATCAAATATTTTTTGCTTTTAAACGATGATTAGAGGCTCCTATTCCTGTCGACAACGGGTATTGTTAAATCATGCTAGCTCGATATCTCGCAAGTGCTGTAAGGGATGGTTCCCCTTCAAGTTAAGGATATCAGGCATGGTTCAAATTTGGCTTTGTTTAAATGCATGTAGGTGCGCAGTTTACGTGACCTCTCAACATATTGTCTCCACAGCTGTGTAAATATTCTAACACGTGATTATTTAAAGCAAAGTATGAATTTATACATAATCTCAATATGCTAGGATTCCCATGTTTGATCAAGTCCATTGATTTGGGTGACGGATCGAATTTGCAAATCAATACCATCTCCCAGCAGAAACAATATGTTGATCGATGTTGGTTTAACGTTGGTCAAGCGTCGTAGACGGTGGACCAATGCTAAACCAACGTTGATTCAATGTCTTGTGTCTGCTGGGATAACTCTACGAGCATATTATATGCATTTCTAACTGGGTGGTCATAGGGTAGATTTAGAATTCCACACCGATGTGTCACAGCCTTTATATGTTGCCGAATGATCAGGCGAGAAATTTCTGTGTCACCATAGATAAATATATATTTATTGACGAAAGAAAGTATGTGTAGAATTATGCGTCAATAAAAATGAACAATACATTATATTATACAGTGCATTATATGATAAAATAGAAAATGGTGTACAAGTATAAAATGATTTAAAATAATTAAAAGAACTATACATGATATTTATACTATACATGATAGATATATATATGGCTGGGGTAGATGTTTGCTATCTAATGCCCATTGTATATTTAGGAAATTGTAGTTAATTTGTTTCAAGTTTATAAACATCATCGCTTGTATTATGTGTATGTCATTTCCATATTCTAAAATGAGCTAAATTCGACGATCAAAAAATTTGAAAGCAACGACAGATGACAACAGTTCGGCAACTACAGGCGGAGACTAATCAATACTACCAAAAGGCAATATCTGCAATATTATTTTAAATATTTAAACATAGGCCTACAATCTATACAAATATACAAAACATATACTTTATGTCTGTATTTTTATTACACTGTAAATGCAATAAATTTGGCCAGTTTTTGTAGTGTGTTATATACAGCAAAGCAGTGCAACCAGGTGTTTGCTTTTTCTGAAGATTTAAATCTGTACCTAAATATTTTGCGGACAGGGCATCGATTATCGCAAGCCATATTCACTTGGCCGGTTTCCACGCGTTTCTTAACCCTTTGACTTCCAGGCCGGGGTGCATGCCAGGATCCAGATATCCTGGTGTACGAGTTCTATTTTTCGTCATTTGAAGCTGGAATTGCTAACGCAATTTCCAGCTTCAAATGACGAAAAATACATAAATGCAGTATATATTTGACGAAAATTTGTGTCATTTTATGGTTACGTTCATTGACGAATGACGACGGGAATTTCCGTCATGTATGGTAGTGATTGATTTATTCAGCAAACCATACATGAAGCATATCATACATGGTCATTATAATTTATTAAAATACCGGGTAATAAAAACCGGCAGCCACCATGTCTGGTCACCAGGGATAATTTCACACTGGAAAGTTTCCTGGTGAGGTGTACCTATTTCCACAGCGATCCCTAGTATGAACAGTGATCCAGGATGGAGACAGGGAAGTATAGAGCATGGGTGTAAACTCAAATATAGAGGCTTAGCCTACTATTACAAAATACATAAAATACTGAAAAGAACAATTCACGGACGATTTGAATGTAGGCCTACCATATGTAGGTTGAACCTTCTGACTTAACCTACTCAGAATGTTAGGGAAACCTGAGTCTCACATGTCATGTGCTATTCAGACCTCCCACCCAATCAAAGGCAGGTCAGTTGAAAAAAAAAAAAATTCACGGACGATTTGAATGTACCATATGTAGGTTAAACCATCCGACTTAACCTAGTCAGAATGTTAGGGAAACCTGAGTCTCACATATCATGTGCGACTCAGACATCCCACCCAATCAAAGGCAGGTCTGTCTGGATTAAATGCTAAATTAATAAATTATATAAATTATAAATTAGCTCAACTAGAAAACAACAACAGCACCTATAGTGATTTTAGAATCATAATTATTTGTCTACACATCATATTCCCAGCAATGACGAGACGTTGGCCCAATGTTGGATTAATGTTATTGTGTTTGCTGGGTTATTTTGCTTGTCTTATATATATACTTTTATAACTCTTTCGGAATCTTTTACATTGCAAATGCAATAAATTAAGGTGGGGAAGACACTGACACGAATTAAGTACACAGAACGCACATATATTTTAAGTGGATCACCATTATGCATACACCCATAGAGCTCTATAGCTTTACAAGTGATCAGATACTACCTTTTAGCTTTGCGAGCAGCAAAGGCCTATATTCTGTGAAACTCAATGACCTCGACCTCCTTTGTTTTCACCGAGCTGGCTAATACAATGAAGTATGGGGGGAGGGTTCTTATATAACCTTGTTTTCACAGAGTGACGTCACTGCGTTTCACAGAATAAAGTATGGAGGAGGGGGTGTTATATAACCTTGTTTTCACCGAGTGACGTCACTGCGTTTCACAGAATACCACGAGAAAGAACGGCGTGATTATAAACTCAGACCTTATCTCAAAAGGGCGCTCTGAATATTATACCCTGTATTGTAGACAGCATTTCGTACACGAACCAATGTAGGCCCTAAAATGAATCAAAGTTCGGTAGCAATACATAGCTTGAGGCAGGCTAATACTGAATTGAGTTCATGGCATAAGTTCAATAACAGACCGATTTCGCTGTGGGTGTCATCAGTTTGAGGGGAGGTTGTCGTCATGGACAGAACTAGCCCCAGTAGACTTGGGATCATCAAGCAACACTTAATGCCTAACAGACCGGTGAGTCGATGAAAGAGAAAGAACGAAATTCGATTGATTCGTAGATCTGAATTCACGAAGTACGCGAGTATAGGCCCTATTCAGATCTACGAATCTATCGTAATTGAGTTCCTTCTTCGACCTAAAATACACAAAATTTGCAAAATCCCAACACGCGACGTTAACCAATGGCGTTTATAGGCCCTAATCTGCCAATGACCATCGTTTTTGACGAGTGGTTGTTGGAATAAGTGTACATTCGCGGGTTCGAATCTACTGTTGGATAGAGCGAGATTCAACAGATTTGTAGATCTGAATGTGCGAGGCGCCGAGTATATTCAGATCTACAAATCACTATCAGCACGTTTAAACCTGAATGGTGTGGCCAGCTTTGAACAATCACTGTAGGTCTAGATTCGTGAAAAACGTGTATATCTGAATCTGCCGTTTTAAAAATTCACTTCCACTGGCGTGAAACTAGAAATATACATATTACTTTTAGAACTTAATGGCTTCTTATTTATTGCAAAATAATGTTTTTATGTATGCAATTTTACCATGTTCAATCAATTTTCAGGGCACAAATGCAACGTCAGGAGCTCAAATTGCCGCTGCCAAAGATGTTCCATCAATGCGTTACACGCTCGACAACGGAGTGTTGAGCAAGGAGCAAAGAGCTTTTTATGAGAAAAATGGATTCTTGGTGATCAAGAAGCTGGTGGAAAGCCATGATTTGGACATTTACAGGTAGGCTATACTGATTGATGACTATGAGTCTGATTACGATTATTTTTTGTTTTTTTGTCGCGCCTCTGAGATCGGATCGCCGCGTAGGCCTATTTAGTCACCATAAAAGTTTATTTCTTGTATTTCCTATTCAAATAGGCCCCCTTACGTATATTTAATAACACGTCTTGAGTATTGCAGTAAATTAATTTCAGTTGGTTATCTGTTTAATAATCACAACTCTTTTTCCTTATACCTCATTATTTCCATCATTTGAAGCTGGGATAATTGGGATAATTGTTGACGCAAATTGTGAATTTTATCAATTTTCAGAAATATTTAGAAATTGAAGCTGGAATCACTAACGAAATTTCCAGCGACAGAAAAATATACATCTCCCAAATCGAATTATTCGATTAGCATGATTAGCTAGAGTAGCTACAACAAAGCAGTTTACGAATTTCAGTGGTCTTTTCTTCGGTTGGATATGCCTTGAAGGCCGGCTCTGCTGGCTCATTAGTATCGACTGTGGCTTGTAACCTGTAGGTACCAGGTTCAAATCCCGGTCGGTTCGGATATTTGACATGGTGGTAGTGCATATACAGTGCTACAAACTGTTCAAAGGCATGGAGTGTACAGTGCTGCCTATGGTACTGTGCTCTATAAAGAACCCTTGAAATCATTCGAAATAAGAGACTGAGTAGGGCATAGTCCCGGCTCCGGGCTTCCTTCTGTCGCGAAATTGCCATGATTGTGCAGAAAGCGACGTAAAGCAATATTCATATATCAATAAATATGCCTTGAAACCGTAGGCCTAATACCCAGCAAACACGAGGCGTTGGCCAAATGTTAGGTTAATGTTGGGCCAGCGTTGAAGACGATGGGCCAACATTAACCCAACATTGGGCCAACGTCTCGTGTTTGCTGGTAGGCCATAAACGTATATGCGTACAGGTATACACAGCAGCACAAATAGTGGATCTCTTTCAGGAAGCGCTTTGAGGACATTTGCTCGAAGAAGGTGGACAGGGGAGTGATGACAGTGATGCGCGATGTCGCCATCTCGAAGTCTGAGTTTGTCCCGGGAGAGAATGCTGTCACCAAAGTCCAGAACTTTCAGGATGATCCTGTTCTGTTTGAGTACTGTCGCCATCCTGAGGTCAGACGGGGGGTTGTGTTATTCAGTAAGGCCACTATGTTTTTTTCTGTTTTAGATGAGCGCGCGCATTAAATTTAGGCAACGCATTACCAAAAAAACATGTTTTTTTTCTGCCCAGCGCGCGCATTGGATTGTTACCGATTACTAAAAAACCCCAGTTAATTTCGAGAAATAAAAACCATTCCCATTCCCCTTCTTTTTTGTCGCCCTCATTAACAATTTTAAATAGGGCAATTTTTATTTATTTGGTCGTCCTCATTACTTTTTCCAGAAATGTGTCCTATATTTTTTTTATTTGGTCGCCCTCATTAACGTTTCCAAAAATGGGTTCAATGTTTTTTTCTTAAATGTTTTTTTCCGCCCTCCCTCATTAGCTTCTGGATTTTTTCTGATCTAAAACAGAGAAAGTCCAAAATGTAAGCTAGATTTTCGGATATAACTCAATCATACAATTCTCCGGCGATTTTTACCCATGGCAGCCTTTATTATCTAGTCAATTGGCAACAGCGAAATTCCAGTGAGTAGGCCTATTTCAAAAGTTAGACAATTTGACTATAACACCATTCTGAAAATACATCGGAATTGAAGTTTTAAAATGGGTTTACAGAACGGCGTCATGATTAGAAATGTACTACATGTCAAATGGTCTAACGTTAGAACTATGCAATATTATATGTCAAGATTTCATGAAAATCGCTTGAGAATACACCTTTCCCAATAGCAACACGCCACACAGTGACTAAAAGCTGAACTATTTAGTTGGGAGTCCTGTCACACTCTTTCATATTACAACACGCCATACAGTGATTAAAACTGAACTATTTAGTTGGGAGTCCTGCTTATGCGCAAAATCGTGCAAACAGTGTATTGACAGAGTAATCAAAGAAAAGCTGACTTTCATTTTGGACGATCCACCATCGTTGGGCAGACTACAGTGCCACCCCTTACGACGCTGGACCGACATTCAACCAAAATTGGGTCAGCGTCTTCTGTATGCTTGGATATGCAAATTATGGACCACATGACATCTTTTGAATACAATTTATTCTATACAAAATTATACAATCCATCAAAATAAGATCCACCGTCTACGACGCTCGTCCAACAACGACCCAGCATTGGGCGAATATCTCGTGTGTTTGTCCAAGTGATTGGGTTTGTGTCAGTGTAGGCGTTGTTTACAAATACAGGACGATAACACGATGAGCTCATAAAATAGATCTGACATCACTTAACCTTTAAAACATTCCATGTCCATGTCATACCTCCACTGGCTGCTGGGATGCCGGCCCAGTCCTGGCGCAATGTTAGGCCAGCGTCTGCGAAAGCTGTATTCCTCCAAGCTAACACGATATGTTGACCCGGTGTTGGTTCAAACATCAAACCAGACTTGGATCATCGTCTGGTATTCGTTGGCTTAGTTACTCATTGAAAAAAATACAGCGCGTTGGACCCTTAATCAACCCTTACAACGCGGAAATATGTTTCTATAAACAAAACAGACCAAAGGTTTTTTCATAAATGTAGGCCCCTATATTATTCTGCTCTTTCTGCTTCATTTGAATACTTATGTCATAAATAGTTATGTCTTAATTTATGCAAGTAGGGCCTATGCTTAATCATACCAGCAACAGAACATGGTAACACTGGTTAACAAGGAGTGACATTTTCATTACAGTGGCGCGAATTTTATTTGCGAGCGCTATTGAAGTGTCGCGAATTTCTGATTTCATACGCAATCAAAGTTTTTTTTAAATCTGTCCTTTGAGTAGCCTAACACTGCCCAGCAAACACAAGACGTTCACCCAATGTTGGTACACTGTTGGCCCATCGTCTACATCGTTCAACTTTGTACCAACATTCGGTAAACGTCTCGTGTTTGCTGGGTGGTGCTCATATACG
This sequence comes from Flabesymbios commensalis, assembly GCA_964017125.1. Taxonomy (NCBI): domain Eukaryota; kingdom Metazoa; phylum Annelida; class Polychaeta; order Terebellida; family Flabelligeridae; genus Flabesymbios; species Flabesymbios commensalis. The sequence continues at coordinate 99,079,674 of OZ024904.1, read as the reverse complement.
CAAACTGGAAACCGTATATTTTTACGTAGGCCTACGTTGTGTTTCAGGTGGTGAGGTACACCAAGGCTTTTCTCGGTGATGACGTCATGTCCATGCACACGATGCTGATCAACAAGCCGCCAGACCCAGGTGAATAACCAGCAAACACAATGTTGGTAGAGTGTTGGGCCACTGTCGGAGACAATGGGCCAACATTGTACCAACATAGGCTGAACGTTTGTAAAGTGGGAGGTACACCCTTTATTCTCCAAGATGTGTATATGAATACCGATTTCACTTATGCAGACAGGGTTGGGGAAATAATGGATAAATTATTTCACTAGACCTAACCCTTATACAACGCTGAAATATTTTTGTATAAACCATGGAGGCCAAAGGGTTTTTTTCAATTTGAAATCATCATAAATGTCTTAACTCTTTCCGCTTTATTTGAATACCTATCTTGTTAGGGGCCGTTCAACAATTACGTAACGCTTTTTTGGACAATTATTGACCCCCCCCCCTTGTAGCGTTTCGTAACGTGACGTCGACTACCCCCTGTAAATTACGTAAGGCTTGCCTTGACCCCACCCCCCCCCCCGGACCCAGGTGCTTTTCTCCCTTGACCTATAATTAAATTAAAATCGAAATGGGGCCTATATATATGGCACTGATTAATTAAAACAAGTTAGTACTTTACTATACTGACAGTAGTTGAGCAGCCTATAAGGCTTAGTGTAGTGGGACTACCGGGGTACTAGTTTTTTTATACTGTATAATAGGTCCCTACCCAATGAACACAAGACATTGGCCCCCGGGATTGGCCCACTGTTAGTTACATTAGTAGTAGGCTACAGGTGATGGATTGGTTTGACATTTTTACCGTCTCAGTGCGATGCTGACCCATCATTAAACAATAGGCTAGCACAGTGGATCAACATCTCATGTTTGTTACGTTTAATAAATCTTATTTATTTTTTCACCCACTCAATTGAAGTTGTATCTCGCTCAGTGCCATAACCCACAACTTCAAGTGATTGAAAATGACTAATATTTCCCTAATTCGGGACTAAACTACAGTGGGAGGAGACACTCCAGTCATTTCCATTGCTGACCGTGCTCCGGTATGGGAGGATGCATAATAGGCTTACCAAAATTTGTGTTATCATGAATTTATGTTATTAATACTGTTGACAGTTGCTATGTCAGCCACTAATTTGCAGAAAATTTTACTATTTTTCAATATTAAAATGTTGCCTTTAAACGTGATCTACTATAGTCTGTTTTTAATCCTGATTTTTTGAAAAAATGTTACATAACGCTGACCTCTAACCCCCCCCCCCCCCAACTCCCCGTCATAACGTTTCGTAACGCATCTCGTCCCTCTCGGCGTTACGTAATTGGTGAACGGCCCCTAATACCATTATAAATATTTCACACTATTACGTCAGATTCTGAAGTCGATCCCCGCGCTGAAAGAGTTAAGCATATATAATAAATAGGTGTTTTATCAAATCAGACAGTTTTTGTTCAGAGCTTAAAACCTAAGAGGCTTACCATAAATCACTTTTTGCTTCCAGGTACCAAATCGTCTCGTCATCCGATGCACCAGGACCTTTATTATTTTCCGTTCCGTCCGGTTGACAGGATCGTCTGCTCGTGGACCGCCATGCAAAAGGTGGACCGTCAAAATGGCTGCCTGGTGGTTCTTCCCGGAACTCACAAGGGCGAGCTGTTAGAGCACGGCTATCCCCAGTGGGAGGTGAGACTGTTTCCCGGTCAGCTTTTTGTGAATCCTTCATCACAAACACATGCCGTAACATCCCAGAAAACACGAGGCGTTGGCCCAATGTTGGCTGATGTTGGCCCACCGTCGTAGACGATGGGCCAACATCAGCCCAGCATTGGGCCAACACCTCGTGTTTACTGGGATGTGTCGCTCTAGTGTATGGGAGTGTGTCCCTTCAATAAAGTAGAAAAGGATGTTCTGTCGAACATGCGAGTCCCCGGCAGCAGTGTATAATAGTAAATACTGAAAATATACTGTGGCTACACATATGTGTAGAATGTAGCATCAGGACCCCACTGCTGTCATATGTTCGGTCACATAACTTGCCACCGACTAGGCCCGATGATATAATACAGAAAAGGTACTGTGGCTGCAAATCTGTGTAAAATTTAGCATCAACAACAGGCTCAAACAAAGACTGAATAATGGGTCAGATATATTCTAATCTGAGCCACGATAAATTCCTGTGGATATTGAGACGAATCAGATGACGCTGTCCTATTAAAAACACTGAATTTTAAAGTCGAGGCCACGTCGAGCATGTTACCTCCCGACTCCCCACAACACTGAATCATTATTAGTTGGCGGGGAAGAAACATTCTGCTTTTTTAAACCTAAATACCAGTTAGATCAGTGGACGAACCCACTGGGCTAAAGCTGGTCTACCGTCTGCGACGTTTGGCAAGTATTAACTCAACAACGTCCTCGGTTTGTTGGGAATGCAGCCCTTGAAAAGTTAATAGGACAAGTCCATATTTATGATTGACCAAAAAGTCTAAACTTGCCTGGTATAGCTATTTTGTAGGCCCAAGTTTAATTTAGCCTGGTCTACTTATTGTGCCCAGCGAATCTGTAAGGATTATTAGTATCATTGATTGATTATATATATATGTCAATGTTATTATCAAACCAAACCAATATTATGAAGTCATTCAGGAAAAAATATCGGCTTCATATTTTTCAGGGTGGAGTGAACAAGATGTACCACGGAATCGTGGATTTTGATCAGGTCAGGCGTGACCGTGTACATCTGGATATGGAGGCTGGAGATACAGTGTTCTTCCACCCCCTGCTGATACATGGGTCGGGTATGAACCGCACTGATGGGTTCAGAAAGGTAAATATAATATCATCCTGTTGGAATAAAAAAGATCATATTTGATACTTTGACTTTAATTCCAACATGACGCTATTCAACCCTTACAACTCTGAAATATATTTGTATAAACCATGGAGACCAAAGGGTAATTTGAAATCATCATAAATGGCTTGGTTAACTCTTCCCGCTTCATTTGAATACCTATGTTATGGGTGTACGGGCATTATACATTTTTAATTCTTTCAGTACGGGGAGCGTCTTTAGACGTCAGAATCTCACGTCTATGGACGTCAGTTTCTGACGTCTAAAGTCGGTCCCGCACTGAAACGGCTAACGCAAAATCATCAAAACAAGCACTGTATATTAAAATGACGGACGGAGACACTGACAAAGGTTTGTTTGTTTCATTTTGTTCACAGTCCATCTCCAGTCACTTTGCCTCTGTAGGCTGTCAATACATAGATGTGACAGGGACGGTCCAAGAAGCCGCCGAGACAGAACTGATTGACACGTACGTGAAAAGGGGCAATCTACCCGCGAAAGTTACTGATGAAGACGGAAAGGAACGCAACATTATGATGAAGGTAGATACCCGGCAAAGACGAGATGCCCACCAAGGTTGATTCAATGTTGGGACAGTGTCGCAGACGGTGGGTCAACATTGTATCGACATTGGGTGAACGTCTCGCATTCGCTGGCTACACTGGTTTGCGTGTCTGGTTAATATATAACCCTTTCAGCGCTAAACACGATTATATTCATTCTTAATGTTTTATCACATCACTGTCTGTCATTCGAAACAAGAGCACACTCGATAATAGCCCGCCACCGAATTATGATGAAGAAAGTAAAGACGAATGTCATCACGTAAATAACAACCCAAGATATAAATGGTATGTTAAACCAGCCGCTTTTCAAGTTATCGCGCCCACAAGGTCAAATTATGGACGTAAAATAAATGTGAAAAATCGCAATAAGTCGACCATTTTGATTTTTTTACCGGCCATTATTGAGCTTGTCCAAGAACTGCTTATTAGTAACATGCATAACAAACTTGAAGAGGATACTTGTGAAAATGTTGAAGTTATCGCGCCTACAAGGTCAAATTATTGACGTGAAATGAGAAAAATCGCAATCAATCGGCCATTTTGAATTTTTTTTCAGCCATTATTGAACTTGTCCAAGAACTACTTATTAGTAACATGCATAACAAATTTGAAGAGGATATGTGAAAAACTTTTCAAGTTATCGCGCCCACAAGGTCAAATTATTGACGTAAAATGAGAAAAATCACAATAAATCGGCCATTTTTTTTTTTTTTTCAGCCATTATTGAACTTGTCCAAGAACTACTTATAAGTAACATACATACCAAATTTGAAGAGAATATGTGAAAAACTTTTCAAGTTATCGCGTCCACAGGGTCAAATTATTGACGTAAAATGAGAAAAATCGCAATAAATCGGCCATTTTTTTTTTTTTCGGCCATTATTGAACTTCTCCAAGAACTACTTATTAGTAATATGCATAACCAGTTTGAAGAGGATATGTGAAAAACTTTTCAAGTTTTCGCGCCCACAAGGTCAAATTATTGACGTAAAATGTGAAAAATCGCAATAAATCGGCTATTTTTTTTTTTTCGGCCATTATTGAACTTGTCCAAGAACTACTTATTAGTAACATGCATAAACAATTTGAAGAGGATATGTGAAAAACTTTTCAACTTATCGCGCCCACAAGGTCAAATTATTGACGTAAAATGTGAAAAATCGCAATAAATCGGCCATTTTTTTTTTTTTTTCGGCCATTATTGAACTTGTCCGAGAACTGGTCATTAGTAACATGCATAACAAATTTGAAAAGGATATGTGAAAAACTTTTCAAGTTATCGCGCCCACAAGGTCAAATTATTGACGTAAAATGTGAAAAATCGCAATAAATCGGCCATTTTTTTTTTTTTTTTGCCATTATTGAACTTGTCCGAGAACTGGTCATTAGTAACATGCATAACAAATTTGAAAAGGATACGTGAAAAACTTTTCAAGTTATCGCGCCCACAAGGTCAAATTATTGACGTAAAAGGTGAAAAATCGCAATAAGTCGGCCATTTTGAATTTTTTTTCAGCCATTATTGAACTTGTCCGAGAAGTGGTCATTAGTAACATGCAAAACAAATTTGGGAAGGAAACATGAAATAAGTAAAATACGTAAAATAAGAAAAATCGCAATAAATCGGCCATTTTTTTTTTTTTCGGCCATTATTGAACTTCTCCAAGAACTACTTATTAGTAATATGCATAACCAGTTTGAAGAGGATATGTGAAAAACTTTTCAAGTTTTCGCGCCCACAAGGTCAAATTATTGACGTAAAATGTAAAAAATCGCAATAAATCGGCTATTTTTTTTTTTTCGGCCATTATTGAACTTGTCCAAGAACTACTTATTAGTAACATGCATAAACAATTTGAAGAGGATATGTGAAAAACTTTTCAACTTATCGCGCCCACAAGGTCAAATTATTGACGTAAAATGTGAAAAATCGCAATAAATCGGCCATTTTTTTTTTTTTTTCGGCCATTATTGAACTTGTCCGAGAACTGGTCATTAGTAACATGCATAACAAATTTGAAAAGGATATGTGAAAAACTTTTCAAGTTATCGCGCCCACAAGGTCAAATTATTGACGTAAAATGTGAAAAATCGCAATAAATCGGCCATTTTTTTTTTTTTTTTGCCATTATTGAACTTGTCCGAGAACTGGTCATTAGTAACATGCATAACAAATTTGAAAAGGATACGTGAAAAACTTTTCAAGTTATCGCGCCCACAAGGTCAAATTATTGACGTAAAAGGTGAAAAATCGCAATAAGTCGGCCATTTTGAATTTTTTTTCAGCCATTATTGAACTTGTCCGAGAAGTGGTCATTAGTAACATGCAAAACAAATTTGGGAAGGAAACATGAAAAACTTTTCAAGTTATCGCGCCCACAAGTAAATGTTAACGCCGACGCCGACGACGCCGAACTTCAATTGCAATAGCCCACCTTTTTTAATTAAAATTAAAAGGCGGGCTAATAAAATGAGTGCTTAAACATTTTTTAACATATTTAAGTTGATATTTGTTAGTTTCAAATTTAACAAATGTATAATTTTAGCGCACTTGAAGTTGTGAGTCGCAGTAGCGAGACACAACTTCAAGTGGGTGAAAATTTAAATTATATAACTTACCTCTATATAATCATAATAAGGGCTAGAATATTCTTTAAATATTTTATCTTTACCCACATTTAAAGTATTCCTTGTTCAGTATCGGGTACTAATAATGATGCATAGAATAGAGGACGTATATTCTTATTTCTCACCTTATTCAGTGTATTTGTTTTAGGATGTTTGGATGTATAAGAGTCGTCACGTGGCCGGAAGTGAAATCCCGTCCGAATCACAAACTTCTCTAGTTGCTACACAAACTAACTGAGGCTGATTTCTGAATCGCTATATTCATTGATCAATGGAAATAATCTATGTCTGCAAATAGGCTACGTTGAATACCTCCGCGAGATAATGTGCAAGCAATTATGCGATATTTTTTACCTGAGCTGCTGAATTGTTTGTGAATGGCAGTATTTTTCATTCTTTGGAAGTTGGAATTGCTAACGCAAGTTCCAGCTGCACATGAATGAAAAATAATATTAATGAACACTAGACATGTCCCAAATTTAATATATATCTACCACAAGATATGTTACAAATTATAGTGTTATTTTTTTTAGTCTGAAATTTGCTTCAATCTGTAATATACCGTCCCTGCAGCACAAAAGTTGATCAATATGTAAACTATATTTATACAATAGGTGTTGGGCAAGCTATAAAGCGTTAATGTTCATATTGATTTAACCCTTTCAAGCCTGAATTTACCATTGTCATATTCATCCACTACAAGCCGCGAATTGCTGTCGCAATTCTCGACTTGTAGTGGATGAAGATGATTTGATGTGGTTTGAAAATTACCATGTATTGGTAAACCAGTTTCATGGAAATTTTCGTTCTAAAACCCCTAGTTGAAGGAAAATTAAGTCTGTTTTCTGGGATGTAAAATGATGCTTTAATGTATCGTGAGGGCTTAAGGGGTTAAAGTGTCGATATAGAGTAAAATGATACAAAACTGAGAAGCGATTACTCTTGTCACGTATGGCCAATACATAGCACTTGGCCAACGTACATCATAATTTTGGTGTACATTTTAACTGGATTTTTACTATATTCACAGATCAGTATGATAATTTTTGTAAGCTGTGATGGTAAAATATGTACACCTTTAATAAATGTGTCCTGCGCTGGCATTTATAATTTAATATGATATGGACAATATTTTTTTACTATGACAATCAATCATCAATTGCAGAGCTTCTAACCGAACTCCCTTAAGAACTATTAATAAAATGTGCCTGGCTCAGAGACACATTTAGAACAATTCAATTCATTCGGAACAATTCATAACCAATAACACGCACAGAGCAAGTGACCGGTTCATCGAAGAGCTATAATAGGGCAGAAAAGTCAGACCGACTAGATGACGAAAAAATGTCGTCGTTTAAGCACTACCGAGTGTAGAAGTAAAGACAAAACAATTGTATAACATTTTTACAATGTTGGACCAACGTCGAAGATTTGGACCAGCGTTGTACAAATGCGGTTTGCTGGGTAGGCATACTCGTACTGTGAAATAGAATGTAAAAAAACATTACACAATGCGCACGTAACGCAATAAATTGCTTGGCGGATCTGATGTCTTTTTGACCAAATTTAGACGAAGGGTCATATATATCATTCCCAACCCCGCCTTGTGATGGAAATACACAAATGGCATGAAAGTGCTCAATAATGAGAACGTGTGTAAAGTTGTATTCGTAGTAATACTCAGAATGTAAGTGAAAGGTCATAGTCCCCAAAAGTCACATCCACACCTCCGGGCGATGCATGTGCAATATGAAAGATATCCCCAATCAAATGCAGTTATTTCCAGCCGCAAAATATAGTTCAAGGCTGCCGCTTAACAAGAATGTTTCGAAATATAGAACCTCCTTACGTTAAACAATTCATTGAACTATTCAGAACGCACTGAAAGAATTAAAATATTTTTAATGTTCATAAACCCATAACCTGATAACATGGGTATTCAAATGAAGCAGAAAGAGCTAAGGGGTTTTGTCAAGTTAAAAACAATCCAAAAATCCGAGAAAAACTCGGAAGTGGGTGGGTGGGTCAAGCCCCAAATCAAATTTTAATATTTTTTTTTTTGAAATTTTTGTTTTTCTCTGTTTATTGTGTTGTTTTCATGTTTCTAATTGTTTCCAAAAAAAATAAAAAATTGGATAGGGGAGTGGGTGGGTGGGGTCTGACCAATCCCGAGTTTTTCTCGGATTTTTTTCAACTTGACAAGATCCCTAACTAAGCCATTTATGATGATTTCAAACTGAAAAAAACCCTTTGGTTTCCATGGTTTATAAAAAAATATATCTGCCTTGTAATTGTGATTATACCACACCCCGTCGATACAGACTAGATGCGTGCTGTAGGTCCAGCTACATTAATTATGGATTCACAGTACCTAGGTGAACAAGTAAGCTAGATTTTATCAGATGATAATCTGTAAAATTCATATATGCGAGTGAGAATTGGTAACCAGCAAAAAAAGAGGTGTTGGCTCAATGTTTGGCTGATGTTGGTACTGAGTCGTACACGATGGGTCAACATCAGCTATACATTTAGTCAACGCTTCGTGGTCATGCAATTTTGAGTTCCTCTATCAATTCATTTCATGAAAATGGCTAGCACCAAATATTTCACCAGTACGGCTGTGCAAGGCACGAAAACTTACGTTTACAATCAGTTACATGTTCAGTGTTTTAGTTGCCACACAGATATTACCGAGATCTCTTTACACGTCGCGAAAATATCAACTGAAATAACATCTGTACGACAACAAAACTCTTTTGATCACCAATTTCGCAGTGCTGCATACATCTTATCAAAGCCACACGACATGCTGATTCGTGTCAGCGTCAAAGAAGGGGACACTTCGAAAATTACGAATATATTTTTATAAACAATCTCTGTAACTGTTCTATTCATATTTGTAAATTCCCTTCTTCTGATCAACATCAAATGTTTTGTATATTAAAGTCAATAATGGCCGATAATCTGAAATTTTTCAGGGTGCATCCTTCCTGCAACTCTCGACATTTTGTTTGAAGTAATGGTGTAATTATCTAGCAGTTTTCCAGATACTACGCATATAAAAGTCCATAATGGCAGGTAGTACGCCATTTTGGCCGCGGAGACCTAGTTTATTTCCATACGAGCACCCATTTTCTATGTTCAATGACTTGCGTTACCAAGAAAATTTGCCGGTCATAAAAAAATTAAGGTTATAGAGGTCACAGAAAGGTTAAATGTGAACCAAATCAAGGTTTTAGCCATGATTAACCTGTACGTGAAGTGTATTGTGCATTCCAGTAACACAAAGTTATAGCGCTAAACGTGAAAGACAGACGGATGGACACACATGACGACAATAGGGATAGCCAACATTTGACTGATGTCTAAAAAAGGACTCCGGGGCCGTAGCAAAAGTTCGCAATGCCCTGTGTTTGTAGTGGATTTGACCTAACCACCCTCTAAAAAGAAAGGACGAGACATAGGATGTTTTTAAGTTTCAACCAAAGAAAACAGTATGCAAAAATTAATAGCAGAAAATCTGATCACGCCAAAAAAATCACAAATCGTCAATATGAAAGGGGCAGTCAACCACCCACCCACCCATTTGAACCGTGTTCGTATTTTAGAACTTTTTGTGAGGGCCTTTTAGGCTTAACCGTTTGTCCAACCAAACCACCAAAAGCCAAACAAATGATGAATGTGTCAACATGTTGATTCAAGCGATCTTCCTTATGCTGTATTCCCAGCTAAAAAGCCAATATCCTCGGTCAGTAGCATTTTTGCTTCAATATAACAACATAGATACTTGTGTTTGATAATTTTTATTGGTATTTTTAAATCTAATTGGACACAAGCAATCGGTGGATAGATCACAATTTGCAAGTCAAATGAAAAATTTGCACCTAATTCAATTAAGAGAATAAATAATCGAAAAGGGATATGAAAATATGCGCCATAATGGTCGTATAATGTGCACATGCTAAGTACTAAACACCTAGCACAACAAAGATAAAGACAGCTCTTGACAATGGTCAGAACATCCATTACATAGAATTATGTATAATATTCCCCCTTAATATAGAGATAAATAAACGAGAAAATATTAGATGGCACTCCAGCCCCTTAAAAGATAGCACTATATAATGTATAAGTTCAGTAGGGCAAAGCAGCACGACTCGCACGTTTCAAGATCAAGATGGCGGACAAGTTGGAGGGAAGAAGCGTCACCAGACACTCCGCTCCTTATGTGTGGCTCTCTTAACGGACTACACCTCAATGATGTGCTCGTCCATTTTAACCAAGAATTCTATAACTTCTTCTTCAAAGTTTTCCACATGACTGTCTATTTCATCAGTATCGATACCTGAAAAGAAATTGATATATATCCTGTAAGCATTGCATAATGCAGTTTCATATTATAGGGTTTCCAGTGTCTGATTTATACATTTAACCCTTACAGGAATCTACTTCAGACGTCAGAATCGAATGTCTGTAGACATCGGACAAAATCTCGCAATCCAATATACTGCCGTGAACCGAAGTCTTATACTGATAACACTGCTACCCTGATGACATCGCAAGGCTCTTACACAGACACCTCCAATTTTAAATGGAATATTTCTAATAAGATCACGAGATTTTGTCAGCTAAAAATGGCGTAGTTTTTATAGGCACTTGAAATATATGTCACGATTTCATGGCTTCAGGGTTTTTCGGTAGGAATGGCTGTGTAAGTAAATGGTGGTCACTGAGCAGGGTAGTCACTGCTATAGGCGGCTGGACTACCAGTATTTGACTACAGGTATATTTGATTATAACCTATCTTGAAAAAACGTGGTGTTGCGCAGAAAAATGCAATTGTTGTATCATTAATAATATATTTGTATAATGTGTGGCACACATGCAATATCATTTTTATTGCCCCGCAATTACACACTATAAATCAGGCACTGGTTTCTGAAAATATTTTGCATAAAATTATGTCTAGAGGATATATTCTATAAAAAATATTGAAGCATTTGAGAGGAAGCTGTAAAAGTTAATGTCAGATGGAAATCTCAAAAAAATATATTTACCGCAGCGAAGATTTAAACGTTCCTCTTTCTCAGCATTAAATCGCTCTTCAAGCTGAAGTCTCCACTCAACAAAGTTTGCCTTCAACGCACGCCGGTTCTCTATTTGTTCCTGTAAAAACAAACAAAAAGAAAATCACTGAGGGTGTCGCTTTTATTGAACTAAGATATTAGCTAAAGCAAATTGTGAACTAAATGGAGAAAATACAAGAACCTAAAAATGAGCAAATCATTTCATTTTAGATAAGAAATTTTCCTGCTGTTTTAAAGGTGACATTGGTGCTAGTGGGGATAACTTTTGGAAAGTAGAGAAAATCAGTCACTTTCTATCCCATTGCTTAATTATGCTAACATTATAATGAGAATACTATGTAAACCTGTGTAAATTTATTCTATCTAGCCAAGATGACTAAATTTTGACTATTTTTTACGGCATATTTAAACAAGGCCGGAATATATTAAAAGCATAGCAAGAGTAATAGTGTGGAAAATAAGTAATTGAAAAAACATAACCGAGACATGATGAGCAAGAGCTTTCCCATTCATATTAAGATTAGTGCTATAACACAAAATCACAAGGAATTTGGACTATTGACTCTCACGCTATCGCTTTCAGAAGGAAATACATTTATTACAGTAACATAATAACGTCCAACAATTAAAAATCTGATAACTCACCCAATTCAGATAAAAAATATTTTCTGAACGTGACTTTAAGAATCGGCTACAAGTATCACAGAAGGAAATAGCTATCATTTAAAAAAAACTTTATTTACTGAAAAAAAAGCTGTCAGTCAATAGCACTTTGAACGATTTTGTATTTTCCAAAAACATTTGACTATATTGAATATCATTCATGCCATTTTAGAACTTTCAAACTTACTTTTGAAGCTGTTGATTCACGCATCTTATCTTCAATGTTAAAGCGTGTGTTATAATTTTTCATGTTTTTCTTTATATCCTGTAACAAAAAAAAAATTTCATTTATTAGTTTCACACATTTCACACGTTTCATTACATTTGAATGTAAACACTGAATATTTTCTACTCAACAAAAATTATGCTGAATACAAATGACAGAATATGATATCTACATTTAACTGAATGTGTTTAATGATAAGTTGTATAATAACTACACAAGGGTCAGTTTTTCACACAAGAATTAAATAAAACATATATGAAAATTGAAAAGCTTACGAAAAAATCTAAATGTATTTTACCGACCTTAATTGCCTGTGTTGTCAATAAGGTTGCAGGACGGCCACGCCATGCAAGTTGACAGAAGCGCTCCATAGGGCGCTTACATAACAGACGACCTTGGAAATTCCATATCCAGAAAGCATTGTCTACTTTGTGTCCCCACCAGCTGACAGAGGTTGCTATAAAACGCCCAGTAGGATCCCACTCAACGTCTGTGGCCATGAAGTGTTCTGCCGAGTTCATCAGTGTCATATCATTACAATCGATGAACTCTAATGTACCATTCATGCTGAAAATAGATAACATAGAACATACAAAAGAGGCAATTTTTAGAAGGTAAAACTTGTGAAAAAAAAAATTGCACAATAGTAAATGTTAACGCATGCTATTGTTGTAAAGCAAGACCTAACATACAAAGCAAATTATTGCACTTGCCCTAAAAGTAGCTGGATGTAAACAAACTTTTCTGTACCTTATACATTGTAAAATTTATTTGGAAATGTCATATTACACATACCAGTATATATACAGTAAAATCCCGTTATAGCGCGATTCGTTACACAGCGATATCGGTTATAACGCGGTCCGCGCATGGACCCCGTTTTTTTCAGGGTAAAATTTGATTAATAGTGCGTATTTTTTTATTCTTGATCACGCCAGTCTGGTTAAAACAGCGCCCATTCACGTGACGGTGTGCTGACCAGGCACCTATGCATTCAGGAATCATTGCACTCCTCCCCACCCCTTGCGGCCACACTGTTGGCAGATGCGACAACGGACGACGTGTGGGATTAACTTTCTGGCTGCTACTGTTCAAAATGAAATAATAAGTAACAATTCTGTAACCGCGCTATATATGTTATACCGCAGTATATAGTGATCCAGTTACCGCGGTATGAATTTAAGGCTCTAGGTAAATAAAAGATTCGGAGTTCTGATGATACTATTAGGCCTATACCGCGGTATATGGTGATCAAGTTATTGCGGTATAAAATTAAAAGAGGTGAATAAATGCTTCTGAGTTCTGATGATACTGTTAGGCTTATACGGAGGTATATGGTGATCCAGTTACCGCGGTAGAAATTTAAAAGAGGTGAATAAATGATTCTGAGTTCTGATGATACTGTTAGGCCTATACCGCAGTATAAGGTCATCCAGTTACCGCGGTATGGAACAGGGGAATAAATGATTCTGAGTTCTGATACTGTTATGGACCATCGTGAAATAGTAACGTCTGGTATATGCTCATTTAAACAAAGGGGACTATTTAGCGCCAATAACTTAATTTAGGAATGACACGTAGATCTTTTGATCAGTGTTGATGATTGTTTCTGTCCAACAATTCACCTGTGCGATGTTATGCTTGTGCAAGATCACAGCAAGGAGGACAATAAAAACTTGTTGCCTGTATGTAACACATTTAATAAGTACATCGTATATTATAGGCCTACATGTTGAAATGAGATGCGAATCTGCACCAATTTATCAATACCTATGTTATGTGTCTATGAACATTTTAAATATTTTACATATTCAGTGCGGGGTCTCAGCACTGAAAGGGTTAAAACACTACATTATAGAATTTAAATTTTCACTTTATTGAAGTTGGTGTCTCGCTACAGCGAACCACAACTTCAAATGGGTGAAAATTACTCAGATTTGTTTAATTCGAGACAAAACTCCTGCAAATCGTGATGTTTAAAAGACCCATTTCATTCCCAGTATCAGTGACTATAGTCATGTTTGGCACTTTGAGGATTGAACGTGTTACTATTGTTTCCGACCAAATCTATGATTTTTTCAGACAAATTCTCTCCAGTGTTAATGTCAGTTACAAATAAAATGCGACTTAAAAGCATAATTTTACCTTCGTAATCCCGCCAAGACTAAGAATTGTCCATTTGGGGACCAGAATAAATGATTAGCTTGTCTTTTTTCAAATGTTTCTGAAATACAATGAAAAAGTATGGTTACAGAACAAACAATATTCATTGCCTTCACATATCATCAGGGCTCGATAAATGAAATATCATGCAATAGTCTGTCCAACTGCGGAGGCTTGTCCGAAATGAAAGTTAGCTTTACGCTGATTACTCGGTCGGGGAATATAAAATGCTAAAATTAACATTCAGAAAGTAACTGTTACGACAAAATTAGTGTGAAAAGACACCTTACACAATAATCTGTGACAAATGGTTCAAAAGTTATGGGTGCTGGTGGCAGCCATTTTGAATTTTCTTTAATAAGACACTTTCCCAGCCCCTGTCCCACCTTACTTTTTTTTGGTAATTGACCATACCAATACCCTCCAAAATCAGTTGAAATTAGCTTCCTATAATTTTTTTCACAGATTGGCTAAAATATGGGCTAATTTCAGGTTACTATTTGTTAGCTATCTGTTTGAGAATGTAATGCCCCTATACCTACAATTGACTTACTCAATAACTCTACGCTGGCGTTCTTTTTTACAGAGTAGATACTACAGTTGATACGAGGACTATCTCCATGGAGGGTGGCGAATCTATGTCCGACTGGCTCCCAAGAAAATGCTGAAATGGATTCTGTAAAAAAAAAATTCAGACATTATCCAACTGAAAAATTTGAAGCAGGCAACGAAGAACTAAAAAAGGAATTTATTACTTCACAGAACCCAGTAAACACGATACATTCATTATTGGTTGGTTCAATGTTAGCCCACCGTCTATGACACTGGCCCAACATTAAACAAACCTTGTGAATGTCTCGTGTTTGCTGCAAGGACAGACTTTTTCTGCACAGCAATTACAATAGAGAAAAGTAATTAAACAAAAATAATTTGTGACTGCAGAGTATTCATTGCTGAATTTGATAACATACCTTTACAGATAAAAAACTAAATGAAGTTGAATTCAATACAAAAACATGTATGGAGAAGTCTATTGGATATTGATTTTTAGGAACTATCACAAAAGTTTAGAAAAAACAAGTTTATTTAAAAATTCTGATTCTTTCAAGGCAATACAATATAACAGTTGAAAAAGTTTACTCTTTTCTAAAATAAATAATGTGTCAACAAACCTTTCTGGTCAACAATATCAACAGGAATTTGCTTCTCTCGAATTCGGAAAATATTGTAATTGTGATATATTCCCTGAAAAAAAAATGTAACATGTAGAATATTGGTCAATACAAAAGTGGCCTAACCCTTGAAGCGCTAAAATTTTTTTATATAAACAATGGAAACCAAAGGTTTTTTGAAATCATCATAAATGTTTTAGTTGGCTCTTTCTGATTCATTTGAGTACCTATGTTATGGGTCTACGATCATTGGGAATATTTTTACTCTTACAGTGCGGGGATAGACCTTAGACGTCGGAATCTGATGTCTACAGATGTCAGATTCCGATGACTAAAGTCGATCCTCGCGCTGTAAGGGTTGAGAATAAAGAACTTACGTTACACAAACAATTCACATCAATCACATCTACTTCAAGTTACTAGAATATAATTTATACCAACGAAATATAAACATTTTCCAAATTGAATTATATAAATGAATCTACTACAGTATTTTTTACAAATTTCAGATAATCTTCATAAATCTCAGATAATCAAAAGTTGAATGAAAATGTATAAAATTTTAATTTTACTGGTCTACCATGACAAGAATGTAATAACCAACCACCCGTTTTCGCTTACCCCATATTTCACTGGCTGATCCTTCTCTTCTTTTTTAGACTTGTATCGATCGACTTTAACACATAAGTAATCTCCAGATTTTTGCCAGTGCATTTTACAATCAGCCACAGTAAACAAGTTTTTCACACAAAGAGGTTCTCGAGTTGGAAAACTAAGCAAAGTGACTCTAGCTGGTGTATTAGTATCTTCAGGCGACCAATAAGATATAATATGATCTGTAGGCGACCAAGTAAAATCTCTGAAATGCAAGTTTTAAAAATTAATCATGAGCAGCATAGTTGTAATTCTCTGGTATGTTAAAATATAGCTGTTAAAATCATAATTGCAATAAGAGAATAAATATGAAGCAATGTGATTATTTTTTGAAAGGAAAGTAAAAAGAAATAATTTGTGTGTGTGTGGTGGGGGGAACAATACTGAGACTACTTCAAGTAGGTAGAGATTGTAAAATGTTTTCGAGACCAGAATACATATCGCATGAAAAAATGTGTGTTTCAAAGAGAAATGCTGAGTAAATATTCATGAAAATGAATTAATAAACTCTGCATCTGATTCTAATCTATTATTATACTGTAGCCTCGAGGTTATGATTTCCAGCACAGGATAATTCATAATTTGTTATTACCATCTAAATATCAGATTTGAAGGTGAAGAACAACAATCAGCAATTAGATATTCAAGTAATTAGGATTCCATAAATTTCAATTGTCCAATTCTACCCAATAAAATTCTAGTGACAAAATGCATGATAAAACCCCCATTAAAACGTGTATAAAAGTTCTAAGTGAAGGGTTACCACACCAAAGGTATGCTGCAAGTTAGCATGGTCTAAGAATAAAATCTAATAATTTTATTGCAAAAAAACAGACACACATTTCAGTTTTTTAGGACCTACATAAATTATTAAACATACTAACTTTATATCTGGAACTTTTACACTTTTCTTATCTTGTAACCCAAACGACTGAAAAACAGAAAATTTGGATGAGTACAAATACATATTAACCCCTACAGCTCTGACTTAAGTCAATTAAATTTTTTAGTCACTTGAAGTTGTGTCTCGCTATCACCATCCACAATTTCAAGTGACTAAGTCTAAAACACTTAATCAGAGTTGATATATCTAGACTAAAAATGCTTTTAAGGATAAAAAAAATTACATTTTGATTTCCAATGCTTTTCAAGTCCTTGTAAACAAAAGGCTAAAAACAATACTTTTCAAAGCAATGACAAACTTTCTTTTAAATACATGGGGAATTCCACTAGGAAATAGTAAGGCCAATGTAAGAAGTATCAAAATTGAATACAATTCCACTTTTGGAAAAAAATTATAGCTGTTGAGAAATATTAACTAAATTATTCTAATAAAACGTGCATATTTATTAAACCCCACTCCCCTGATTTGAAAATAAAATCCACGTTCTGGAACACTATATAGCAATTAGAAAATAGTCTAATAAGTGCCCACTAATAAACTCCCAGAATGTTTATTAGAAAAACACGTAATTAAACAATGAATAATTTTTAAATGATTTAAAAACTGAGTAAAAAAATGTACTAGTTACCGGTGTCTCATAGACGCTTAATGTGTCTGGTGTCATCCTGGCGAAGTATCTCCCATCGTGACTCCACCTACAGCACAGTAGAATAAATAATTAGTTTAATACCTTTGAATTGATTAATTACAACAGTAGCTCATACATAGAAATAACTAAAATTAAAAAAAAAAAAACTGCTGAAATACAAGAAAAAAATTAAATATGATTAAATTCATGACTTACATGCAGTTAAAAGAAATTGAATACCAACATTCATACTTATTTCAGAAATAGGATTGCATAACCCTTTTCTGCTAATTTAAATTTCAACCGCTACTGTGACCACCACTTAAAGTGGGTGAAAATTACTCATATTTAGTAAAATTGACCAAACATTTACAATTCTTGAGGTTTAAAAACATATTTCATTCCCAATAATATGTAAATATTTTGATTTATTCTTCATTTAGCAGTGCATAGGCTGGTATAATTCATTAATAGCAACAAGATATAAAATATGACAAAACAGCTGATAACTAATTCACTGTGTGAAGGAATTGCATTAGTGTGACCACTCTCAATAATGGCATAGGAACTTTTTCAAGCTAATATCTCACTTGAATATTGGCCAGATGGACGCAACTTCACAATGAAATCCTCTCTTCTTTTGCCCCGTGAGAATGTCCCAAATAATGATGGCTTGAGGGTCATCTTTGTTGTCAAGTAAAGGACTGAAAGTGACGAGGTATCTGAAAAAAAACAAATTGATCACATCAATGTCAGCAAAAACTTATGAGCTTAAATTAAGAGCTTAGCATAAACTTCTAATTGTTCAAGTGCAGGGATCATCTATAGACGAGAATCTGACATTTTAAGATGGTCCCCGCACTAAAAGGGTTAATTATTATGCAACATGTAAATGAGGCTAACAAATCTGTCATAAAATGAGTGTAACTGATTGTTAGCATTCACATTATACTAATACTCATCATCAACATATTAACACCATAGCAAGACTAAATAATCTATAAAATTAAAGGAAAAAATGTTTGATGGATAATAAGGAAGTCTTCTTTTTAATTTGGCTTTGTTCAGTACCTTACGCTTACATGCACCTCAGGTTTGATGTGTGTATCAAAACCTGCATATCAAAATGGATGAAATCTACAAAAATTGTGGAATTTCTGTGTTTTTCAATCTTACTGACCAGACACATCTTAGTTTCAAAAACTGATATTTGTATAGAAATAAGTTACCTGGAAAATGAAAGGGTTAATACTGTCTGTTGGTAGATCAGAAAAAATATTTTCAGGATAAATCCATTATAAAGGTTATAGTAAAAAACCTTATTAACCCTTTGCCTGCTGATCACACTATTGTCCTTTTAAACCTGTTTTATTAGTCAAGCAAATTTGTAAATATTTGGTCTGAAATTAAACAAATACGAGTAATTTTCAAACACTTGAGGTTCTGGATTGCGGGAGCGGGACAAATGAAATGAATCGGGCTTTAGGCCACCTTTGTGCACATATAGGCTAAACTGGGCCAGGAGAACCTCCTGAGGATGGTGAGATGATACTGTCCTCCAGACACAGGATTCGAAATTCGAGCCCTGGCGGTCTGAGGCCGAGCACGCTACCTCTCGGTCACGGAGGCTTCCCACAATACTGACTTTCACACGTGGATGGGGAAGAAACATTTTTTGTTTCTTTCAAACCGCCGAGACCGGGAACCGAACCCCGAGCTCTGGCGTGAAAGGAAGCGGTGCTAACCACTACCCCAGGGCCCCCGCTCGCGATATCGAGACACAAACTCAAGTATTTGAAAATTTAAATAAATTAACTTAGCAGGATAAGCCAAACAGGTTAAGTGAAACAATAGAGAATAGAAAAATGTTGAGCCTTAATGGCAAAAATAAAATAAAAGTTGGCATACTTTTCACATGGAGAAAAATCTATCAGCTGTACTTCAGAATGACTGAACTTCATTAGTTGTTTAAAGGAGTCTCCTCCCCACAGCGCAACTCCTCTCTTATGAAATGTGGCAAGATATGTACCTTTTGGTGACCATCTCACATATGTTTCAGTCCAGCGCTAAAAAGATACAAAAAAATACTCAACATTTTGAAGCACTGTTTTTTGGCAATTGGACATAAGCGAAAAATAAGAAGTAATGAACCATGAAGAATTTGTGAATTAACTGTCGAATTGCTAGTTCTAGAATTGAATTTGTGTCAGGCTACCATAACTCATAATTTCAAGCCAGCAAAATTACATTTAAAATGGACAATTTTAATTTTCAAAATTGATGCTAATTTTACCTTTAAATTTCTATCATTGAGAAACAAATAAAGGCTGTCAATCCCCGTTTGTGTTTGTCAAAGATAATTCAGCTAATCCCCCTTTCACCGCTAATCATGACTAAAGTCGTTTTTAGAACATTTTATTAGCCAATTAACATGATTAAATCACTTATTGGGAAGGAAATGTGTGTTTAAACATCCAAGATTTGGTCTCGAATTGAATAAATGAGTAATTTTCAACCATCTGAAGTTGTGTGTCAGGGTGCCGAGGAAACGAGTGTGAAATTGTAAATAAATTGATAACTTAGCGACTAATGAGTTAAATCTGGGGCAAATCATCATGATGGAACAGGTAGACTTGCACACATGAGCTCAGTAATGTGATAACACTTACCCCTCTCTCTTCAATAACTGATGGTTCATTGGAAGAATTCATCATAATGCTGACTCTATCACCACCCTCATATATGACGCTGAACTGGTCATTGCCATGAGGATCCAAAAGGTAGGAGCGCAGATTACCCTGAAACAATTAGGCTGTTCATAATCACAGAATCCAGATCATCATATTTTAAATAAATTTAACTTAATAGAAAATGCCACTATCCATCAAGCCCTTTCAGGGATCGACACTACTGATTTCAGGTAGTAGCCCAAAGGGCCAGTAACTTCAGATAAATACTGGCCCTTAGCCTTATCATTCCAATCTTTAGTGCACACAGTATCAAGGGGGAGTGTAATTTTTGTTGTTGCCCTCAGGGCCAGTATCTCAGGTCATTTACTGGCCCTTAGTGATTTTTACTGGCCTCGGGCCAACGGGCAAGTGTTAGTGCCGATCCCTGCCTTTGCTTACTTATCACGACTAGTCGTTTTTGAATACTTTACTTACATGGTCTACGTAAGGCTCTGGCTCGGGCTCAGTCCACTCGTCAGGAACATCTTGATATCTGTAATATAAAGCACACAGAAAATCAGTCAAGTTGAATTGGGTGGCTAATGAAAATAATATATTGTTATTATTAAAACAGTTATATGAAAATGTTTGTTCTAAAACCCCTATTTGTAGCAAATTCATTTATTCTTCAGAGATGCAAAATAATACTTTAATGCCTCATAAGGGTTTAAAGGGTTAGACTAACTGAGCATGTACCACCAGCTATTTGGTCACTTTTAGTAATTTTATAATTGTCTTGAAACTTCATCCAAAACATGAAGATTCACAAGACGAAAGTTAACCCTTATACTGTTAGGTTAATTTATTTAAATTTTCAACCACTCGAAATTGTGTCTCGCTACCGCTACCCACAACTTTAAGTGGCTAAAAATTTGTTATTTGTGATATATAATCACTCATATTTGTTTCATTTGATTTGGTCGACTAATAAAATACATTAAAAACGACAAGTAATGATTCAAATCCTTATCAGCAGGCATAAGGTTAAATCTTTTAGATAACTTACTTGTCAAAATCAGAAAAGAGATTCACAGCAAATGTATGAGCTTTATCCAGCCTGTAGCCGTCTGTGGCTTTAACAGCGGCCTGGGCATCTTCAGGACTGCTGTACTCTAGAAAAACATACCTGCGGAAAAAAACAATACATGAAATATAGCGACATGTCTGAAAATTAACAAACATTGAGATTTCACCATTTAAAAAAGGTTACATCTAAGTTTAGTGAGAAGGTTCTTTTACTTTGCCAAAAAAAATTGCAGTACAACTGTCATGTTCACCTTCTAGTTTAAATCACTAAGTCTAAGCTTGGCAGATGGATCGTCAATGAATTTGATTTTTCATTGTTGACAATTAAATACAACTGTAATAGCCCATGTAAATAAAGATTAAATGTGCATTATCAATAATTAACCATTTCTGTCGTCTTTAGACGTCAAAATCAGAAACGTGTCAAGACGGTCCCCACGCAGAATTTTTTTTTATACTGTTCGTGGACCCAGAGCATAGGTATTCAAATGAATATTTGTGATGATTTAAAATTAAAAACAACCCTTTGGTCTCCATGGTTTATACAAAAAATATTTGAGCGTTGTCAGGGTTAAGGAATCCACCAATATAAGGAGCACTATATTATTTTCACCCTTTTGTTTTGTCTTCCTCAGTTGGATAATGTTCTGTCTGTATCTTCCCAAACTTTGAGAAGATTCTACGAATAACATTCTGCAGTTTTTCCAAACGTTCTGGACCCACGGATGGAACATTGTCGACTACAATAACAGAGTCAATTCCATCAGTTTCTTTTGGCCTCTTTTTCAGCAGATCTCCCAATAAATCTGAAAATATAGAATACAAATATAATGCAGGGTTTAATATGAAAATAATATCATAATGCAGGGTTTCATATGACAACAGTATTGTGTCACAGATGTACATATTAAATGATATGCACATGACATTTTCAGTTACGATGTATCTGTGACACAGTAGGCAGGTGTTTTGAATTATAATAGAAGGTTTGGACACTAATTTACTTCAAAATTAAACTTATTATATATACCATTATCTGATTATGATTGTTATTCAAAGAACCATATTTGGAAAGTCTAATCAGCTAAATGTTGGCCTTTGTTTTCAGGGATAGAACTTAGCCATTTTTTTTACTAGTGAGCAGGACTATTAAAACCTAAATTTTACTAGTCCGGTGGATGTTTTACTAGTCCTGAAATACAGTTATGTTATGCGACCCCAGTTACGGCCACAAAAAAACGGTCATATAAAAGGGATGGTCGTTTGTCAGGGGCATGACTGATTTTGAACACCAGAATTTTTTAAATAATTTTGACGGTCGCAAAGTGATCGTTATCATAAAAAAAAATTACGTTAGGGACTATTCTCTCTATTACAGTGATAATACTACAGCAATAATATTACATAAACAAAGTATCACTAGTAGCCTAGGCTAGTGACCTTTAATTGGAATTTTTGAGAATGAGAATTAGGTTATTAAATGATATTACTATACTTGTGATGGGACACCCCGCAATGGCCGTTGGCAGCAAAGCAAATACATGATGTTGTAATCGTCAACAAGTGTTCCACTATCAATCAGACCGCTAATGACGATGGCCCAGCATTACACCACAATAGGTTTAATACCTGGCGCCGTGCTTACCCCTGCTTACTGGGCAGCGGGAGAATAGGATATAATATCAGACGCACAGTAAACTCAAAATGTTGATCCAGTGTTGGACTAAGGTTTTACTGATGTCACAGACGGCGCAACATCATTCAGTTTAACTCGGTGAGCGTTTTCTGACATGTGAGCAGGCGACACTGCTCCCCGCACCTGACCATATCCCGGCAAACACGAGACGTCGACCTAATGCTAGTTTAATGTTGGCCAGCATCTCGACGGTGGACCAACATTAAGCCAGCATTGGGTAAATGACTTGTATTTTCTGGTGTAATAGCACAATCGCCACGAATCCCTTTGCTAATTAGACTGTTGGGCTGACCATCTCAGTCCTACAGGGGATTATTATCGTCGTATATTACATGTATATGGCGTTAAAAAACAGTTTCTGCCGTATAATTAAATATGTTCGAATTTTCATACATGTGTATTAAAATGTACGTTTGGTTACATCTGCATGTGCATGTTACATCTCTGCTATTTATTCACATCGGAATGAAGATGGTTAACAGGGTATGTCAGAGGTGTAATAATAAAGGTGTAATAATAAAGACTGACTGATAACGCTTAGCGTAGGTTTAGCTACTCCTGTTGATGTTAATTTATTGTCGGACCACCATCTAATAAAACAATAAAGCACTCACAATTAGCATGATTAGAGCAATATATAGGCCTATGTTTTTATTTTAAATGATCATCGTCTTTCACATTGACAATGTGACATGCTCTCAGATGACTGTTTAAATATAAAAGATCCTTCCTCGCTAACACATGACAGTGGGTCAATGTTGCCACAATGCTCTCTCAGAACTCCCACAACGCTGACCAAATATAACACGTGGGCTGGGCATACATATATGCAAATTGACACGCGTCTGACCGCGGCACATCATCTCCCGCTTCGCTACCACAGTTTGTAGCTGATTAATGGAATCTCTGAGGCGCCTTTTTTTACTAGACTGGCGGTACTAGTAAACATATATGTATAATGTTCCGCAGCTATTTTTACTAGTGTTCGGACTAGCGGACTACCCTTAATTTCGAACCCTTGTTTTTTAAGGTGCGCGATCACACACCTTACTTAAATTTGGGGTGTGCTATTAACCACACACCTCAATCAGTGTCAGGTGGCAATCACAATCCTGGCCAAACTCCAGACAAAATTAGGGAGTGCTGTTTTCAGCACTCTTAATATACATGAAGGCCTGTAAATGACTACATAATTAGTATCCTTTTGGAAAGCAAATTGCATCAAAATTGTCATACATTACTCCAGTGCTGATGATTTGTAAAATATTGGGAAGCGGAAAATAACACTCCTTGCATAAGCAAGAATTGTGCACAAGGATTTTGATCTGCACTCAAGTGTTGCCCTTGTATCTGTACATTGTACAAGGTGTGTGGTTTTACCTACGCTTAAACTTCGGTCACAATTTATTTTAATTTCCTGGTTTACGGACCAGCCGACCCCAATTTTAGAATAAAATTAAAATTTCAAAACAACCTTTTCTTATTTCCGCAAACCTAACCCATTTTGTATTTAAATAAAAAAAATTTAATAACCCAATTTCCCACCTAAAACTAATAAAAACAAGACAACTAGGTCTAAGAAGCCCAGTCTAAGAGTAAGATAAGAACTAGACAGTCTGTCAGAGAATGCAAACCTCCATTGAAATTAATGATCCTAATCAGTATCCCAGTAATGGTCTACCTATCTGGCATGGTTTACCCGATATCAGGCCAATCGAGTTAACTAATAGCTGATTTACGGTCATTTTGAATTCGATATAAATTAGTTAAAAACTTAGGGTGCATCCTCCCCCGAAACCTCAAATTTTGTTTTATAGTAATGGACTAACATCTAACACAGTTTGCAAAACATTGGGCATGTGAAAATAAATAATGGCCGATAGAGGGCCATTTTGAATTTGATCAAGTCAAGATTTTTCAAGATGCATCCTCTCCTGAAATCTCACATTTTGTTTTAGAGTAATGGTCTAGCCATCTAGTACGGTTACTAAAAACCGGCTATGTGAAAGTAAATAATGGCCGCTAGGCGGCCATTTTGAATTTGATCGAGTGAATTTTTTTCAAGATGCATCCTCTCTTGTAATCTCACATTTTGTTTTATAGTAATGGTCCAACTATCTAACACGGTTTACCAAATATCAGCAATGTGAAAGTAAATAGTGGCCGATAGGCGGCCATTTTGAATTCGATTGAGTCGAAAGTTTTTTAAAGGCATCCTCTCTCTAAACGTCACATTTTGTTTTATAGTAATGGTCTAGCTATCTAACACGGTTTACCTGATATCAGGCCTATCGAGGTAAATAATGCTGATTGTCGGCCATTTTGAATTCGTAAATTAAAAATTTTCAGGGTGCATCCTCCCCCGAAAACTCACACTTTGTTTTATAGTAATCAGGTAATGGTCTAGCCATCTAGCACGGTTTACCAAATATCAGCCATGTGAAAATGAATAATGGCCGAAAAGGCGGCCATTTTAAATTTGATCAAGTCAATTTTTTTCAAGATGCATCCTCATCTGAAATCTCACATTTCGTTTTACAGTAATGGTCTAGCCATCTAGCACGGTTGACCAAATAACGGCCATGTGAAAGTGAATAATGGCCGATAAGCGGCCATTTTGAATTTTATCGAGTCTAATTTTTTCAAGATACATCCTCTCCTGAAATCACACATTTTGTTTTATAGTAATGGTCTAGCCATCTAGCACGGTTTACCAAATAACGGCCATGTGAAAGTGAATAATGGCCGATAAGCGGCCATTTTGAATTTTATCGAGTCAAATTTTTTCAAGATGCATCCTCTCCTGAAATCACACATTTGGTTTTATAGTAATGGTCTAGCCATCTAGCACGGTTTACCAAATAACGGCCATGTGAAAGTGAATAATGGCCGATAAGCGGCCATTTTGAATTTTATCGAGTCAAATTTTTTCAAGATGCATCCTCTCCTGAAATCACACATTTTGTTTTATAGTAAACGTCTAGCCATCTAGCACGGTTTACCAAATAACGGCCATGTGAAAGTGAATAATGGCCGATTGGCGGCCATTTTGAACTTTGACAGAATGAATTTTTTCAAAATACATTCTCTCCTGAAGCCTTACAATTTGTTTTATAGTAATGGTGTAGATATCTTGAGCGGTTTTCATGATATTCTACAATATCAGGCCTGTCGAGGTGAATAATGGCTGATAGGCGGCCATTTTGAATTTTATCAACTTGAAATTTTTCAAGATGCATCCTCTTCTGAAACCTCACAATTTGTTTTATAGTAATGGTGTAGCTATCTTGAGTGGTTTTCATGATATTCCGCAAAATCTTTCAGTCGGATTTACCGATGTTATAAATTAGGTCAAAGTGCTGGGTCAACTTCAAGGTCAAGGTCCAAAAACCTGAAAAGGCACAACTAGGGACCTTAGAGAACATGTATGTGCAATATGACTGTCATCGGCCCAGTACTTTTTGAGATCTGCTCCGGAAACGAAGTGCGCGTCAAAACGTCTAAATAGGTCATAGTTCTGAACCAGAAGTAGGTCAAAGTTCAAATACCCCAAAAGGCACAACTAGACCCCCTAGGGGTGTTGTGTGTAAAATTTGAAGACAATCGGACAAGTACTTTCAGAGATATGCTCCGGAAACGAATTGTTTACGGACGGCCCAACGGCCCAACAGCCCAACGCCGTCACATCATCATTTTCTCCTCTGCAACCTTGCGTATTGAATTCAGATTAAAAATATTTTAACCCGTCCATTAGCCACCTGGAAGTAACCCACATACCAAAAATTGTTATCCTAGCTTATTTTCTCACAAAGTTATAGGCAAAAGAAGAGGCCAAAAAAAAACGGAGGTAGAATCCATAGCTCCCTTCGCTCACCTACGGTGACGGCGGGAGCTAATAAATTTGGGGTGGTAAGGACGAAGACCACGCATTCTACAACATTCTACGCATTCTACAACTGACTATTTATGGCTCTAAAAACATGCCCGGAAAGAGTTTCTTTTGTACCTCCCTGGGCGATAATAAAGGTTTCCGTCATTCAGTATGGGCGATAAAATGTGACAACTGAATGACAGAGGGGTACAATAAAAACTCTTTCCAAAACATGCCAAAACATGCCATATCTGGCGGCGATATATAATATTGTTTGGTACAAATAACTCATAATTTTCCAAAACTAACATTTTAGTTTTGACACCACCATTCAATATACCCTATTTGTGTCAAACAATTTTTTTTATTTTCAGGCCTAGAGTCGCCGTCAAATTAACCAGGATCTCATGATTTTCGGTGATTTCTGCGTCAATTCTAAACCGATTTCCTTTGAATTTTGCACAGGCCATTTTCTATTCACATGCTAACAGCCCTGAAAATTTCGTAAAATTAGACCCCCCCCTATAACATATTTCAAAAGTTAGACCATTTGACAAGTAGTAAATTAAAATTATGACGTCCATCTATAACCCCATTAAACTAATTCTAGAATTTTATTACATGGCAAATGATGGTCTAACTGTTGAAATATTAAATATAATTTTGCGAATTTTTTACCCCTGTTAGGATTTTAATAGGAAATGGCCTCTGCAAAATTTCAAGGAAATCGGTTTAAAATAGACGGAGAAATCGCCGAAAATCATGCTATCCTAGTTGATCATTTTTAATTTTACGGCGAGTAGGCTAGACTCTAGTGACTATAGTAAAAGTCACTTTAAATCTGCCACTTTCGCGTTGCATGTTTTTCGCTCATTGCTCAAGCAATTTTCATCCGATTCTCATGAAATTTGACAAGCGTTAGTTTCTAGTCTTACGGCACCTGCCCTGAAAATTTCAGGGAAAAATATTATGTAGTTTAAAAGTTAGACCATTTGACATGTAGTTTTTGCGAATTATGACGCTCCTCTATAACGAAGTGACTTGCACGCCGGCATACCGGCGTGCTAGATAATAGACTAGTGCGCCGGCATACCGGCGTCCAAGTGTATAGCGGTATATATCTAGAACGCCGGTATGCCGTGCCGGCGGCCGGAACACGGTACATGAACTGCATTCATACAGGAAGCAGTTACAACTGTTTAACATGTACATATGCATAGCTTCCGAATAATTTATTGGTGAAAAAACTGGACGACAAGTGTAACAAGTGTGATGGACATATTTCAAATATTTTTTTTTATTATTTTCAAATATTTTTCTAAAGGAAATAAATTAAATAATTAATAAGTTAGAATGATCATTGTTAACGATGTGTTAAGATATTCAATGTAGCAGGAGCGGAAAATAGGTGAGTATGGATGTGAAATATTGATTACAGTATTGTGAATCTTTTGTTATGAATTGGTGGCTCTGAAAAGAGCCGTTTTATCTTCAAGGCATGACATCTGTTTGGCTATTTCTTGCAGGCGCTGCAGTACCAATAGGTTGACTTTGGTGCACGACATTTCCCAAGGCATTTCAGATAAGACCAGTGCAGGCAGGCATCGCAGCAGATCGAATCATGTAGTGCTAGATCATCTTCACAAACGTCGCATATCCAGCAGGGTCTTCCTTCTTTCTCTGTTAAAACTTGCTGCACACATAGCCAGGCATCACCATCAAAATATCTTCTGAGTGTTGACATGTCTACAGCGTCTTCCAGAACAGCAGTGCTGATTTTTTCAGGGATGGTTTCAACTGATGATTCACCGAGTAGCTGTCCTTTGAGGGCTGAATCCGCATCTTCTATGCTGACTAAACACTCCAGCAACATTCTGTGTTTTTCTGTTGTTGTTTTCTCTTCAAATCGTACTGGCTCTTTAGTTGTTGCTCTTTTTCTTTTCAATCCGATGGCTGTCAGCTTGAGAAGAGTTAATTGCGCTTTCCAGTATCGCACCTCAAGACATGTCATCACTCATCTAAGCTGTTAATACCCTACATCCTAGGCTGGGTGTTATATCCACTGTTGAAGTATTTCGCACCTCGACACTAACCTGCCAGACATGTCATCACTCTGCTGAGTTGTTAATAATAATTGCGTTTTAGATGGTGTTATGTCGACTGTTGAAGTTAATTGCGTTTTATTTGGTGTTTTATCTACTGTTGGGGTTGATTGGGTTTAATGTGGTGTTTTATCAGCCTACTGTTGTAGTTAATTGCATTTTAGATCGTCTTTCATCATTAGCAGGTGTTTCATGTAATCTTGCCAATTGCATTTCACCTAGGCCTATGCCTACAATTAAATACACACGAGAATTTAGAATTATATAGGGGGCCTATAATAAGCAACTTGCATATATCATGTATATCCTCATAATCAGAAGGCCCAGATATATACCGCTATACACTTGGACGCCGGTATGCCGGCGCACTATAGTAAAAGTCACCTTAAATCTGTCACTTTCGCGTTGCATGTTTTTCGCTTATTGCTCAAGCAATTTTCATCCGATTTTCATGAAATTTGACAAGCTTTAGTTTCTACTCTTACGGCACCTGCCCTGAAAATTTCGGGGAAAAATATTATATAGTTTAAAAGTTAGACCATTTGACATGTAGTTTTTGCGAATTATGACGCTCCTCTATAAACCCATTGCACGCTATCAGCTTCACTCACGAAATTCCACTACTTGTCAAATGGTCTAACTTTTGAAATACTCATTCAAATTTCACGAAATTTTTAGGGTAGGCGCCGGAATAGTTTAAAAGAGTGCTTGCAAAATTTCATGAAAATTGATTCAGAATTGACTGGGAAATCAGCGAAAAACACCCAACGCTGGTGGAAGTTGACTGCAACTATAGTCTATTATCTAGCACGCCGGTATGCCGGCGTGCGAGTCACTTCGCCTCTATAAACCCATTGAGCGCTAGGCCTATCAGCTTCAATCACGAAATTCCACTACATGTCAAATGGTATAACTTTTGAAATACTATTCAAATTTCACGAAATTTTCAGGGTAGGCGCCGAAATAGTTAAAAAAAATGCTTGCAAAATTTCATGGAAATTGATTTAGAATTGACTGAGAAATCAGCGAAAAACACCCAACGCTGGTGGAAGTTGACTGCAACTGGGTCTAGGGTCTATAGTCTAATATTATTAATCATAAATAAACACACATTCAACTTCCAAGTTTCAACGACAACGTCAACGACAAGTTCAAGTTCAAGTTCAATGAAGCAACTCCCAGGGGAGTGCCCGGTCCCGTCTTTAAAAAGACGCCCGAAATGCCGGGGTTCACCAAAATCAACAATCAACATGTTGACATTGTCATTGTTGTTATAGACTATCCCGTTACTCGTGTCAGAAACACACAAAACGGTATTTTAGATTTAACAGAAATAGCGTGAAAGTGGAAGAAATTCCCAAACAGCTGGACTGTCAGTGTCACTTGGCTGCCGCTCCGGCTTGCCGCGGAATACCGGTTCAGCGATCAATCATGATCAAGCGATGCCGATGACGACGTGCCGGCGCGAGCATGATAAATAACAACAATTTTACTAGTTTTACCAAATAACGGCCATGTGAAAGTGAATAATGGCCGATAAGCGGCCATTTTGAATTTTATCGAGTCAAATTTTTTCAAGATGCATCCTCTCCTGAAATCACACATTTTGTTTTATAGTAAACGTCTAGCCATCTAGCACGGTTTACCAAATAACGGCCATGTGAAAGTGAATAATGGCCGATTGGCGGCCATTTTGAACTTTGACAGAATGAATTTTTTCAAAATACATTCTCTCCTGAAGCCTTACAATTTGTTTTATAGTAATGGTGTAGATATCTTGAGCGGTTTTCATGATATTCCACAATATCAGGCCTGTCGAGGTGAATAATGGCTGATAGGCGGCCATTTTGAATTTTATCAACTTGAAATTTTTCAAGATGCATCCTCTTCTGAAACCTCACAATTTGTTTTATAGTAATGGTGTAGCTATCTTGAGTGGTTTTCATGATATTCCGCAAAATCTTTCAGTCGGATTTACCGATGTTATAAATTAGGTCAAAGTGCTGGGTCAACTTCAAGGTCAAGGTCCAAAAACCTGAAAAGGCACAACTAGGGACCTTAGAGAACATGTATGTGCAATATGACTGTCATCGGCCCAGTACTTTTTGAGATCTGCTCCGGAAACGAAGTGCGCGTCAAAACGTCTAAATAGGTCATAGTTCTGAACCAGAAGTAGGTCAAAGTTCAAATACCCCAAAAGGCACAACTAGACCCCCTAGGGGTGTTGTGTGTAAAATTTGAAGACAATCGGACAAGTACTTTCAGAGATATGCTCCGGAAACGAATTGTTTACGGACGGCCCAACAGCCCAACGCCGTCACATCATCATTTTCTCCTCTGCAACCTTGCGTATTGAATTCAGATTAAAAATATTTTAACCCGTCCATTAGCCACCTGGAAGTAACCCACATACCAAAAATTGTTATCCTAGCTTATTTTCTCACAAAGTTATAGGCAAAAGAAGAGGCCAAAAAAAAACGGAGGTAGAATCCATAGCTCCCTTCGCTCACCTACGGTGACGGCGGGAGCTAATAAATTTGGGGTGGTAAGGACGAAGACCACGCATTCTACAACATTCTACGCATTCTACAACTGACTATTTATGGCTCTAAAAACATGCCCGGAAAGAGTTTCTTTTGTACCTCCCTGGGCGATAATAAAGGTTTCCGTCATTCAGTATGGGCGATAAAATGTGACAACTGAATGACAGAGGGGTACAATAAAAACTCTTTCCAAAACATGCCAAAACATGCCATATCTGGCGGCGATATATAATATTGTTTGGTACAAATAACTCATAATTTTCCAAAACTAACATTTTAGTTTTGACACCACCATTCAATATACCCTATTTGTGTCAAACAATTTTTTTTATTTTCAGGCCTAGAGTCGCCGTCAAATTAACCAGGATCTCATGATTTTCGGTGATTTCTGCGTCAATTCTAAACCGATTTCCTTTGAATTTTGCACAGGCCATTTTCTATTCACATGCTAACAGCCCTGAAAATTTCGTAAAATTAGACCCCCCCCCTATAACATATTTCAAAAGTTAGACCATTTGACAAGTAGTAAATTAAAATTATGACGTCCATCTATAACCCCATTAAACTAATTCTAGAATTTTATTACATGGCAAATGATGGTCTAACTGTTGAAATATTAAATATAATTTTGCGAATTTTTTACCCCTGTTAGGATTTTAATAGGAAATGGCCTCTGCAAAATTTCAAGGAAATCGGTTTAAAATAGACGGAGAAATCGCCGAAAATCATGCTATCCTAGTTGATCATTTTTAATTTTACGGCGAGTAGGCTAGACTCTAGTGACTATAGTAAAAGTCACTTTAAATCTGCCACTTTCGCGTTGCATGTTTTTCGCTCATTGCTCAAGCAATTTTCATCCGATTCTCATGAAATTTGACAAGCGTTAGTTTCTAGTCTTACGGCACCTGCCCTGAAAATTTCAGGGAAAAATATTATGTAGTTTAAAAGTTAGACCATTTGACATGTAGTTTTTGCGAATTATGACGCTCCTCTATAACGAAGTGACTTGCACGCCGGCATACCGGCGTGCTAGATAATAGACTAGTGCGCCGGCATACCGGCGTCCAAGTGTATAGCGGTATATATCTAGAACGCCGGTATGCCGTGCCGGCGGCCGGAACACGGTACATGAACTGCATTCATACAGGAAGCAGTTACAACTGTTTAACATGTACATATGCATAGCTTCCGAATAATTTATTGGTGAAAAAACTGGACGACAAGTGTAACAAGTGTGATGGACATATTTCAAATATTTTTTTTTATTATTTTCAAATATTTTTCTAAAGGAAATAAATTAAATAATTAATAAGTTAGAATGATCATTGTTAACGATGTGTTAAGATATTCAATGTAGCAGGAGCGGAAAATAGGTGAGTATGGATGTGAAATATTGATTACAGTATTGTGAATCTTTTGTTATGAATTGGTGGCTCTGAAAAGAGCCGTTTTATCTTCAAGGCATGACATCTGTTTGGCTATTTCTTGCAGGCGCTGCAGTACCAATAGGTTGACTTTGGTGCACGACATTTCCCAAGGCATTTCAGATAAGACCAGTGCAGGCAGGCATCGCAGCAGATCGAATCATGTAGTGCTAGATCATCTTCACAAACGTCGCATATCCAGCAGGGTCTTCCTTCTTTCTCTGTTAAAACTTGCTGCACACATAGCCAGGCATCACCATCAAAATATCTTCTGAGTGTTGACATGTCTACAGCGTCTTCCAGAACAGCAGTGCTGATTTTTTCAGGGATGGTTTCAACTGATGATTCACCGAGTAGCTGTCCTTTGAGGGCTGAATCCGCATCTTCTATGCTGACTAAACACTCCAGCAACATTCTGTGTTTTTCTGTTGTTGTTTTCTCTTCAAATCGTACTGGCTCTTTAGTTGTTGCTCTTTTTCTTTTCAATCCGATGGCTGTCAGCTTGAGAAGAGTTAATTGCGCTTTCCAGTATCGCACCTCAAGACATGTCATCACTCAGCTAAGCTGTTAATACCCTACATCCTAGGCTGGGTGTTATATCCACTGTTGAAGTATTTCGCACCTCGACACTAACCTGCCAGACATGTCATCACTCTGCTGAGTTGTTAATAATAATTGCGTTTTAGATGGTGTTATGTCGACTGTTGAAGTTAATTGCGTTTTATTTGGTGTTTTATCTACTGTTGGGGTTGATTGGGTTTATTGTGGTGTTTTATCAGCCTACTGTTGTAGTTAATTGCATTTTAGATCGTCTTTCATCATTAGCAGGTGTTTCATGTAATCTTGCCAATTGCATTTCACCTAGGCCTATGCCTACAATTAAATACACACGAGAATTTAGAATTATATAGGGGGCCTATAATAAGCAACTTGCATATATCATGTATATCCTCATAATCAGAAGGCCCAGATATATACCGCTATACACTTGGACGCCGGTATGCCGGCGCACTATAGTAAAAGTCACCTTAAATCTGTCACTTTCGCGTTGCATGTTTTTCGCTTATTGCTCAAGCATTTTTCATCCGATTTTCATGAAATTTGACAAGCTTTAGTTTCTACTCTTACGGCACCTGCCCTGAAAATTTCGGGGAAAAATATTATATAGTTTAAAAGTTAGACCA
Source organism: Flabesymbios commensalis (assembly GCA_964017125.1). NCBI lineage: Eukaryota > Metazoa > Annelida > Polychaeta > Terebellida > Flabelligeridae > Flabesymbios > Flabesymbios commensalis. Next base: position 99,045,499 of record OZ024904.1, on the reverse strand, counting down.
TTTGACATGTAGTTTTTGCGAATTATGACGCTCCTCTATAAACCCATTGCACGCTATCAGCTTCACTCACGAAATTCCACTACTTGTCAAATGGTCTAACTTTTGAAATACTCATTCAAATTTCACGAAATTTTTAGGGTAGGCGCCGGAATAGTTTAAAAGAGTGCTTGCAAAATTTCATGAAAATTGATTCAGAATTGACTGGGAAATCAGCGAAAAACACCCAACGCTGGTGGAAGTTGACTGCAACTATAGTCTATTATCTAGCACGCCGGTATGCCGGCGTGCGAGTCACTTCGCCTCTATAAACCCATTGAGCGCTAGGCCTATCAGCTTCAATCACGAAATTCCACTACATGTCAAATGGTATAACTTTTGAAATACTATTCAAATTTCACGAAATTTTCAGGGTAGGCGCCGAAATAGTTAAAAAAAATGCTTGCAAAATTTCATGGAAATTGATTTAGAATTGACTGAGAAATCAGCGAAAAACACCCAACGCTGGTGGAAGTTGACTGCAACTGGGTCTAGGGTCTATAGTCTAATATTATTAATCATAAATAAACACACATTCAACTTCCAAGTTTCAACGACAACGTCAACGACAAGTTCAAGTTCAAGTTCAATGAAGCAACTCCCAGGGGAGTGCCCGGTCCCGTCTTTAAAAAGACGCCCGAAATGCCGGGGTTCACCAAAATCAACAATCAACATGTTGACATTGTCATTGTTGTTATAGACTATCCCGTTACTCGTGTCAGAAACACACAAAACGGTATTTTAGATTTAACAGAAATAGCGTGAAAGTGGAAGAAATTCCCAAACAGCTGGACTGTCAGTGTCACTTGGCTGCCGCTCCGGCTTGCCGCGGAATACCGGTTCAGCGATCAATCATGATCAAGCGATGCCGATGACGACGTGCCGGCGCGAGCATGATAAATAACAACAATTTTACTAGTTTTACCGTCTTCAAGTATATTGTCGACATAATCTTCTGCATCACTGAAATTGGGCTCGTCATCTTCATATTCATTTTCGTCGTCCATCTCCCAATCTCTGTCCCTTTTATAGGAGTTTTTTCTCCCTCCACTTTCCAACTTGTCTTCCGCCATCTTGAAACCGCGTGTGCACCCATTTCATCGACATGTGCTCGTTCACGTTTCAATCGCCAGGGTGCGTCAAATGAACTCCAAATGCCACAGGATTATCCAACCGATCAATTGTATCTACTAGGCCTGTGTATTGGCAGGGTTTAGCTACGTTCCCATGTGTACGTATTCCATCCGTATTCCGTCCGTATCCGTATTCCGTCCGTATTCCTTTTCTCGACCATTTCCATGTGCACGTATTCTGTCCGTATAATTACGCTCTTTTAGTTGGCGCCAATTTAGCAGACGACAAAAAGAGGGACAATAGGAAGGTAAAATTGACTTAAGCCTACTGGAACATTTAGTATTGAAAAAAATAATTTTATTGCTGAATTCTTTTGCATATTTCAAATAAATGCATCACTTGTCTCCCAACTTCCAGAGATGGCAAGCGATCTTTATTCAGGAGGGACTCATATGAGGCAGTATGGTTGAAATAAACACGATTTAGAGCCCTCTCCTGAATCTTTTCCATACAGCAAAATCAAATTTTGTTTACTGCGAAATTCGTTTATTACCAACCACTTTTTAATCCCCAAAAGCACATTTTACCCTCTTATTACGTATTAAAATAATGTAGGCCTAACCGAAAAATAATGAATATCAAAAATAGTGAAGATGAAATGTAGCCTATATTGGCCTATTAAGACTTTACATGCCGATGATATATGACTTGGGGTTCGACAGGATTGTTAACACAACCCTAATGTGTTAGGTTTCGCATCAATGATTATCACATCTAGCTAGTTGTGGCCGGTGACACAACATAGAAACTGATTAACACTGTTTCAGTCTGTGCGACACTATCTTCAATTGTGATTTTTTTTCCACCGTTAAAATTAGTCATTTGCATACTTTTTCACTATAGGCCAAAAAATCATTGATAATTTAGTATTTTGTATATCACAAAGCACTTTTGATCCCCAAGATCACATGTTTCCCCCTTATTGCAAAATATAAAAAATATGCAACTCCAATTAAGATCTGAAAATGTCCATAACTTTTTAATGACTGTGCAGCATATGAGCTGAGCATATGCGATCATGTAGCTGAAATGTTTAAAAACTGATTCCTTGGTAGTTGTAGTTGTTGGTATATTATTATAGCCTAGGCCTACATGCTAAATGGTCTAATTTCTGAGATCGCCGGGGATGGATGAGATCGCGATCTTTTGCCGCGCGGAGATTCCCGGTCTCGGCGGTTTGAAAGAAACAAAAATGTTTCTTCCACATCCACGTGTGAAAGTCAGTATTGTGGGGAGCCTCCGTGACAGAGAGGTAGCGTGCTCGGCCTCAGACAGCCAGGGCTCGAATTTCGAATCCTGTGTCTGGAGGACAGTGTCATCTCATTCATCTCACCATCCTCAGGAGGTTCTCCTGGCCCAGTTTAGCCTATATGTGCACTAAAGTGGCCTAAAGCCCGATTCATTTCATTTTTGCTGCGCGGAGAACTGGCCACGCGACCATTCACATCTATGGAAAGGTTATAATTGTAATTGTGTCCGATCGATTTTTATCATCACGTCGATGGAAAAACAGCCTTATAGATTCTTTGATGTCCATATAAAATCAATAGAAACTAGAGCAGGAGTTCTCGAACTCCGAGGCCCGGCTGTAGTCTGTTTGAGTGCTATAGACAAAAATAGGCTTAATATTTTGTAAATATAACTTTATTCCTCTTGATTAGGTCAAGAATCCCAAAATCCCAGGCTATAATCAAGGAAAGAATGAAGGAGACAAGTTAAAATATATCTTCAAAGTTTATTCCTTCCTTATTCCGTTTATTCCATCCAACATTACATTCAATACTTGCCAGTGAATCGTGCTGCCGCTTAATTGTCTCTACGATGTAACACGTACAGAGAACGTAGGCCTACGCACCTAATTCCGGTTTAATGTTTTAAAATTGTAATGTATTTTTCTGCATTCTAGGATTATGTTTTCAGCAACTAAGGACGTCATGTCAAACTTGATATATACATGATATATACATGATAACATAAATTTTGATTAAATGGTCTGAATTATGTTTATTTATTGAAAACACATCTAATATCATTTCCGTCAGAGACTTACTAGGCCTACTTGGTCTCCGCCAGACCAAAGCTAGTTGCGCTCTTCGCCTTTTTGGTCTACGGGATATTCCCGCTCATAACACATCTTATTCTTAGTTGCAATCATATTTTGCTTTTCAACGAGAAGTGAGCCAAGCGTGACATCCCAGAGAGTTGGTCTAAACTCGGTTGTGTTCTTACGGACACATCTGAAGACCATATCGCTATCAGCATATGTGAATTTCAAGAATTCTTTTAATCACTTCCGAGAGTTTAAAAAACTTCGCCCTAACTTCCCCATCTTTAATTTGGCTTATTTAGTGCCACGTAGTGTCCACTAGGTCACATAATAGTACTGCTCAATGGCATGATTTCGATCTGGTAAATCAGAAACTGCAATTGCACAATGTTAATGGCAATTTCTTTAAGTGTTGGAAAAGTCTTTATGAAAAATGAAATGAACTCAAATGACGCACTATCCCTGATGCTCACATCTGCCACCTCTTTTAGCAATGATGTATTCAGAGGCTGTGGCAAAATGACTCCTAATTGCTTTAAAAAAACTCATCTATTTCTGAGCTAGATATTGTCCCAGCGTCTGCTTCATTTTCAATACTCTTTGGTAGCTGAGCCAAACATGACATATTGTCTGTGCTTCAGGGTTTCTTTGGCCCTAAAATGGAGGGTAAGGAGACTATCAGCTCTGATAACAGTCGGTTTCAAAAACCTGATACCGAGTTATTTGAGCAAATTCATAAGCTGCCTCTTGAGGATGTGGATGCACGGCTCGTCACATTGTAGTAACAAGTTCACTTTGTTGAACACAGGAATAGTTGACTGGAGAAAAAGGCTTTACTGGCTGCTAGTTGGATAAGAAGGCTCCCACTCGTACTTTTCAAATAAAAGTGATCAATTAATTAAATTTTACAGATAATCAATTTGTACATGTATGTAATGATCAAGTCATGTTATGAGGCAGGTGTTAGCAACTTTAGGGTGACAAGGTGCTATTTTGACCAAAAAATGATTGAAGATGGCCACCATAAGTCAGATATGTTTTTGAAATTTCTGATGCAGTCTAGGAAATAATACAAGCATGCAGTAGGCCTACGTTGAATATTGAGTATATCAGATAAGCGGTTTCGAATTTATAATCAGGATATAACAAGGTCCTAATTTGACGAAAAAAGATGGCCGCCATGACCCGAATATTTTCCCGAACTTTCTGAAAAATTGCTGCAGCCTAGGAATTAATATTTGCATCCAGTATATTGAACACTGAGTAAATTGAAAAAGTGGTTTGATAGATATCAGGGTGGTAAGGTCATAATTTGACGAAAAAGGATTAAAGATGGCCGCCATGAACCGAATATTTTCCCTAATTTTTTGAAAAATTGATGCAGCTTAGGAATTAATCCAGTATGTTAAACACCAAATCAATTGAAAAAGTGGTTTTGTAGATATCAGGGTTACAGGGTATGAATAAGGCGGCGGCCATGCGCAGCGCCGCCGCTGGACGAAACCGAACAAAAACCTCCCACTGATAGGGGGAGCCATGAAAATATGATGAGCTAAAGGAGGGGTGCGTCCCGGAAAACACAAAATATTTGTATAACATTTATACAACGTCGGCCCAACGTCTTCGACGTCAGTCCAACATTGTATAAATGTTATACAAATGTTTTGTGTTTTTTTGAGGTTTCAGGCTATCATGGCGTGCTCTTGTAGAAAGATATATAAGCCTATGTATAGGCCCCTATAATATTATGCTCTAAGCGCATCTTTTGTATAAAATATGATTTTTTTGAAATAAAATTGTGCAAATTGTAGCTAGGCCTTTTGATTTTAGAGCTAATATAAGCCTGCAGAATATTATATAAATGGAACCTGATCTGATGGTGGGCTACCGGTACTGTACTATTTTCGTATGGGCATGCATAGGCCTATATAGTTACAACACATATATTTCAATTATTTTGTAATTTCTGTTCAAAGGTGCGTTTAAGGTATAGACCTGTTGGTTGTCATAATTCGCTGAGTAAACATTGTGGGCGCACAATGCAATATCACGCATGCGCAGCTTGGTCAACGTCCAAATGTTTGGGGTCTGCCGCAATGTTAATATTATGGTTCAGTGAACATAACGACCCAGCTGTTGGTCTCTCCCTATACGGTAGCTTTTGTAAATTGTAATACACTGTAATTGTATTTCCAGTATCCACAATCTACATAGTCAGGAAAGGGTGCACTTTGATATACAAAGTAGTGGGGAAACATGTCTTAGAATTTGACACAAGTATGCCCTATGACCTAAAAATCCAATAAGTTCCAGACCTATACTACGTCCGATAGCTTCTGCAGGCCGGGTTTGGATGCCAGTGCAGGCATCCAAACCCGGTTAAAATATGCCCCAAATGCTATAATCTCATGTCATATGGAAAATCAACGTGGCCACACCGAAATGGGGGTGGGACTCGGGCCAATTCGTTATAGGCTTACATTGGTAACGACCTCTACGGAGAGTGGATGCATTAGCCCAGCAAAAAAATGATTTGAAAAAAAAACCGTTTTCTTAAGTAAAGATTAACCCAGCAAACACAAAACATTTGCATAACATTTATACAACGTCGGCCCAGCATTGTATAAATGTTATACAAATGTTTGCAGGGAATTACTTTATATAAAAATGCTATAATACCAGTTGTGCAGTAGGCCTAACCCAGCAAACACGGGGCATTACCCCAATGTTGTTTCGACGCTAGCCCAATATTGAAACAGCATTGGGTGAATGCCCCGTGTTTGCTGGAAGGCCAGTAACCACCAAGTCATTTTACATTGGTCAAAGTAACCCCACCCATCGTGGTTATACTTTGATCAAATGTACAGTTCTTGATATGAACGATCTTCAGATCGTGTTTTAGCTGCACTACATTTACAACCTAGGAGATATTATATACTAATATCCGCCCAACCAGTTTCTCTAGAATTTTTTTAATAGTCCAAAGTCTACGGCACGGTAGTTATTTAGATGATTAAATCGGAAGGATTTGAACATCAGTAACATTAGGCCCTACACATGGTTACTGTACGTTATGGACATTATGCATTCTGGGGAAATGAGCACAATATCCCACCACAAGCAGCTTGTCACGAACAACGTTTTCGTACTTGCACATATAATTCCTGACTGAACGCCAATTTCTTGGTTTTTCCCTGCTATTTATATATGCATATATATATACTAGTATATATGTTTAGGTTTCCCTAACACGTCGCTAATCTGCAACGTTTTTCGGTTGTTTATATGGCACAAACGAAGGAATATTAGCCTATATGTAGGCCAAACCAGCAAACACAAAACATTAGTATAACATTTATATAACGTCGGCCCAACGTTTTCGACGTTGGTCCAACATTGTATAGATGTTATACGAATGTTTTTTTTCTACAAAAGCTGTGTGAACGCGGTATGAAAAAAGCCGTTGAGAAGACAAAAAGGCAGTGATATTTGATTTATTAATTTCCGCGCATTTGATGGTTATTGTAATACCAGCAAAAATAATCACCCCATGACTAGGATTCAAATACTGTTCAAAAAAAGGTATTTTGAGAAGTATTGGAAGTCACAATAAAGAAACCAAAACGCACAGGCCACTGATATCTAAGTCTAAACTATAGCCACAACTTATCCAGCAAACGTAATACATTGACCCATTGTTCGATCAATGTTGGGCCAGCTTCGTAGAAAAATCAAACTATTCACAAAGAGCTGCACATAATCTTTAACATGATTTTTGTTACTCACGGTGCAATGTTGATCTTTCAACTGAGAACAAAATTACCATAACATACTTTTATAAAACATATTATTTATTTTGATCTGGGTCGCATGCAGATAACAGTTCTACCGCTACAGAATGAAGAAACAAAATCCAAATGCATTAGCATTCATGACACCACCTGATAAAATTCCCTATCTTTCCCTAAATAATAGATTTTCGTGTTTTCCCCGAGGTATTTTTTTTAAAACAATTTCCCATTTTTCTATGTGTGAGGGTACCAGGTGATATCTTCGACTATGCTGATTTTATCCAGCACCAAAATGTTTTTTCTCACTGTGCTTTATCATGTTTTTATGAATCCATACAGCAATAAAACAAATAACAATATAACATTACAATCATTTAAAAGAAATATGTTTGAGTTACAAATTGAGCACATCTGCCATTTAATGTCTTATCATTATTACGAAGTACTGTTATAATATACATTAAACACGATATATTGACCCAATGCTGGTTTAATGTTGGTCCAACGTCTCCGACACTGAGTTGTTCCCCGAATTCTGTAATCGTCAATTATTATTTAAATTACATTATTTTACTGGCGACGGGGATGGGGTGAAGGGTAATGTACGTCAAAATAATCTGAACAGTACATGTACTGATCACTTGTCACGGTTGATTCCACACACTTGACAGAACAGAAAGTGAATCCTTGTATCGAAAACCAGGCTATAAAAATATAGCCAGTGGCGATATACCCAGTGCTGCTGACATTTTATATCTTGAGTCACCAAGTCCTCATAACTAAAACTACTTAAATTATTTTATATATTAGGCCTATATAATTAATCTCAATTCGAGAAACATATTCCTCATTATTTAATATAAATATATATTGCGTATATACCCTGCTACAGCATTATTGTGTAGCCGTACATCATAATCACAGTGTACAGAGTAGTACTGTTCTGACAGTTTAAAACTGTTTTAAATTTTCAATTATCGTTGTTGCTGCCTGTAAAGGGTCAGATGTGGCCAAAAGAACAAATAACGTGTCTACAATGCCGGGCCTGCATCTGTAATGTTGGCCCGGTATTTAAACATCATCTAGCCACGGCTTACATTTGACTGACGGCGCCGAACATTGCGTAACTTCCAGTCAATAGTCGCTAAACGTTCAATTCCCAGGAGATAGAGTTTATATTAGATTTATGTTTATTTAAAATAAATAGGAAATTACTAATACAAAGATAAATAATTAAAGGGTTAACCAGCTTAAATTAAAGAGCTCTAAAACTCATAAGAAGTAACTTTATTATTATTAAATTAAAGCGGGACAATCAGGCCCAAATCAAAATTTATATTTTGGCTCTTTGATATGTCCATAATATGTTATAATAGGCCTATGTCTAGAGACTAGAATTGCGTAAGTGTTTTTCAATTTTGTGTTGCGACTAGTTAAACGAGAAATGAAAACGAAATTTATATTCCGACTTTTACACATCAGTAGGCCCAAAATAATATAAATACGGGAATAACCGAAACTCGAAATTAGCTGTTGTATGTGATACCATAATAATGATAATATATATTATTGCTAAATATTCTATCGATATGTTTTTAAAATAAAACTTAGCATCTGCTAGCTTCCCTAGCTTCCAACACCCATTCTGTTAAATCCTTTAAATTATATTGGAATATTAATTGATCTCAGGAAAAACATTGTTCCAATTAAGGGCTGTGTTGAAAAAAAGGGCTATCATGGTATAAACCAATGGCTCGACACACAGCTCAAAATCAGAGACCCTAACTGTCGTAAAATTAGCTAGATAATTATTGATAATTTAGCAAATACAGACATTTATGCTTATTCAGAAACAACGTTTGGTGGGCCTGCTAAAGGCTATGTGATAACAGAAGACTTCATCTATGTGTGCTGCCGTTTTTGACAAGATTTCGGTGCTAGCCATTTGGGACACACAGACAGAAATACAGTTCCCATCAATCGGTCTTGTGAACCATGTTAATACATTATTGGAATGAGTTCTAATAATGTAAAAAATTCTGCACTTCTAAACAGTGATACACCAAACGGCCCAGTCGAAAACTGGCATAGCGCTACCTATACATGGTGGTAGATAGTAAGTAAACCATGCAATATAATTCTGGGTGTAATATATCACAGTGGCCAATCACCAGACAGAGATTCACTTTGCAACATACTTCAGCAACAACCACTTTAACGAATCTAGTGCCATCCAATATTAATGCAAGGCATGGATGAACACATCTACAGTATATTAGCTGCTCAAAACAAATCCAGTTCTACTGTACAACATAAAAAATGCAAAGTAAAATGATACAGAATGTGAAAAAAACATAACAAGTATGCCAAAAATAATTAAAAGATAATAGGAGATTTCCATATGTGAACTTTGGTAGTAATCTCCGTATTCTAAAATACACACATTGACTTCCCCTTGTTTCTTTTTCCCGGTTATAAGACACATTTACCCATTGTGGGTAGAACTTACACTAACGCTATCTCAGAAAATGACTTTATGTGTGTATGTTTTCAAGTAAATTCTGTTGTTCATCACGTTCCTGCTACATAGTCAGTGATAATATTAATTCATATATATTTTAAGATATTAAGAGACTTGAGGCATAAGACTCATAACGACTAACAGTATCTTTGAATATTTTGGTGATCAATCCACATAAATTTCAAATTAATTAGTGTTTAACCACTATAGCACTGAAATATGTCGGTGTAAACCATAAGAGACCAAAAGGGTTTTTTCACTTCAAAGTCATTATAAATGTCTCAGTTAGCTCTTTCGGCTTCATTTGATAGCTATGTTATGGGTGTATGGCCATTAAAAATATTTTACCTTTTCAGGCATCAACTTTAGACGTCTATACATGTCAGATTCTGATGTCTAAGGCCGATCCAAGCACTGAAAGGGTTAATTTACCATTTACCAAATTTTGACTACATGTGACAAAATGTTTTGCATATTAATTTTAATTCTGTATAATATATGGAGATGACAAAAAGATTTGCATGGATCATCTACATAGCTTTTCCCCTTGTACTGCTCAGCTTGGCAGTTTGTATTACTTTTTTGTTTGAAGCTGGAATAGCTAAGGCAATTTCCAGCTTTAAAAACATAGACATTTCTTAAAAAGAATTATTCAAAAACCATTGTGGGTCAACTTGTATCAGATGACGGAACATAAATTACAAAGCAACTGTGTACTTACACACATAAACAAATACACAGGGCAAGGTAACAGTATATGGCACACTTCTGTGAATTGATGCATAAATAATAAAATAATAGGTAGCTAAAAGTAACAATTAATAAATAATAAAACACAAATTATCTTGCAGGATACAAGGCTATGATCAAGTGACAACACTGTTCATATACACAGAAATTGAGTCCGACGGCTAGCATGGACTTCAACAAGCTAGGTTTAAGTCCTTTGTACAAGCCCCGGAAACTTTCCTCTTTAAACATGACTTGCAAACAGTTCACCAGTCCTTTATATTGTCTGTTCTCACCAAAGCCGACTCTACCGTTCTCAAAACCTTGGATTTGCAACCGTTTTTTAATTGTGTCTAGTGGATATACAACCAGTTTAGCACATAGGCCCGCACCTGATCCACATAATAAACTCTGCAGAACACCTGGAACAAAAAAAAACATCCGTAGAAATTACAATTGTCACATTTTATTTGGTTCATTGTTGGGTCAGCTTTGTAGTTGTTGGGAATACCCAGCAGACACAAGATGTTGAATCAATGTTGGTTTAACATTGGTCCACCGTCTACGACGCTTGACATTTTGTCTTGTGTCTGCTTGGTATATATTTCTTCAGCATTATCTTTTATTTTCTATGGTAGGCATCTTTGAAGTGTACAATGACATGATCTATATCTCCAGCAGACACAAGGCATTAAATCAATGTTGGTTTAATGATGGTCCAGCATTGTAGTTGGATCGTCTCCTTGGGATCGAAAGAGTGTCAAGGTGTGAAATACACCCTTTCAATACAAAATATACAATACATACTGTCGTTTTTCATGGCCAAAAACTACAATATTAAAATTGAAGAGCTCTGGAAATTGTGTTAGCAATTCCATCTTTAAATGAAAAATAACATAGCAATATAAGGAGTCAAACTGATTAAATGTTCTATAGGCCTTTAAGAAATTTGAAAAATTAAAAGAAGTAGTAGAAATTATGTTTCTTATATCACCAAGGGACAGCACATCACAAACACAAAGAAGAATAGCAGCACACAGTTTACCATGAAAGAATAAAATAAATTGGGATGATTGATGTGTTCCATGGTGCCACCTATCATTGGGGGGCACCTAGTCAATGACTAAGTGTACCCCCAATGATAGGTGGCATCGTGCGTGCATTGACTGTCATGCACGCCAGTGATGACTACTATAGTAAGAGTCACATTAAATCTGTGTTGTATGTTTTTCGCTAATTTCTCAGGCAATTATCATGTGATTGTCATGTAATATGGCAAGCATTGCAAAAAAAAATATTGTAATTTAAAAGTTAGACCATTTGACATGTAGTACATTGCTAATTATGACGCACCTCTATAAACCCATTGATTTCATTCCGCTTTAATCTCAAAATTCCACTGTCAAATGGTCTAACTTTAGAAATACTCACAAAATTTTTCAGAGTAGTCGCCGAAAAACTTGCAATATTGATTGAGAATTGACTAAAAAATCAGCGAAAAACATAAAACACTGGTGGAAGCTGACTGCAACTATATGTACACACAGCCATAAGGCAATAGGTCATCGAGACATAGTTGTGTTACACAGGTTTGTTTAATCAGTCACAACGGCCCGAGTGGGGCTGAGTTGGACAAAACCAATATATCCAAGGCCCAAGGGGTATGGGCCTGGCCCCTTCTCAACAAATGAAGGGCAACATGGCGCAAATGAAGGGCAGCATGGGCTGACGCAGCGCCATATTAGAAACGATAAGATGAAACACTGCACTAGAAAAATTGACTCACCCTCAGTCTTTTGCTCTTGAGTATTGCTAACATATTTCCATGAGGATGAGAAAAAGGAATAAAAACCAAATTGAAATCCCGTCTGTGGCGCAATCTGTATGAGGGTTGGCAGCAGTCCTTTGTATAAGCCTTTGATACCTTCATGCATCCATATATGTCGAACACCATGCACTAATGATTGATACAGCTATAACAGACAGAAAATATGAATTGTCAGACACCAATGGTGATAGTATTAACCATTAAACTGCTAAATTAAGGAGCTTGAGTTTTCACCGACCTGAGGTTGTGCCTCGCTACCGCGATCCACAACTTCAAGTGGGTGTAAATTATCCTATTTGTTCTGAGACCAAGAATTTGCAAATTTTGATGTTTAAACACTCAATAACAGTGATTTAATCGAGTAATGAAACATATTACATATAGTCGTACTTGGCGGTGTAAGGGTTAAAATCACTTAACTTATGTACAACTTAAACATCAAATGTGTAAGTACACAACCCAGTAGACACAAGACATTTACCCATTATTGAATCAATGCCGGTCCACTGTCTAAAGCGCTTGTCTGACATAGTTCAAACTTTAAATTAATGTTACGTGTTTGCAAGAATGCACCCTGCAAACACAAAACACTTGTATAACATTTATACAATGTTTAATCCTGGCATATTTTAACACGCATATCCCTACCTGCAACCGCACATTTTTTTTATAGTAATTGTCTAGCTATTGGCAGGGTTTTCAAATATTATGCATATTAAAGTAAATTATAATGGCCGATAGTTGGACACTTTGAATTTGATAGAGATTATATTTTTTTCAGGACGCATCCTTCCATCATGGTCTAGGTATCTGGCACAGTTTTCCAGATATCACACATATTAAAGTCACTAATGGCCACAAGTCTGCCATTTTGAAGCTCAAGTGAGAGCACATCACTCCCTGAAACCGCACATTTTATTTTATAGTAATGGTCTAGCTATCTGGCACAGTTTTCCAGATATTACACATCTTACAGTCAATAATGGGCGCAAGTCCTTAGTCGGCCATTTTTAATTTGACAAAGTCTAAATTTTCTTCATAGTAAATAATGGTAAATAGCTGGCCATTTTTGCCAGAGTGACCTAGTTTTAGCCCGACGTAGGTTTTTTTTATTAACTTATCTGAGCTATTGGTCAATAAGACATAGAGGTCACAGAAAGGTAAAAAACTATTCAAGATTTGATGATGATTACCCTGTATGTGAAGTGTCATGTGAATTCCAAGTCGCATGAAAGTCATAGCGCTAAAAGTGGTGGACAGATGGACAGACTGAGGGACAGACGTACCGCAAAAATAGGCATCAGCCAAAAAGCAAAAATCACCAGTGAGTGAAACAGCATTATTCAGTATTCATTACCTTTGGTTCGGTCTGAGCAACAAACCTTGTGCGAAGAACATCAAATGGTTGACAACCAAGTGTTGCAGCGCAGCCTGATAACCCTCCACAGACAAAATGAGTCACTGGTTTCATATCTGTCGTAAAGTAAGAAGGCAAGTAAATCCACACCTTTTGGGTGAAGAATTCAAAGCTTCCAAACTGCAATAAAGCAGGAACATACAACAAAAAATGTATTTGATTGAATGAAAGATTATTGGAATTACATGTACGTGTCAAGCACCCCAAGCTATGATATATGATGTCTATAGTACTTTTCTATCTATGACCTTCAGAGTTATGACAGATATATGACTTCTGGAGCTATGAGATATATGTCGTCTTGTCAGCAATGCTGGCAAATTATTAACAATATTTTGAACAGTTTGGCATTATATTTAGTTGCGATGGCAACATTTTTTCTGTAAAAATACTACGTTTTGAAAGGTCCTAGTAAATGAATAATATGACAATTGATAGAATAGCTTCACATACCTACAGTACTGTGCAATTGAAACTTGTCGTGAAAACGGAATTCCCTTCCCTTTCCCTATCATTTCCCCCACCTGTTTCACACAAATTCCCCAGATGGATATTTTGGTCGAACAGTTTTCCCTCATTTTCCCCCTTTTTCCCAGACGTGGGAGAAATTGATTTCCACGCCAGGGAATTCTGTTTCCCCATTGGGGAAACACAATTCCCCAATTTTCCCCCAATTTCCCCCTAATTTTCCAGTTTCCTGTGCAGTTTTCAATACAACTTCACAAGTGTACATTGTCTCTGAGCCTTAGGCCTATTTTATGCATATTACATGTATCTTTGAAAATGAGGATTCTACATTATGCGAGACAAAGAATTTTAAATCTGGGGAATTCTGGGGAAGTTCAGGGGGATTCTGGGGAAATCAGATGAAAAGCTTTTTATTTTTTTTCACTTGTTTTCCCAGGTGTGAAATACATTTCCCTCTCGGGAAATCTAATTCCCCTGATTTCCCCAGTGGCTACCGTAAAAACTGGTGAAAACTCCTGTGAAAAAAACTGGAAGGGAATTTACCAGAAAACGTGAATTACCTTACCCTGTCATTTAATTTCCCGTTCCCCACAAGAATTTTCAATTGCACAGTACTGTAGTCAAATATCTGTGATGGCAAGTGAAGCCTGAATTATGTTAAAATTAATTGTAGCTCAAGGAAGTAGCTTTTATGGGTCTTTTACTGCTGTGCTTTGTCAATTGAATGATATCTAATCTTCGCAGACATTGTCTATATTTGAGGCTTGGGTTCTCCAAGCTTTGTCGATAACTTTGTCAATAATTGAGATACAATGTTCAATGCATTCGAAAGCTGAGCGCTACCTTTTAAACACCTTTTACTAACAGTTAACTCATTTTTATAACTTTGCGACATAATTCCGGCTTTAATATGGTGTGTCACATTTATATACTGATTTCCACAACCCTTTTTGGCGTGTGATATCGTTAGGTAATTATTGTAGATGATATCTAGAGGTGACCAATTTCAGATTTATCATTTGGCGACACATTACTGTGTAACTAAATTTATCATCATAACTCAGTTACCATGGTTACAAATGTATCAACAATAGAATTAAAACATTAATAAACATTATTATTATTTATCTTTAAATATTTGACAAATGAGAACATGATCTACAAACCTGAATGATACCATACACTAAAGACAGCATCTGAGCGGGTAGATGACCCTTCCAAAACGCTGTGACACCTTCCTCCTTCCACATGGTGGATGATGCTTGCAGAATTCCATAGTACTTTGAGCTCTTGTTTTTCGACAGCGGTTCCACTTGCAGCTGATTGAGAAAAATATTGAATAATTATATTGACTGTGAATTACCACACTGACAGGTAATGGCATCATTAATGGAAAATAAATCACTGTTATCATGGTTATATTAAACACTTTGATCAGGTGTATAAATTGAATTAGTAAGTAGTAAGTAAGTATTTATTTATTATTGTGACATGCGTAGGCTATACATATACAGCAGTGAAAATTTACATCGATCATGATATATACATGTATATTCAAATCTACTAATAGATATAGATATCTCCCAAATTAAAATATTCTTTTAGTTGAGTATTTTGCATAGAACCAGATGGTCAATCAGTCAGTCAGTCAGAGACTGCAAACCTCCGCCAAAATTAATAACAGTTCTCTGGGTCCTGGAACCGCATCACACCCCAAAAATTTAATAATAGACCTTTGGTCTGAGATACACCTGGTAGAAATTTCATGCAAATCCATATGATCTGGATCGAATCCTGCATACGAATCATAATCATCTCCAAAATTTATTAGATGGTTTCTTTGCACAAGACACACATCTGGTATAAATTTCATGAAAATCCTTTCATTAGTTTTTAAGCAATGCAATGGGCAGACAAACCAACACGAACAAAAACGCAACTGTTCTGGCAGAGGTAATAATTTGCCAATTCCAGTGACATTGTATCTGGTTTGACACCAGAGCAAGGGTTAACCCTGCACTGTTAAGCGCTGAAATATTTGTATATAAACCATGGAGACCAAAGTTGTTTTTTCAATTTAAAGTCATCGTGAATGTCTTAGAATTTAGCTTTTTTCGCTTCATTTGAATATCTATGTGTCTACAGCCATTATAAATATTTTAATTCTTTCAGTGCGGCGTTCAACTTTAGATGTCAAAATCTGACGTCTAAAGGGTTAACTTGTTCTCTTTACGTACCTGAAATCTGACTTTGAGAACATCCAGGGGTTGTGTGATCGCCCGTGTTATCATACCACTCGCAGCTCCGGCCACGGAATGTCCATATTTTGGCATCAACCCATCCCACTGCGGATCATACCCCACCATACCTCAGCTCTTCACTGCAACAAAAATGTACGTAAAATCATTGTCCCGTTTATAGCTGATTTCTCAGATAATTCTCATCTCATGTGTTATCAAAATGGATTCCAGTGTCATTTATTTGGTGTTCTAAGGGAGTTTCTGACCCAATTTACCCCCGAATTTTCAAATTCCTGTGCTCTATCCAGCATATATGGATGATAATTCATAGTCATCAAAGACAGTCGAAAATCCGTATAAATAGCCACTCTATGTTGTCAAATTCAAACAAAATTTTCAACTCAGTCTCAATGACTCAAGTCACAGCTGCCCGAATCATAGACCCTTACAACGGTGAAATATGTTTGTATAAACCATGGATATCAAAGGGTTTTCTCAATTTGAATTAAGCATAAATGTCTTAGTTTGCTCTTCCCGCTTCAATTGTTTTGGGTTCAATTGTTATGGGTTCAATTGTTCAAATGTTGGGTCTACAGCCTTTATGATAATTTTTACTCTTACAGTGAATTCCATCACTTTTTCCTAGTCTCACAGCAGATAGCCTCAACTTTTCAGAACAAAACATTAAAGAGCTTGAAAATACTATTAAAACACAAGTAAATTGGTAGTAATTACACCATAAACCAATCAATAAAATTTGGTGTTTATTTCAAAAATGGGACAGGATGTCTTTTGAGCCATGAGGCAAATTACAACAGGGTCAGGTATTGACAATGCCGGATGCACACCCCTACACATTTCTAAGGCGAGTTACACCCTCGGGGGCCCCTTCTGATAATTTTTTTTATGCAGGTGCCATTTTTTTTAATTTTTGTAAAAAAATGCAAAAAATTAAAAAGACTATGTCCACTGTCCTATGAGGAAGTTCTGGAGGACATTATCAAGGCCATTTGGACTGAGCAATGTGGGAATCTCAAGGAATTGAGATACCTGGGGAAGGCTGCACTAATTTTTCTCCTTCCATGACCCCATCGTGGACTCGCATTTTTCTTGCTCAGTGAAAACTGTGGAATGTGGTCAAATATTTCTTTTACAGTTTTAGCATATCAGCAGTTAGCAGTGGCTAATCGTACGTGATTCTTCATAATGTACCAGTAACTCTATACCTAGGCTATGGGCAGCCTCGTTTATGAAATGACGGGCTCCTATTGACTCCCATGACCCTCCCATTATAACTTTCCCGTACGAAAAAAGGCTCAGCATAATTTTATTGGACAATTAAAAAATGTATTGAATGTACAAACTATACTCGCCATCAAATTAAAAATGATCAACCAGGATCGCATGATTTTCCACGATTTCTCAGTCAATTCTAAACCGATTTCCTTCAAATTTTGCAAAGGTCATTTTCTATTCAAATCCTAACAGCCCTAAAAATTTCGTAGAATTATTTGGCATATTTCAAAAGTTAGTAAATTGAAATACGACGTCCTTGTATAACCCAAAGCTTGCTTGTTTCCGTTGTCGATATAATAGATATAGAAAGCTCACGCTAATGTTATTGTGTACCGAACTCCCTCTACACACTATAATGATTACTGGCCGCCATGAGGGAGTTCGGTACACATCACTGTCCAAAATGTGAGATTCCCAACTTGTCTATATAATACATCTAGCAACGGAAACAGGTAACTGTGGTATAACCTCATTAAACTAATTCTAGAATTTTATTACATGGAAAACTTCGAAATATTAATATAATTTTTGTGATTTTTTTACCGCTGTTAGGATTTAAATAGGAAATTGCCTTTGCAAAATTTAAAGGAAATCGGTTAAAAATTGACGGAGAAATCGGCGAAAACCATGCGATCCTGGTTGATCATTTTTAATTTGACGCCGAGTAGACCCCTATACTAGCCTAGACTAGGCCCTATACTATAGGTCTATACGATACCATCATAGACATACTAGTTAGCAAACGCCACCCTCCACAACCTGTTACGGGTTAGCAAGCATTCCATATCTGAACCGTAAGATAGCGTGTCGCCGGCGGTTCGCGATCGATTTAACCCCTATTAACGCCCTCAAAATACATTTTAATTGGGTTGACCTAACTTAGTGACCTTTTATGCATTCACTCATCTGATTCTGATACATTCCATCAGTTATTTATCAAGTGAGAGCATTTTTAAAACACCCCCTGAAAACCATTAGTGATGATGTGAGTATCTTACGTTTCAGATGGTAGGCACTAAATAAGAGACACTGGAGGCACATACATCCCAGGGATGCCCGTGCCTGGACCAATCACAGACATTCTTGCATTACAAGTCGATGGGTGCACTCGATTAATATTTGATTGGTGATATTTACAAAACGGATCAAATTACTCTGTATAATAGACCATTTATCTGCATGTATGCATATAATAACAAGTGCTACTAAAATAACATCCCAAGATGTCACAGCACCTTTGTTATAACTAATACATGATGATGTAACATCCTATGGATATCATAGCTGCTTCTACATCCCAGAGACTTTATAGCACCTTTGAAATAGTCATTCCAGGGATGTTACAACTCGTTTGTTATAACTATTACATCCCAGGGGTGGCATAGCTCGATCATGTGTAATAACTACTATCCAGGGATGTCACAACTCATTTGTATAACTATAGGCCTACTACATCCCAGGGATGTCGTAGCTCCTTCTACATCCCAGGGATACTATAATGCCTTTGTTATGACTACTACATCCTAGGGATGCCATAACTCCTTTGTGATAACTACTACATCCCAGGGATGCTATAATGCCTTTGTTATGACTACTACATCCCAGGGATGCTATAATGCCTTTGTTATGACTACTACATCCCAGGGATGCTATAATGCCTTTGTTATAACTACTACATCCCAGAGATGCTATAATGCCTTTGTTATAACTACTACATCCCAGAGATGCTATAATGCCTTTGTTATAACTACTACATCCCAGGGATGCTATAATGCCTTTGTTATAACTACTACATCCTAGGGATGCCATAACTCCTTTGTTATAACTACTACATCCCAGGGATGCTATAATGCCTTTGTTATAACTACTACATCCTAGGGATGCCATAACTCCTTTGTTATAACTACTACATCCCAGAGATGCTATAATGCCTTTGTTATAACTACTACATCCCAGGGATGCTATAATGCCTTTGTTATGACTACTACATCCCAGGGATGCTATAATGCCTTTGTTATGACTACTACATCCTAGGGATGCCATACCTCCTTTGTTATAACTACTACATCCCAGAGATGCTATAATGCCTTTGTTATAACTACTACATCCCAGAGATGCTATAATGCCTTTGTTATAACTACTACATCCCAGGGATGCTATAATGCCTTTGTTATAACTACTACATCCCAGGGATGCTATAATGCCTTTGTTATAACTACTACATCCCAGGGATGCCATACCTCGATCGATCCTTTGTTATAACTATTACATCACATGGATGTCATAACTCCTTTTTTAACTATTACATCCAAGGATATCATAGCTCATTTGCTATAACTACTGCATCCCAGGGATGTATGATTACTGTACTATCATAACCAGTACATCCCAGGGATGATATAGCCGTCCACTAACTATGATAATGTAATCATGACATCCCTGGGATGTACTAGTTTTGTAAAAGTAATCCTGACATTCATGGGACGTATCAGCTATTTTAAATGAGTTATGACTTCCCTGGGATGTAATAATAATATTATAACAAACAATCATGACATCCCTGGGATGAAATAGTTATGATAAAGTAATCATGACATCCCTGGGATGAAATAGTTATGATAAAGTAATCATGACATCCCTGGGATGAAATAGTTATGATAAAGTAATCATGACATCCCTGGGAAGAAATAGTTATGATAAAGTAATCATGACATCCCTGGGATGTAATAGTTATGATAAAGTAATCATGACATCCCCGGGATGAAATAGTTATGATAAAGTAATCAAGACATCCCTGGGATGTAATGGTTATGATAAAGTAATCATGACATCCCTGGGATGAAATAGTTATGATAAAGTAATCATGACATCCCTGGGATGAAATAGTTATGATAAAGTAATCATGACATCCCTGGGATGAAATAGTTATGATAAAGTCATCATGAGATCCCTGGGAAGAAATAGTTATGATAAAGTAATCATGACATCCCTGGGATGTAATAGTTATGATAAAGTAACCATGACATCCCTGGGATGAAATAGTTATGATAAAGTAATCATGACATCCCTGGGATGTAATAGTTATGATAAAGTAATCATGACATCCCTGAGATGTAATGGTTATGATAAAGTAATCATGACATCCCTGGGATGTAATAGTTATGATAAAGTAATCATGACTTCCCTGGGATGTAATGGTTATGATAAAGTAATCATGACATCCCTGGGATGTAATAGTTATGATAAAGTAATCATGACATCCCTGGGATGTAATAGTTATGATAAAGTAATCATGACATCCCTGAGATGTAATGGTTATGATAAAGTAATCATGACATCCCTGGGATGAAAAAGTTATGATAAAGTAATCATGACATCCCTGGGATGTGATGGTTATGATAAAGTAATCATGACATCCCTGGGATGTGATGGTTATGATAAAGTAATCATGACATCCCTGGGATGTGATGGTTATGATAAAGTAATCATGACATCCCTGGGATGTGATGGTTATGATAAAGTAATCATGACATCCCTCGGATGTAATAGTTATGATAAAGTAATAATGACATCCCTGGGATGTAATAGTTATGATAAAGTATTCATGACATCCCTGGGATGTAATGGTTATGATAAAGTAATCATGACATCCCTGGGATGTAATAGTTATGATAAAGTAATCATGACATCCCTGGGATGTAATAGTTATGATAAAGTAATCATGACATCCCTGGGATGTAATAGTTATGATAAAGTAATCAAGACATCCCTGGGATGTAATAGTTATGATAAAGTAATCATGACATCCCTGGGGATGTATCAGCAGCCTGATATTATGAGTTATAGCAAAAAATCTATGACATCCCAGGGATCGATGTAGTAGTTGTAGCAAAGTAGCTATGACATCCCTGGGATGTAGTGGTTAAAGCAAAGGAGTCATGACATCCCTGGGATGTTGTAGTTATAACAAACGAGTCATGACATCCCAGGGATGTCATGATTTAATCTTTACAATTAATACATCCCAGGGGTGTCGTAAGTTAATATTATAATATCAATATAATACATTCCAGTGGTGGATTAATTCAATCTTCACAATTAATACATCCCAGGGGTGTCATAATTCAATCGTTACATGTCAGAAGTCAATCTTTACATTTAGTAAATCCCGGGCATGTTGTCAGTTAATCTTCACAATCACTACATCCCAGGGAGGTCACAATCCTATATTCACAATTAATGTATCCCAGGGATGTCCTTATTCAACCTTCACAATATTAATTCAACCTTCACAACATAGGGGCCTACATCATCCCAAAGATGTCATGATACAATCTTCACAAGTAATATACGTGCCAGGGATGTCTTAAGTTACATCCTTGTGGTGTCTCTTAACCCTTTCAATTAGCCTGAATTTACCATTGTCATCTTCATCCACTACAAGCCGCGAATTGCTGTTGCAATTCTCAACTTGTAGTGGAAGAAGATGACTTAAGGTGGTTGAAAAAATAAAGAAAATCACCATGTATTGGAAAGCCATTTTCATGGAAATTTTTATTCCAACACCCTTTGTTGTAGAGAAATTAAGTCTGTTTTTATGGATGCAAAATGATGCTTTAACCCTTTGAGTGCGGGCGACGCTTTTAAGTGCATTCATACTGGTTTTCCACAACTAAAATTTGACAGAAATTGAACAAATATGCATGTATAAATCTTGAGTAAAGCCCCCATTGTGAAATTTAGCAGGTTTAATTTTTAAGTGAGGAGGTATTTTCCTTTCATTTGAAGTTGGCATTTGCGTGAGCAATGCCAAATTCAAATGAAAGGAAAATGTTAAGTAGTAATGAAGCACTTGAGTTAATGCATCATAAGGGCTTAAAGGGTTAATTAATTAGCAAGCGAATGTGTTAGAACATGCCAGGGATATAGGCTAACATCCTTTCGGCGTCTCATATTTAGTGTCTCAGGTAAATAAGAGACAGCCAAAGGATGTTATACCATCACTGAATGACGGTATACCCTAAATGACTATTTGAACAATAATCAATTGTGTCCTCGACATTTAATGTAAGAGCGCCTGTGATTGGCCATACAGTGGAACATCTCCGGGATGTAATATCTTTTCGGCGTCTCTTATTTAGTGTCCACCGTTTCAGATACATGCTGCGTTCTAACCCGGAACATAGTGGAGGGCGAGATCGTTCTAACTAAGACATACATAGTCACGAAATACTTTCATTATCGCCCAGCAAGATTCTCGAAAAACTGTAAACAAAAAATGGATACAGTTCTTATTTCTCAAACGCAACAACAATCATTACAACCAGCATCACTATTGCAACATACATTACGTCGTCGCTTACGCTGACTATCCTATTGATATGATAGACATAATCATGACGATTGGTGGTCAATGACAGGAGGTTTGATGCTGCGTCCATGCACTCGTTAGGAGGGCCGCCATTTTTCTTTTCCGCTAATCGCCAGATGGCGCAAGAGAATACGGAGTATGTAGTGAATCATAGTACAGTTTTAATAATCTTGAAATAAGACTTGGGGGAACAAGGTGCCTCATAACTGTTTCAATGTGTCAAATATTTTCAGACAATATACAATATTTTTATTGCATAAAACATGACTTGCGAGAAGAGTTTGATTTATCATATTTAAACTATCAATTGAATTCAATCCTTAAGTTAATTTTATTTTTCAACCACTTCGTCTTGGAAGTTGTATCTCGCTGGCGCAAGCCACAACTTCAAGTGGATGGAAAAAACTCATATTTATTATGGTTAGGTAGACAGAGACCGATTTATAGGCCTAATTACTTAGCAAAATAGTATTTACATAGTAGATGTAATAAAGCGTTTATAAAGTAGGCCCACAAAATGCTCAAATATTAGTGTCATATATATATATATATGATGTGCCATATAAAAACAGGCCATAAATTTCCAGAAATGACCCTTAAAGATTAACTCTTTCACCGCTAATCACGACTATACCGATTAATTTCAGCTGATCACTCTCCCCATACATGTTAGGATAGGTTATTGACATTACGGAGTCGAAGGGGGTGGGTGGTAGTAACCTTCTGTAAACTTTCCAAGGTGATCTCAGAATTTTTATTTTTTCCAAGGTAAAAGGTATTTTACCTGCCTATAATATCAGTGGGTAGGCATATGAAGGGTGTCATGGTCTAGACTTGATATTTACATGTTTACAAGGGTACCTCGACAAGACACGCCAAGGTCTCAAGGTCATTTTTAATGGGCTCACAAATGATACAAAATCTAATTTTGTCTATTTTTTCCAATTTGACCTTGAAATGACCTTGATGTTACATTGGCAAGACCTTGTGGAGATAGGCCTACCTACTTAAATAACAATCCCAGATCATTATTTGCGACTGGACATGGGTCATGTTTGTAAAATCATAATAATTAGGCACTACAAATACCCCTGCCCAGGAATTAAAGTGCAGTCAAACAGGTTGTGATGGGATTACAGCGTTTAAGGGGTTTATAAGGTGTTAATACCTCGCCCCCATAGTAAAGCAGGGCTACATTCTACATAGGCCTACATGGGTTACAAAATGACATCTCAATGTTCTCCAACACAATTTGGTGGCAATTCCCACACATGACAGTACTGAAATTACCAGTGATAACCTGCAAATGTACAGAATCCCGGCTGTTTTATTTCATATGATGAAATGAGTATAAATAAATTTGGCCTATATTCGTAGGCCTACATAACAAATTGTTGTTCTGTTTTTTTTTATATAAGTGAGTAGAATTTTTTTTCGTTGGCCACGCCTCCATTCCATATAGGCTAAACATTCAAACAACCCACAAGGGGTGCCGCTCTACTAGGCCTACTTTCTCGGGGGGGGGGGGGGGGGGATGAAATGATCAGCCTACAGTCACCCACTCCATACCCCAAGACCTGGGTGCCCCTTGCCCCCACCCTACCTTTTTTGACACCCCTCCAATCCCTGCTTATTCAAAGGAGCAATAAAGGGTGAACATGGATTTGTACATAATTGTACATAATTCTCACCAACGCTAATAAACTCACCTTTTACATTATTTCCTATTGTCGGATCAACACACGCTGTCTGCATTTAAAATCCAAATATACATTCTCATTAATTCGTGGGAAATGATAACAATTAAGTGATTGTCTGCAAACTATCAAACTTTGTATGACGATCACATTAGTTTTGGCGACATATATATGAATATTGCTTTACTATACGGCGCTTTCTGCACAACCATGGCAATTTCGCAACAGAAGGAAGCCCGAAGCCGGGACTATGCCCTACTCTTATTTCGAATGACTTCAAGGGTTCTTAATAGTTCACAGTACCATAGGCAGCACTGTACACTTTGAACAGTTTGGAGCACTGTATATGCACAACCACGATGACAAATATCCGCCCCGACCGGGATTCAAACCTGGTACCCCCCAGGTTACAAGCCTCAGTCAACACGAATGAGCCATCGCGGCCGGCAGTTTTGGCGACATGATGGCGGGGCAATGGTATGCAAATTGATCTATTTAGTCCTAATTGGT
This sequence comes from Flabesymbios commensalis, assembly GCA_964017125.1. NCBI lineage: Eukaryota > Metazoa > Annelida > Polychaeta > Terebellida > Flabelligeridae > Flabesymbios > Flabesymbios commensalis. Next base: position 99,020,414 of record OZ024904.1, on the reverse strand, counting down.
TTCTCGTTGTATTACAATCTGGTGAAGGAGCGCGAAATAAACGTCGATGCACTGGTTTCAACCTTGACTAGATGAGGCCGCTAATAACGGGATCGGCTAATCACATTGAGAAACAATGTTATTTCTCGGAAAACCCATGCAGAATCGGCAGGGTTTGAACCAGGCAGGCGAAGGGTGTCCGACGATTTGACCGTGTGTTATGAGTATGTGTATTACCACAATTTACATAAAAAAACGTTTCAAGACGTTTTAAGGCCTTAGAAACAGTGACTTTAAAATAAAACATTTTAGGATTTTTTTATATTGCGCAAGAACACTGTAAATAAAACATTACGGAATTTCAGTAACTTTGGACTTTTTTATAAATAAAATATTTGCCATTAGTGTTATATTTTAAATTTTTAATGTGTTTGTACAACAGAGTTGTATGCCTACAAGCAGAGAAGAAATACAGTATATATAAACCATATTTTGCTAACATTGGACAACTTGGACAAGTTTTGTCTCATAAATGTCAGTCAAAAATCACAATTTCTAAAAATGCATATCATGATCATCAATTTATTGACTATATATATTACATGTATTACAACCATATGTATCAAATTAATGGGACTGGCCCACAACCTAGTTTTAGTTGAAACTGTTGGTTTACCCAAACACAGTTTTGTGAACAATCGTTGAACTTTACCTCTTTATTGTAAATGCTTTAGTCTAATACTATTTTAACAGAAAGGGTAAAATTAACCTTTTGTTAACCCTTGTGATGCTGGAACCGTATAATTATATAGGCCTACAGTTTACAGCAATTTGAAACCTCAGAAAATCCCAGCCAGCACTATGTTGTTTCAATGTTGAGCCAGTGTCTCAGATAATTGCACAATATTAAAACGACACTGGGTCAACATCTCGTGTTTGCTAGGATGTCACTGAAAATGATGAAATAGTTTGTGATAGATGCTCAATTCATCAAATAACTCAATCTGGGAGATGTCTATTTATCATAAATGAACATATTTTTCATCACTTGAAGCTGGAAATGGGATTAGTAATTCCAGCTTTATATAAATTAAAAATATAAATAAACAATGCAGCCTGAATTTACCATTGTCATCTTCATCCACTACAAGCCGCAAATTGCTGTTGCAATTCTCGACTTGTAGTGGATGAAGATGATTGAAGCGGGTGAAAAATTAAGAAAATTACCATGTACATGTATTGGTAAACCAGTTTAATGGATATTTTCATTCAAAAATCCCTAGTTGTAGAAAAATTAAAGGGACTGGCCCAGGCTAAAATCATCAAAAAATCGGTGATTTAATTCCGGGTTCTTAATATGACCATATGATGTAAGCATGTACATAGACTAGAACTGCAAATTTTTATAATTTTTCTGCTGCGCATTCACCAGTTAGGCTAGATATAGAGACGAAATTCCCGCATTTCCTATTTTTGACATGGTTGTCAATAATTAGAAATCAGGAATTTCGTCTCTATATCTAGTCTAACTGGTGAATGCGCAGCACAAAAATTATAAAAAATTGCAGTTAATGCAGTGTTAATGCAACAGACAATGGAAAATTATTTGACAACGATGACTAAGACTAGGTGGTGGGCTAGTCACTTTAAACTTTCATTCAACAGTAAATTAAATATATGGGTCAACGTGACAATGTGCACTGACTTACTAATAGTTATTTAACTTCCTCAGCTCCACGAGCCGCTCACAGCGGCTTTTATTTGAGATCACTAATGGACTATGAGCCGCTCTCTGTGTCACCAAAATATACTAAAACTGAAAAGTATTCTCTTTAAACTCTATCACTGTGAATCTGACGTCTAATATAGATCCATGCACGGAAAGAGTAAATTTATAATGGCCACCTTCTATAAACCGAATTGTCCTAAAAATAGCACTAAAATCTTCATTTGTCAGAATCTGATGTATACAGATGGTCCCTACGTTGAAAGAGTTCAAGCAAAATTGCGGAGGCCAAACAAATTCATATCCGAATCCCCTTTTTTGCAGTCCTGGATCCAGTCCTGTCCCAGAAACTTCAATGTGTGCCCTGATGCTTTTATCTGTCACTACCCATAAAACACGAGGCGTTTGCCCAATGCTGGGCTGATGTTGGGCCAGCATCAGCCCAACATTGGGCCAACGCCTCCTGTTTGCTGGGTAGCAGGGCAAATGGTTTAACAAGCACTATATACCAAGTGGTGGGTCAAAGTTGTGGAAATGTTGTTATTAACATTTCCCCAACTTATATGCTTATGTAATAACATGTGATTATCACACCTCATGTGTTTTTAATATTACCACTTTGGAATGAGGATTTCATAATTACACTTCTACAACAGGTTCCGTTGGTAAAGGTATTTTCTTCAATGGAGCCAAGTGAATAACATATTGTAGTTGGATTGTTTACAATGCACATAATCTGAATCACAGTAGATCACATATCACAGTCATTTTTATCATTCTTGTTGCGATTAGCTGGTTCAAATCTCTTATCTATAGCGATTTAACTTTAATAGATTGTTTCAATCTCAGTTGAGATATATTGGATACTTTATTTTACTGTCAGTGTTACTGAGATGAACAAGATAAAATTTGCATTTGCAAACTATCAGGACACTTAATTCGAGATGAGATGGAAACAATGTCTCAAGTTAAATCACTGTAGAGCATACATCCCGAGAAAAGTGATACATTGACCAATGTTAGGTTAATGTTGGGCCACCGTTTACAACGTCGGCCCAACATTAACCCAACATTGGGTCAATGCCTCGTGTTTGCCGGGATATGACTTTATTTCTTACAATCAATGGCAAGATTAGACTAATCTGTATCACTATTTGCGAACAGTCATATAGGATCATATTGTTGAAGAACAATCAGACGTGACATCACAAAATCTTCTCTGCATAATGGGCAAGCATTCTGAAATAAAACGTTTACTATGGTAAAATAACTCACAAGACAATTGTAATATAGTGGATTTATTTATACATATTAAATATAGGCCTAGCTGACTAGGTCATCATTTAATTATAGATGTTTTAGACTTGTTCTACTCCGCTGTCAAGAAACACACATGCTTTAAACTGACATAAATTTTACATACTGGTATCAACCTTTAACCCTTTCAAGCCTGAATTTACCATTGTCATCTTCATCCACTACAAGTCGAGAATTGCGACAGCAATTCGCGGCTTGTAGTGGATGAAGATGATTTGATGTGGTTTAAAAATTACAGAAAATTGCCATGTATTGATAAACCAGTTTCATGGAAATTTTCGTTCTAAAACCCTTAGTTATGGGAAAATTAGGTCTTTTTTCAGGGATGTGAAATGATGCTTTAATGCATCGTGAGGGCTTAAAGGGTTAAGGACAATGACTTTACAAATTGTATGCATTTGAGGTATTGACTCTGTCATTCACCAATCACCCATGTCATGTATGTGGAGAAGTATGCTGAAATGTGCTAATCGGGGTAACGTATAAATAACGTATATATAATCTCAAAGTGAAAGACAACTGCATCAATCAGAGAACAAGTTTTATATATTGATGATAATGGTCCATAATATCACATTTGTGGGAGGATTGATTAGTGCTATTATAAACTAATCAACAGTAACCCTCATTTTATTATCAGATCAAATCACTGTCATCGGGAATGAAATGAGCAATAATTAAACATCCAAATTAAACAAATATAAGTAATTTTCACCCACTTGAAGTTGTTTGATCGCATTGAAAACAAATGGTACTAACCATCAGAGGTTTTCAGCATTTGTTGGATATAATTTTTTGGCTTCTTTATAAAATCAAATTATTTTCCTTCACATTGAGGTGAGAATGGTGGTGCAATTCATGTCTCAAGATGACAAAAATGGAACAATATAGTCGGATGCTTGGGGGGAGGGGGTTAATTAGTAATACACATCTAGGTCTTTTTTATTTGGATATGCCTTAAAGACACTAATTTACACTCACCCTTCGACCGCTAAGGACAACTACAGTCAATTTTGAGCTGTTTTATCAGCCGATCAAATCTTGTTATGTATTGACAATTGAATGAGTGTTTAAACATCAAGATTTGAAAATGTTTGGTCTCCAATTAAACAAATATATGTAATTTTCAGCAACTTGAACTTGTGGGTCACGGTAACCTGACACAATTTCAAGTGGGTGAAAACTTAAGTTGTTTAATTTCGAGTTTTAACCCTGTCCGGGCGTCTTCATGGTTTATACAAAAATATTTCAATGTGGCAAGGTTTAAGTGCTAACCTGTGTTTCTGCCCATTTGGTTATGCAGTTCCAACAGAAGAGATGTCCACAGGGGCAGGCTGTGCTGTGACAACGGTTATCCAGACACAAAGCACATTTACGCTTTGGATCTGTGCAAACTAACGAGTCTTCATTATTGGATCTGAAACAAAAGGACAATGCTGCCAAACATGTTTTTTACTAATATAGGTGAATACAGGTAAGTATATAAAAAATAATTATGCAATTTTTTCTGTTCTATTCATCCAGTTAGTTACAAATTTAGATTATTATACTAATGTGCCCTATATTTCTCTTTTAAAACACATAAATATGAAATTTATATTTATTATAAATGAGTATTTATTAGAAATACTTACCTCGTGAATAAATAATATGGGTAACTCAACAATTGTTATCCCAGACACGACAATGCATTAAACTAAAATTAATGCCGATCAAACCTGAGTGTATCAAGGTCGGTGACGTCACGTCCTGACGTCCCCCTGCAATAGCACCTGAAAACCCCAACTCGGTCTTCTTAACTTAGTCTAAGAAGAAAACACAAGCGGGGCTGGAAGGGAGGGACTCGCATATTCACGAGGTAAGTATTTCTAATAAATACTCATTTATAATAAATATAAATTTCATATTTATATCGAAATACATTACCTCGTGAATAAATAATATGGGTAGATTACCCACTGTCCTGGAGGAGGGCAGTGTTTTCATTACCCAAAACCGTCCACAATTTTTAATCTAATGGAAATCGTCAACCACCCCTGGGGGGAGGGATTTAACAGAGTTAAAATAGAGTCCCTAGGACTCTCAGGGCACGATTTCCAAGGGTGGGCGGGGGGAAATAACCCAATTACTTAAAAATTGAAAAAGACGATCCTTGATACACATTCAAATAAGTTTGAAATCGCTCTAATTTCTTTATGCTCCACCTGCCAAACAGAAAGAACACGATAAACACAACATGTAGATCAGCATATTATATAATATAATCATGTATAAACTCACCTACATCTCTCCACTGGCGTAGGCTCTGGACTGAACAACACCAAAGAGAATTCCAGATTTTGCATATATAAAGAACAAAATCCTATTATACAATCTATACATATGTACAAAGTTATAATCAATCAAAAAATAGTTAGGGCTTAGTGAGCTGCTGAGCCGCCACTAGAGGTCCTAACTTAAAAAGTCCATCGGCACAGTGTGAGAGATCCTTCAAGTAAAATGATATAAAGGTTGAATCTGATTTCCACTGTGCCGATTCGAGAATGTTTTTCATAGCTACGTTCCTTAAAGCAGCCAGAGAGGCACTCATAGCTCTGACATCATGAGCCTTGACGTTAGAGGGCGGAATATTAACGCCCGCAACTGAATAAGCCTCTCTGACTGCTTTAACCAACCAGTTAGAAATGGTAGTCATGTTAATGGTTGCATTATATCCCTGCTTGTAAGATATAAACAACTGGTCCGAGTTAGGTGGGACCAGCTGGTTAGTTCTCCTTAAATATGTATTTAAAATTCTGACCGGACAGAGGCGCCGATCGTCATCATCTGGTGCAAGAATTGTAGTTAAAGCTGGTATACGTATAGGCTTGAAAGGTTCAGTTGATCTATGGAGCTGAGTCTTAGAAATAAATCCCAATTTAGTCCTAAACTGGATCCACTCACCCTGTGGGTGGTGGGTGACAGAAGATCTAGAAAGAGCATGGAGCTCGCTCCTCCTAAGCCCTGTAGCCAAAGCGGTGAGAAAGATTGTCTTCAGAGTTAGAAATTTTAAATGTACTTGGCTACAAGGCTCAAAAGGAGCTGATCTTAAAGTTTCCAAGACCAGCCCCAAATCCCAAGCTGGAACCACCTTCCTAAAAGAAGGTTTCCTATGATACATTCCCTCTATTAGTTGGTTAAGGTGGGGGTTATGACCAATGTCTAAGCCTGAACAAGACTTAACGACCTGACCTATGGCAGATCGGTAAACTCCACCGACTTAGGTACTAAATTTCTCTCCTTAAACAGATATACCAAAAAATCTGCCACTTGAGGAATAGTAGGAGTTAAATAAGAAACATTATTTGCTTTACACCAGGAAACGAAGAGCTTCCATCTGGACTCGTATTGTTTGATGGTAGACTCCTTAAGGGAATCCGCCATCAAAGAACACGCATCCAGAGAGAAGCCCTCCTTCACGTTAGCTTGTGATATAACGGCCAGACGTGAAGCCTCAGAAACCATAGGTTCTGGTGGAAAACATCTGACCCTGGCAGTTTTAGCAGTTTCTGATGGTAAGGGAGCTCCCAGGGCTGCGCATACAGCAGGTTCAGGATTTCCGCAAACCAAGCCTGCTTCGGCCACCTGGGGGCTATTAGAAGGATACGGCAATTGTGTCTTTGTATCTTCGCTAAGACAAGAGTTAGTAGTTTTGTGGGAGGGAAGGCATAAGCATCCAAACCCTCCCACGATATGTTTAGAGCATCTACCTCCCATGCCAGATGGTGCTGGAAGGGGGATACAAACACATCCAGCTTGTTGTTGAGATGGGTTGTGAACAGGTCCACCAGGGGACGATGGTATCTGTCCCAAACCATCTGTGCTATCTCTGGGTGAAGAGACCATTCTGTCGAGGACTGGGATGTCCCCCTCGACAGCTGGTCTGCTACCGTGTTTAGGATCCCGGCTATGTGACGAGACCTCACTCTCACCTTGTGGTTGAACAGGAAAAAGTGAAGAAACTCTGCAACACGGGATGTGGGGTTGGACCGAGTACCTCCCTGGTGGTTGATGTACGCCACCACAGTGGTGTTGTCTGACAATACCAGGAGGTCTCGGTCCCGGATGTGAGCGATGAAGGACTGGCAAGCCCGCAGCACCGCAGTCATTTCCAGAATATTGATGTGCCTCGATTCGCTCACACCCCAGGTGCCCTGAACGGATAGTGAGTTCAGACAAGCACCCCACCCCTGAGTTGAAGCATCTGTAAACATCTGCACTTGGTGTTGAAATGGGAGGAGGGACATCCCCAGTAGGAGGTTCTGTTCCTCCGACCACCACTGCAGAGCTGATGAGGCCTCTTCTGAGGCCGCTACCTTGTGATATGGAGTCATAGACACCGGGCTCCATTGGGAACTCAGGCTTCTTTGAATCGGCCTGAGCATCGTGGCTCCTAAAGGAACAATCTTCGTGAGGGATACTAGGTGGCCTATCAATCTCTGCCAGTACAATGCCGGCTGCAGAGGTTTCGTTAAAAACATTTGCAACACCCCTCGGCAGCGCTGGATGCGGTCCTGGGAGGGCCGAGCCTGGTATCTGACAAGATCGAACACTATTCCTAGGAATATCTTCTGTTGCTCTGGGTTCATGTCTGATTTTTTGAAATTGACTTTGAAACCCAGAGCAATCAGCCACGACAGGAGCCACGCTGTTATCTCCTTTGACATAGAATGGGTGTGTGCTCTGAGGAGCCAGTCGTCGAGGTATTGGTGGACTAAAACTCTGTGAGTATGAGCAAATGCCGCCACAGACCTGACCAGTCTCGAGAAGGCATATGGAGCCGTCGACAGTCCGAACGGGAGAGCGATGAACTGATAAACCTGACCCTTCACCACAAAGCGAAGAAACTTCCTGTGTGTCGGGAAGATGGGTACGTGAAAGTACGCATCGGTCAGGTCCAACGAGGTCAGCCACTCTCCCGGACGGACGGCACTCATGATCTGCTCTGACGTCTCCATACGAAAGGAGGGGATTATGAGGGCTCTGTTGAGAGCGGACAGGTCTATGACGGGTCTCCAGGAGCCTCCCCTCTTCGGTACCAGGAAAAGCCGGTTGTAGAACCCCGGTGAACTTGTTTGCAACACTGGTTCTACAACCTTCTTCTCTATCATCTCCAACACCAAACCCTCCAATATCCCTTGCTTCTCCGGATCTCCATATTGGGAGTAAATCAGAGGAGCATTGGATAGTGGAGGGGGCGTGTGAAACGAAAGGGAGAGACCCCTGGTGATGAGGTCTAACGTCCAGGTGTCCGCCTGAATCTTCCGCCAAGCCGGAAGGCAGGCACCTAGACGCGACCCCACCGGGAGCTGATCTAGCAAAGGTGGAGGGTCGGGTGCACGTGGGAGGTTCTCTGGTGAAAGAGGGTAGTCACTTCTTAGAAGGGACGGTAAATCTCTTCCCTCTGAAGCCACTCCTTCCTCTGAAATTGCTTCCCCTTCCTCTCGAGGATTTACCTCTGGCAAATCCACGAAAGGAATGGGAAGTAGAGGAAGGAGTTGAAAACGAGCTTCGGAAAGAAGAGGAAGGCCTTGTGAAGCGGCTCTTATTACCGAAGGATGAAGGTCCCATCCTAAGAGTCCTATCTGTGGACTCTTGGACCTCCTTCACCAGAGAATCCTCAAAGATTTTACCAGATAATAAGGTTGAAGATCTCAGCAAGCTTACACCAGAGCTAGTCACCTTCTTATTAACTTTAGCTAGCACTGAGTCTCTACGAAATAATTCAATATTTGCGAGTGACTTAGTCTGAATCGTCAAAGCCTTTCCGAAATCCCTTTTAGATTCTCTTAAGAGAACGCGCGAAGTTTCAAAAAGATTAGAAAATTCTTCGGTAAGCTTCAAAGCATCCAGCATACCGAACATTTCATCTAATAATTTTTCTCTAGTCGCCGACATCAGCAAGGCATTGTTCAATAGAGCAATCGCCCACCGAGCGTCTTGGGACATGTCCGACATCGATTTAAAATCGATAATGGGTTGCGGTTTAGCCCTAGAAATAAGTAAATCCTCCGCCGAAACTTGAACTTTTTGCGGCAGCAAGGGAAAGTTAACGTCAGAAAACGCGATTTTTTCCAATTTTACTTTTCTCTGTAACATTTTACCTTCAGGTAAAGAACCAGTATTATTATTATTACCCTTAATATCAGCATCCAAATCCTTCCACAACAAGGAAAGCCAGGAGGAAAGGGGAAGTTTATTCTCCTCTTGATTTAAATCCTGATCCGATCCCATACAGGCCAAAGGCGTCTTACTAGGTTTTTTCGAAATTGAGGTGAGAGTGATACCTAAGGTGTCCGCCACACCTTGGACAATCTCCTGAAAAGGGATTTCCGACTCAGCATGAGGATCGTTAGAAGATTTATTCCTTTTACTCTGATTAATTTCTGACTCAGAAGAAGAAGGAGACAATGCTCTTCTCTTCCTCGAAACCTTTCTCTGGATATCGTCCTCTTCTGACGAGAGAAAGTCTTTCCTAGGGCGCTCGAAAGAAGGGTGTTGAAAACCCCGATTATCCTCTATCTCAGAATCAGATGAGAATTCTAAAAATTCAGTATCTAACTGATTACACTTGTGACGTTTTGTCAGTGGGTGTTTAAGTCTGGGAGGTTCAGCTGCTATACTGTCAAAATCATCTCTAAGCGGAAATCTGACATTCAAATCTCTATAAGTCTGAGTATGGTCAGCATTTCTGCCAAAGGCGGACTGATGCCGGTCAAACCCTTGATGGTTCCTAGAGTGCCGGACATCCTGAAAAGACACAGAGTCATCTGCTCTGTTTTCACCCCACAGAGGTTCAGATTCCCCGGAACGACCAACCGGTCTGCCGGTGTCCCGGTATACCTGTCTTCCGGTGTCCCGGTCTCCCGGTCTGCCGGTGTCCCGGTCTGCCGGTGTCCCGGTCTCCCGGTCTGCCGGTGTCCCGGTCTGCCGGTGTCCCGGTCTCCCGGTATACCGGTGTCCCGGTATGCCGGTCTCCCGGTCTCCCGGTGTACACCGGTTTCTGACCCTCTATGCTGACCGGTCTTCTCAGGAGGTCCGCAACCCTCCTCGGGTCTCGCGGCCTCGCCCCAAACATGGGGTCTAGGTCCTCATAAGAAACATGCCTAGTGCTACTTCGAGCACAGCCCATACTCAAAGTAGCACTAGCCACTTTGTCTAACAAGTCCTCGGTCTGGCCGAGACTTTGGGCATCTGCCTGTACTACAGGCGTAGTCAAATTCAATGACTTAGGCTGTTGGACCACCGGTTCTGATGTGCTTTTATTGTTGTTCTGCAAGAAGGAAAGAAAATTATTAAACATTTGCACATTATTATCATTCAAAACCAAAGGAGAAGGGGAGGGTTGGTTCACCACCACCGGAGCTAATTCGGGAACTAAGGTGGGTTGTACCACCTCTTCAATAACATAAAATTGCTCAGAATGTGTTTGCGTGTGAGGAGCACCAGGAGAAGAAGGGGAAGATGATACTTCTTCAAAGGCACTTGGCTGGGGAGGTGCAGTGCCAGGAAGAAATTTGCCACCTTTGCTTAATTGAGCTTCTTTCTCTTTCTTCCTTCTATGTGCTAAACCCGCCTGTCTCTTCTCTATCGAGTCCTACTCTGGACCGGAGACAGCTGAACAGTGCATACAGGGATGTGATCGACCACAAGTGCGATGATTAAAACACTGGTCGTGCGAATCCGTCTTAATTAACGCCACCCCGCAAGATGGGTTAGCACATGTTTTCTTCATGTTACAGTTAGTGGGGATCGTTAAACCGATAGCTATGAATCAAAATAATTTCAAATAAAATAGATTTTGATCTAAACTAAAATAATTCAGCTTCAGTCCCCGTAGTATATGGTGACCTGGAGGTTGGATCGATATTCAGTAGAACTTGAATATGGGTTTCAAGACAGTCACGTTGTGTAGCGTTGCTGTAACAAACAACAAAATTTTTTACTGAGTTAGGTCCAAATTCAAATAAATACTTTAAATCTAAATTTAAATGATTTAAAATCAGCGATGCCGAAAGCAATCGCTAACACCTGTAACCAGCATGGGAGACGAAAAGTGCGACAAACTACCAATGCTGCAAATGAAATAGGCCGACGTCGTACATCGCCGTGACACGTGAGCGATAATACAGTGATCTCTAGTAGACGTAGCTTACCGAATCGATAGAGTTCAAAAAAACTCCAAGAAAGTTTAATTTTTAATAAAAAAAGTACGCTAATCTATCCTAAAGGTTTGTGAAGCTTACTATAATCAATGGAAATGAAGAAATAACTTCAAAATTCCGCTAAAACACTAAACAAACCTTACAAAAGCGAGAGCGAAAAAAATAACCTGCCGTGTCTTGAACGACAAAGTTAAGAAGACCGAGTTGGGGTTTTCAGGTGCTATTGCAGGGGGACGTCAGGACGTGACGTCACCGACCTTGATACACTCAGGTTTGATCGGCATTAATTTTAGTTTAATGCATTGTCGTGTCTGGGATAACAATTGTTGAGTTACCCATATTTTTATTCACGAGGTAATGTATTTCGATATAAATACAAGCAACATAATTGACTAATTGTTTTTATCATTGATATCCTGCTACATGTACATCTTTTCTTGGAAGGTGATTTAATATCAATGCACATTTATTTAAAGGGTCATTCACACTACAAGGATGTCAAATCATGGTTAAAAGTAAAAACTGTCATTATGTGCCTATAGTGGGGTTTCATAGATATGCAAGAACTGAAAACCATCAAATAAGTTTGGCCAGTTTGGTTTTCTTTGTTAACTCTTAAAATGCTGAAATATTTGTGTATAAAACATGGAGACCAAAGAGTTTTCTTAAATTTAAAATATATATCTCTTCCCACTTTATTCAATACCAATTCACGCTTTAAGGGGTGCCCCAGATACCTGGTTATGGTAGAGGCAGCTTGTGCAGTAGGGGTTGTGTAGTAATGGTGGGCAAGCAAGTATATCTGGTGTAGGCAAGAAAGTACAAGCTGAAGTACAGACAAGTAACCTAGCACTCGGTAGTTTAGTGTAGAGCGTTCCCCATTAAGACCTTTCCGAACTAGAATCTGCAACAAAAATATATATAATAACTATAAAAATCACTGTTAGTAAAAGCTGTGATTTTTCACGATAGGCCGGTTATACACTATATCTGCTGTGTTTTACAAAAAACATAACATTTACCAGCAAAATTAGTGATAATTATAAAAAAATTATAAAAACTGACGTATGATATTTTAGAATAAAACATTTCTATATTACTGGTAGCATAAGATATACACAAAATTGAAAGTTGAGTACATGCAAAAAATGTGAGTTTTTATGATGTGAATAAATTGCCCTTCATAAAGTATAAGCAATAAAAAGAGTAATATGCCCTATTTACTTGACATGTACAGAAACTTACGTAATTGACACCAGTGATGCGTTTGGCAATGCTGTAGTAGATGCCGCTGAGGTAGAACCAGGCCAAGTGGCAGCGATGAAGTAAGGTTATCGTGTGGCGCAATATGGGCAAAAAACTCATAAGTATCTTACGAGATTCTGGACGTAAATTACTATTTGAATTTATAAATTGCTCCAATCTGATAATTGCCTTGTCCACAGCATAAGGTGCAAATAGTTCAAGCAGAACCATGACTGCACGTCTCTGATTTAAAAATAAACAAATCAATTGTTAAAAGACAAAGACATAGACTCAAGTTACATGTACCAAAAACTGACACGCCTGGGAGAATGAAATTTCATTATAGTAAGCAGAATTATTTTAAATGATTTCAGTTTGATTGCGTCATTTCTATGACATTACTAAACATGATTTTTATCTTAACCCTTGTGCTGTTGAACTGTTTTTATTGTATTTTTTATTCATTTGAAGCTGGAATTGCTAGCACAATTTCCAGCTTCATATGACGAAAAATGTTTCTTTTTTTTAAATATACATCTTCTAAATTAAAAAAAAATGACTAACTGAGCATCTACCACCAAATATATTATCCATTTCAGTGAAATATTATTTGGTTTAAAACCTGCTTGAAACCGAATATATAAGGGTTTAGCAGGACAAGGGTTAAATGCCTGTTATCGTGGTTATTGCTAGGCTAGTAGTATCAGATTGTTAAATAAAAGTGACAGCAACATCTAATAATATAGCATTTAAAACCATGACCTGCATAATAAAAAGACTCATCGAAAAATTGTGCACTGCATACAATTTGTTATAAACACAGACTAAATCTAATTATCAAATGGCACTGCATTTTAGCCTAGCACTACTTCAACCTACAAGCACTATGTGAGATATTTGATATTTTCACCCACTTGAAGATGCGTCTCGCTACAGCGTCCCACAACTATGATAATCCTTAGTATTAGTAATTGCTATTAAAAATAATTATACATGTTTTTATTTATAACATCTCCCGAAATTCATGAAGGTTCAATTACCACATCGAAAGAACCATTTTCAATATGTGAAATAGATAAAGTCCATTGCTACCATAGCTGGAACATAAATATATCTTACTGATGCTGATGGAATGGCGCGTAGTGTTGAGTCACTCTGCACAATGTTGACATACTCTTCTCCCAGAGTTTGAAGGCCTATATTTATAACAAAATACTGACATTGTAATAAAGATACATGTTTCCTACACATCTGTAATCAGTGGTAATGGTCTTACAAAACTGCAATATTTTTTTATAACCCATGGGGACTGAAACTTTTTTTTCAATTTGAATTCATCATAAATATCGTAGTTAGCTGTTTCCGCTTAATTTGAATACCTATGTTATGGGTCTACAGCCATTATAGATTTTTAATTCTTTCAGTGCGGGACCATCTTTAGACGTCAGAATCTGGCATCTGAGGACGGTCCCAGTGCTGAAAGGGTTAAAATTGATAATCATGGTACATGTACATAAAAAATGTTATTAACCCCTATCCTGCTAATTTTTTTAATTAATTTTCACCCACTAGAAGTTGTGTTTCGCTACCGAGACCCACAACTCAAAGGATTAAAATAAATTATACTGGCTGTAAACCCATGATATAGGTATTCAAATCAATCGGAAACAGCTAACTAAGTCATTTATGATGATTCCAAATTAAAAAATCCTTTGGTCTCCATGGTTTGTATAAAAATATTTCAGCGTTGTAATGATTAATAAATAGTATACATGTATAGTAAAATAGTATGAGAGGAACATACCTGCTAATGTTGTAAGGGTGAAATACCCCACTTCACCCAGAATGTTAAATTCAGAACGCCATTTCAACAATGTATCTGGTCCTGTTGACACAATAAAAAATATTAATTTAGTTAAATAATTAGATTATTTTCAGTTTGGGCTAGAATGAAAAAAACATGTATTTGTTCATTTTTTTAAAGGTGATAATACAAAATTCAGGGTATGATATCATGGATATAGACAATGAAATTTGCCATGCTTTTATCGTCAGGAAATAGCATGTGAAAAAAGTATGACATGCTGGTGTTAAATGTTCACATGCTACAAATGTACAAGTTGAAAATATTTTAAAATGTGTGCTCTTTAGGGCATTCTAAGGCACTTTGAGACTAAAAGTGCAGGTATGCTAGAAAATAGACGTGTGATAAAAATGCAGTCTAGCATGTGAAATCCAAACTTTGAGGGCGAAGTCATACTTTTCGAGGGCAAATAGCTTTTCGCACACTGTTAGATTGCACCCTGAAATTTATACATCACATTTTTACACAGACTCAGGGTTTCTGCCAGAAATGTTTGAGAGGGGGTGTCCAAAATGGGTGGGGGTCTGGTGGGTTCTCCCCCATTAGAAAAAAAATCAGATTTTTTAATTTTTAGTGCCCAAAATGCCCTATTTCAACTGAAATGACAGAAAAATTTGGAATATATTTTTATTTGCTTTGCCAACAAGGGGGGGGGGGACATCCCCCTCTTTGGTGCTGAGTGGGGAGTCTCAGGACAGACTTTTGAGATGATGTTGTATGTGAACAATACTGTACTGGCGTGCAAAGCCAAAAGGCAGTGTATGCTTACTGCTTTTTGGCTTTGAAGAGCAATGTAGTCCTACCCAGAAATGTTTGCACTACATCATTCAATGAGCTGTGTAGCAGGCCAATATAGTATCTATCTTTTTGCTTGGCTCGTATAATCTCAGCCTGGGAGGCACGCCCAAACATAACCTGCAACATTGAAATGAATACAAAGGGGTGTACAATGGATTCATCACATTGGGGTGAAATAGAAAGCCTTTGAAATAGCAAAAAAATAACTAAGCTTGTGTAAGATGTATAAATAATTTAGAACAATGATAAGTCTTTTCATTTACCTGAATACTTTTCCACATTTAAAATTAAAACTGTTGATATTTGTAAATGTAAAATCATGCTAAGGGTACTTACTATTTCTGGTTTGTGATACATAACATGTAGTATCATTTGTAAGAGCATGCTTTAAAGTGAGCTTACCACTATGATTTTCTACATGTTATTTGTACTTACCAAAACTGTTTTTTAACTAGTAATATTTACTGGTAACATGGTAAACACAATTGACATTTTTTTAGAGTGAAATATGTTTCACTAACAGCCATAAACATTTACAGTAGAACCTGCTATGAGCAGCCACCCTTGTGTTGTGGCACAGGAAAAGTGGGTTTTCAAGGCAGGTGGCTTCTCATGGGAGGTTCATTTGCATAGGAAATGTCATTATGGGGAATGGCCAAGTGGCCTCCCATAGGAGGTTGGCTGCTCATAAATGGAGCTTAACAGGTTATTGCATGGAGGCCTTCAATTATAAAATTAAAGGTGAGAGCTGGCACCATTTTTCGTAATTGCAAAAAATTTAATGATGGGAACCCCCAGAAACGGTGATAAAAGTGCCATTCAAACAATTCTACAATGATGGCTTCATTTCCACCAGTATTAGTGAGCCTTTTATTGCTTTGTCTCACAAATTCACATAAATCCTGAAAAAAATACCAAAAAACATTAATATGAGTTTTTTTGATGTACCTAGTAGTGAAATAAAAAAAAAATTTAAAGTATAATACAGCTATGCTGCTCATTTTTCACAATTGTAAACATATTCAAATGATTATTTGACAACATTTTTTTAGTTTTCACTGGTCTACAAAGATGTCATGGGAGATCAACTTCCGAGATATAGTGGTCGAATTATATGCTAGGTACATCACAGAAGTTTTAAAATTGTCCAATAAAATGATGCTGACCCTTTTTTCTTAACCGCCGACATGCTAAAAGAAAGATTTGACAACATTCCACTGTTTTCACTGAGCAAGAAAAATGCTGTGCTAGATCAAAAGCTGAGCTAAATTTACAAAACGTCCAAAAGTTGTTTGTGACCTCAATGTTGGAAATTGCGGAAGGGATACAGAATTAAAAAAATCACCCAGACATTTGAATTTTTTTAAACAGCTGAAAAAAACTACAGAGATGAATGATATTGAGCGTTTTAGTTTGTAGGTACAACAAGGCACCCAATGAGTACCCCGCAATACAGTAACAGTACAAGTTAGCAAATATACCTTATATGTGAGAAGGTCATGGAAGAAGAAAGAGTGTGTAGGGTAGGCAAACAAAACTTCACACAGGTTTTACCCTGGTCAACTAGTGCAGCCTTCACAGGTATCTCAATTCTTGGAGATTCCACCATTGTTCTGTCCAAACAGCCTTAATGATGGCCTCCAGAACTTCCTCATAGGGCAGTGGACTTTAAGGTTATTTTCAGTTTTTGGCATTTTTACAAAAATTTAAAAAATTGCACCTGACTGTGTAAAAAAAATTATCAGAAGGGGCCACTGCATGCATGTTCCGCCAAAGCTGGCACCATTTTTCCTAATTGCAAGGAATCTAATGATGAGAGCAGGGAACCCCCAGAAAAGGTGATACAAGTTAAGTGCCATTCAAAACAATTCACACTTTAAATTCTACAATGATGGCTTCCACTGGTAGAAAAGAACAAACAAACAGAAAAAATATGCCTATTATTGCAGTGCCTTACAAGTTCACATAGACTATAAATCCTGCAAAAAACACAAAAAAAAACATGATTTTTAGAGATACATAGACTAGGATCTACTCTAGATCTAGGGCTAGGCCTACCTATCCAAGAGGAAGCGATGGATTTTTTAAAATAAAATATTGATTTACAATGTCCTTGAGACAATTATTAAGACTATTTCATGAAAATTCAGTCTCAAAATATTTATTTCAAAAATACTCCAGCCCTGGTGATTGAATGGTGGCCTTAGCCTTAGATCTAATCCCCGTATTATAAAATTGGCTAAATGTCAAATGATAAAGCTGATTCACCCCCCCCTCCCGACCGAAGAATTCTTCCTGGCGGTTCCAGGTCTCATAAAACTGATTCCCCTCCTCCCGAAGTCACACGTAATTAGTTGCGTGAGACCTTGGCTGAGAGCAACAACTAAAACCTTTCATTATCGCCCAGGCTAAACTACACATTTACAAAAGCAACTTTCTAGCATCAGTTGAGCCCTGTCATCCTAAAAAAAATTACAAGGTACAATGCACTATTTACAATAGTATCAGCTACTTACGCTGTATAGATTTAAACTTATTTTTATCAAGTAAAACTACATAATAATTATTATTGAAATCATGAGATCTTTCGCATTTATCAGGGATGGGCGATAATAGAATAGGAAAAGGATGATTCTAAAAGGTGGGAAAGAACGACCTGCTATTTTGACTTAGGCCAACTCATAGATATCCTGAGAAACCAGCATTGGATCAGCGTCTCGTGCTGGCTGGGTATATCACCCCTCCAGCCGACCTCGCAGCATAGCGGCAGCCCTCCCCACCCTCCTCCGCTCCATTCATTCCTGTAATATATCTATGGGCCTACTTAATTAGCCCTTGAAGCGCTGAATTAATTTGTGAAAAACATCGCGACCGCAGGGTTTTTTTTAATTTGAAATCAATTTAAATGTCTTAGTTAGCTCTTTCCGATTCATTTGAATACCTATTTTATGGGTCTACGTGCGGCCATTATAAACATTTGACGTCTACAGACGTCAGATTCTGTGGACTAAAGTCGATCCCCGCGCTGTAAGGGTTAAAGGCCCATTCCCAAGTGCCTTAAACCTAAAAGTTTCAAAGTTTAAACTGTGTTATTCAGCCTAGGTTTAGGCCTATATGGGCGATTCTCATTAGGTGCGTCGAACAAGTGGGACATTTGGTCCCGTTTTTTTACAGCAAAATTTTAACTTATTTACTTAACAGATCGATTAAATTAATAATAATCAGTCATACTATTAAATTTGGAAGCAGAAAATGGAGGATAAATGTGAAAAATACGTGTTTTTTAGAACGGTCGAACAGAGGACACCAAATGTTTTTTGGTGTCCTCTCAATAATGCCATGTGCGACCGCAGTGAATGATTTTCTTGGTGTCCTGTGTGCGACCTTTGGTGTCTCATGTAGGCCTACGACCAAATGTTCGACTTTCTAGTATAGATTTCAATGTTACGACCATTTCGTGTCCTATGTTACGACCACTTCCGTGTCTCACAATGTTTTGTGATCATAACTTTTCACTGGTTCGTAGGTTTAATCCCCAATTTTCACAAAACTATATAAATATACATACAGACGAGATCCAACATTGATTCTGCTATTTTGTGCAGTCATTGTGAAATAAAAACCCTATATATGAGCGGTCGAACGGTTGCACATTTTACCATATTTCCATCCCCTATACAAATACCTTTTTTCTTTCTGTTCCATATTGTTTTGTATACAATTATGTAAAGCACATACAACCCGTGTACACATGGATGTATACACACCAATCTGAACACTAAATGGCGACTACTGTTCAAGAAAATGACATCAGAAAAAAATGCATGTAGGACACGAAAATTTTATGTTTAGTAAAAGTAATAAATAAACCCTTTTGCTTGGTTTTCATTTGTTTTCAACTATTATTTCTGCATCTGCATCATATTATTTGGCTTTTTAGTTTACTTTTCAAGCGATTGTGGCAAGGTATTAAAACTTAGGCCATGCTTTAGTGGTAGCTGTCAATAGGACACGAAATGTTACGACCACCATAGCTTAATATACTTAATAAAAAAGGCTCTAATTATTATAATTTAACTGCTAATATATGTTTTTTATATAAAATTAGTTCTTCCTTTACAGATTTGTCCGTAAATTGATTAGAAAAAAATAATTGGTGTCCTGTGATAAACAAATGTTTTGGGTACGGTTTGAAATGTCCCATTTAAATGTCCCATTTATTATACCCCATTTTCAACGCACCTTTTGAGAATAGCCCATATATATCATCGTAAATCTATATTATCTTCCTCTACCCTCCATTTGAAAGATATATATGTTCCCGATATTAAGTATGTATTTCAGAATGTTTATACAATTTCGGACAACCATGACATTATTTCAATTGGGATTGACCATAAAACCAGCCCGCTGAGGGTCTAGATAAAGGGTCCGATGTTTATTTGTTTTTTCTTGAAAAGGGTCAAACATTGAGGAAAAGCCCTTCCTTTTTGTCACGACACCAGCTACGAGCATCCCATGAATATTGCCTGTGTATTTTGGCGATGTTCACGACGTAGTCTACTCAGTTCGGCCGGTACCGCAAAGATTTAAAATATGTCAAACGGTAAGTTTAGCTGTGTTGACACTTCCTGTTTTTAAATATGAGGCCCGTTAGGAAAGTGGAAGAGAAAGCGGTGATTTCGGGAGACGTTGTAATGAAACTCGCAGCGTCTATGACGATGTGATACATCTGAGACCTTACATACTTCTCCTAATTCGAGTTAAGAACTTTTTGTCATACATTACGACTAGTAAATTATAAAAAAAAAATAAGAAGGAGATTATAAAATTGGTGATTCATGTCCTTTTTCCTGTCAAATAGGACAAGGTTCATTATAAAACAGGTCGATCTAAAAGACAAAAATGTAATGACCGACAATTTGTCGTAATCTGGTTTTTTTCGAAACCTGATGACGTTGCCAACAGATATTTCTAAAAGTTGTGATCTATCAGAATATAATAGCCTTCACTCCTTCAAACACTCAAAAAGATATAACAGAGCTAAAACAAAAACATGCCATTTGCCTGAGAATGGGGCTTTACCTTAGCGGGTATCAATTTTCGAACAAAACGACTTTTGCCCATTTTGCGTTCTCAAAAATAGTTTTTGAGGTATTTTTTTAGTTGCTTGGAGAGACCTCTCTGTCACACTCGATTTACCCTCCCGACTAGTACCAGTGGTCAAGACGTAACGCTGTAAGTGAATGTAACTGTACCGGTATTGTCACTAATTATTGGTGGCAATTAACATTACCGCTAATCCTCTTGCCCCTCGAGGTTTATTAACCCTATTAATTTTACAGATTATCATTCAATGGATTATTTTTCTACTGTCGTTCTATTACATACATGTGCCATTTCACTGACATTTCAATATTTTTGGATTTGATTATAATATTTAAATCTGTTTATTGTGAGAACAATAATAAAACTGATCTGTGCATAATTATATTTGTGTAATGTTTGCATATCTGGGTGTAATTTACTGTCACCTCGTGAAATTTTTTAAGAGAAAAATTCTTAGACATGTTAGAGTCGCATGTGTAGGTCATGTGTAAGCCTTCAGCATACAGTACAATACATATATACATGCATACGTACATACATACAGTACTACAACGCTGATTTAATGGTAGGCCAAAGTCTGAGATGCTGGCCCAAGATTGAACCAACATTGGAGGAGTGTACAATGTTTGAGAGAAAGCCCTTTTGTCAATACAAGCGTGGGGTCAGCTGTTTTACGATTCCCGCAGTAAAACAGTCAGTTAGTTTGCAAACCCAACACACAGCTAAGAGCTTTGAGCTTGGGTTGAATTATTACCTCATAAATGCCACTCAAGTATATATGGCCTTGCTATGATTTGGCAACTTAATTGCTCTTAATATGCGTCGTTGGGTAAGAAACACATATTCAGTATTATTATGGAATAGGGCGTCGGCCTACCCATCGGCACTATTGCATTCTGGGGGACCCGTGTCCTGCGTAACAGTTGACTATATCTTTAAAAACTCTCTGAATCGCTGTTAAAAAAAGAGTAGTCAGTCCACTGTGTACGCACAGCGGGACACATCTGTGCTCAGAAAGCACCATACTGATCACAGAGATAGAGGCAGCAGATAAACAACAAAAACCAGAAACATACATAGAGTGGTCTACTGCTTTAATAAAAGTCAATGAAGAAAGGGCATGAAAAACAAACTGAATTAGGCCTACTATAAAAAAAATATATTTAGGCTTATTTAACTTTTGTTTTCATAATAAAACTGTAGGCCAATAAAAATATATTTCATAATGTTGCGTAGCGCGATAGTCAAGGTGTGGAAGAATCGTGGTGTTGAACATTAGAGCCGGGTATCAATGGGTAGAAAAATGTGGCTCTTTTCAGGGCTCCAAGTGTTCTATTAGTTTTATTGCATATATTGTCAGTCTGTTTGTTAAAATTATGGTTTGATCAATAGTGATGCCTAGGTATGGGCTGGCTTTAGCATGTTCAATTTGGTTGTCATTTAAGGATATATCCAGATGATCATGGGACATGTGTCGCTTACGTTATACCCATGTAACAAGCATGCATGATATCTTACTAATGTGCAGATTTAGTATATTTGCACACAGCCATTTCTTCACCATAATAAGGTCATCCTGCATAAGCATAGTCACACCGGCCTTATCCCTTGCAGAGACGCATATTTTGCATAAATGCCTGCTCTGCAGTGTTGTTGGCAGTTAGATAAGTCATTCATGTAGATGGTAAAAAGGAGGGATCCAAGGAAAGATCCCTGTGGAACACCCGTTGTGATTGTGATACGGTCTCATACACATCCGTTAATGCAGGCCATCTGGGTTCAGTGTTCCAGGTAAGAGCGAAACCAATTTAAACTAATTCCAGAAAATCTGTAATGTTTTAATTTGTCTAAAATAATTTTGTGATTTACTGTATCAAAAGCTTTCCGAAGTTTGTTTGAGTAGAATTTTTTTGCGGAACCCAGATTGCTCAGCGGCCAACAGTCCTGTGTCATCCAGAAGCTTGCACTGAGTGCTGTCATTACACTATGTAACCTAGCTATCAATTTTAACAGACTATTTGACTAGTCTACACGGGCTTTATAACAACACAGTTTGTGCTTCGGCGTTGGCGAAAACCCCCAAAACACAAAAACTAGTGCAAAAATTAATTCCACGCAAACTTTTTTTTACAGTTTTTTTACGTTTTACAGTACACTTTTATCTACGTGAATAAAATAATATCGTGATATAGTAGGCTAGCTATGCTATAATTTAATTAAATGATAAAAATAATTATGTGATGGCACAGATTCTAATTAAAATCAATTGTTAAAGCTCTATGGGGCCTATGGGCTATTACCGCTGCTATCACTACAGCAGCAATCCACATTTACGAACTTGAAAATAACTATTTAAAATGAAAAAAATAAATTAAAAATATTGCTGTGTGCTTGCTGAATGTTATATTGTATTTCATTTAAAAAATATATATATAAATGGTTAACTTTTAGATCAACGTTATTTGATGTGAAAATTAATATTGTGCCCCATTTGTGGCATCACGCCCTTTTCCGCCTATCAATCGTTCTTGACCCAAATACTCGATTTAGCCAATCACAGAGGGGCTTAACGATCACGTGTTAATCTAAATAGACCTAAACAAGGTTAGGTGGTCTAAATTTATTTTAAAGAGTAGACATTTTCGTTTTTTTTAACTTAAGCATCAATCTTAAATGGTAGGCCTATAACATTTTGTTTTTAGAAACTTTTTACATGGATTCGTGTAACCATGACTTTGGCTAATAATATAAGTTTTTAGTGATTTGTATTAGGTCGGAATAACTGATCCGAAATCAATCTGCAAGTGAGAGTCATTCATTGCAGCAGGGCGGAAGAGCGGAGCCAGTCGCCTGTTCGCTCAGCTAATATGATGTAAGTTATAGCAATGTATAGACCCCCTAACCCGGGTAGATAAAGCCTTGTGGTAGTATACTTAGCTGGCCTGGACTATAGACAGTCCCAATGTTGAGGAGACTAGGCCACCATGAGATTTGGGGAACCATGGGAGATGCCTCTTTGACACATAACATAAATTATTGTGCGATTTAGACGCCATATGTATGTGGCGAATGGTATTAGTAGGGCTTGTTGGTATGGAGGTCTGTGCAAAATACCACCACGCCCAAACTATATTTTCAGAGTCCTGCCCGGTCAGCAGGGATGGATAAATCAAGTTAACACTAGGATGATTCTTTCTTTCTTTGCTTTAATCATGATGTTCCAGATAGTGTCAGATGCGGTATGCTACTAGGCTTAGTGGCAGGGAGTGACGACCTGGCCCCGTGGGCCGGCAAAAGTGAGGGGCGGATTTATGCGTCCGTCCTCTCAGAGCAGTTGAGTCGAAGTGAGCCAATGTTCACACGTGGTGAAAGGGTGAGCGGAAGCCCACAACTCATCAGTCTCGGATTCCGTCCGGCCCGATGGAAACGACCTAATAAATCATAATTATTGGCCATATCTATATTTGACTGATGTTTTTTGAATCCAGATGTGTATATGCTTAAAACTGAGTGTTTTTTTAGATTTGTACATGGCATATATATTTTCAAATGCGAGATTATTGCAACCATTTTTGGAAAATGTGTGTATTTGGCATGAGTTGAAATATGAAACATAGAACTTTGTTCGACATTTGGGTGCAAATTATATTTTCCGCTTGTTTTTACATAATTTGGGTGTGCTGAAATGGAATATATCGGTTAACATTCTATAGTCGTTGACTTTCACAATCAAATTAGCAAAACACAAAATGTATTTTCTATGGTTTTTCTCACATGAAAGCACAATTCATAGTTTCTGCAAAATTGTTATTATATATTTTTCTTTCTATTTGACCTTTAAATACAAGAATAAAGATGTCCATCGTTTTTTATATATATATTGTTACTTTTAGTATACCCCTAAAAACGTTGACGATAATATGATTTATTTGTGTTAACATAGTGGACTAGAGATAAACGTTACTGACGAATACATTTAAATGAAAAAAATCAAAATGGCCGCAAAATTTACCTTTATATGAACAAGAAACAAAATGACTATCAAAATTCAAATTAAACCTCTTTTTTCTTTTTGTGGCGCAAAATTGCTCAATTTGTTTATTTTGTCTGACTTGGGTGCTGGTAGCAGTAGACCTTATGGGTGAGGGGAGGGGGTAAGGGGCGGGTGGTCGCAGGTTCACTGGGCTTTTATGAGGGTTGATCCTTGAGGTGGTGATCTGTGATTTTTAGCAAGGTGGTTTTTACGTATAGACATGTAGGCATATGCTGTAATTGTAGACTGACAATAAATATTTTTTCAAGATTTGATGGTTAAGTTGTAATAATAGTAATAAAATGATTTCTCAGGGCGATAGACAGCAGATGCCAGTGTCCCTCGACTGCGTCTCGGGCCGCTGGCATCTGCGTCAGGCCAATAACAAGTGTCTATCGCCCTGAAAAATCATGTTATTGCTATATTATTGCCCAGTGGGTCGGGTAATATTAATATTACCCATGTTTTTGCCAACCCTGACCTGGTGACCCGGCTGACTGTATGGTATCGCTGAAATTACAGCCCGATTCGATTTGCACCAATCTCAATCCAGATTAATCTGTGTAACTCGTTAGGCAAAACTTGCTTTAATTCTGAAGGCGGATAGACGAATATGCTCACGTGGATGGATTGGGAATATAATAACGTCAATCCGGATTAATAATCTGTGCAGTCTTTTTTTAGGATCAACCATTTGGTCTGCTTACGTTTTGTGCTTCTTTAGAACTTGGTTGTACTGTATTAGGATTGACTTAATTTTGTAAAACTCTTTTCAGCGCGGCGATCGTTTTTATACGTTAGAATCCTGTGTCTGGAGGGCAGTGTGATCTGGGTCCTACCATCCTCGGAGAAGTTCTCCTTTTCCAGTCCAGCCTGCATGTGCAAGTGGCTTAAAATCTCACATTTGGACGTGAGAGAACAGTCTTAGATAATGGAACGTCAACAAAAACGGCTAGTTATGCAGCAGCGACTCGCCCCTCAGAGTGAACGAAAATGAGAATAAATACTCTGGGGTGTTTTAGGAGGGAAAATGATTAATGGGAGAACATAACAGACATCGTTTTACGAAACTTGATCGATCTATAGCCTCCACTCTCCTGTAACAAAAATACGTGGTATAAACTGTGTGGTGGCGTAAAACGTCGACATTTCTATTTTAACTATTGTCGTTATCGAACAAAATATATGTATATACGATATGTTTGTACTACATTAAGTAACTGACAACAAATCTTATTAAACACCAGTTTATTGCATTGAATACTGGTGATACATAGTCATATAACTTTTGTATAGGCTAAATTGTATTTTATTATGTTTGGTCTATACAGCTTGTTCATTTTGGTATGTTCAATCTTGAAACAAAACATAAACATTGGAAAATAAGATTTTCGGATACAAAAATTAGCACTACCACCTGAAGACAATTAATTGAAGAGAAATTAAATAAAAATTCCGCTTGTAAAAGTTTAAATATTGAGCAAGTAGTAGGTTAAGTCAGATAAACAAAATAAAGTGCTTGTTATTAACCATCCTCCTCCTCTTGAACATATATCAAACAAGTGATCTAGATTTTTTTCTTAAGAAGTACAACAACCTACTACAATATAGAGGTATAGCGCTACGTCGGTACATTGCTTCAGACCTAGCAAACGAAAAACATTTTTTTTAACATTTGTACAATGTTGGAACAACGTCGAAGACGTTGGACCGACGTTGTACAAATTTTATACAAATGTTTTGTGTTTGCTGGGGATATTGAGGAATAAATAGTTAACTTTGATTAATAACTAGTCCTAGTATATTTCATATCTCAACTGTCTTTATAAATATAAAACTTGACTAGTTTTCTGCTATATTGAATGTGCACATACAACATGCAAGGCTTCAAGACCAAGCAATAATACAATTAATTTATCTTGTGTTCCTTCATATCATTAAATAACTAGCACAAAAGCGATCGCATTCTTCGCCAGTAACAGCATGGTACCATATACAAGCATACAAGTCGAGCTTATGCATCCAAATATGTACTGGTACTATCATGATGTTGATTGATGCAGTTTTTTCATGGTTCTGGCAGTGAATCACTTTTTTATTTGGAAGCCACTGCTGTATAAAATACAAAAGAGGGCTTTTATATCCACACACCCGGTCTGAAATAGTTATGGTTAGCACCAAATGGTAAAGTATAATACACTGGCCTTCGTCGCGTGGATTCCCACCGGGCACACGACGTTGTTGCGACGTTGAATCGCAACAACGTCGTGTGCCCAGTGGGTTATGTTGTGAGACTCGTCAATGCGGCACAAGTAAGGACAGATCATGCAGTGCTATGTGGAAAATAATATATGGTTTGCTATGCGACATGTCGACACCTGAAATAGCTGTGACTTAGGTCATGTTTTGAAGGTATGTGAAATGCGTTTCGGTTTATATTTCCAGAATAGTAGATCAGAATAAATATGTCTCGTCTGTTCGCATTTCACGTAGCAAGGTACGTTTTCAACATAACTTTGCTGCCTACCAATTCAAAATCCATTTGCAGTTTTAGGTTAATAATTATATATAGTACCTGGTAGCATGGCACACATACAAATACGTGTCGTATTGACTAGTAGGCCTCATGTACTCCTATAGCTCATTTCTTTTATTTGAAGATGACGTTTCTGATACAATTTCAGCTTCAGATAAAACAAATATATACTTGTAATTAACTAATTGAATTAGTGTAAAACACGTATATATATGGTGTCTACACAAAAAAGGGGCTTGAGTTACCATGTGTCTTTGCTGATGCCTCAACAGCCACGCGACGATTGCCAGTGTTATAGTTATTGTATGTCGGCAAGCAATTTGTGAAAATTTGCAACTTTTACTACTCAACGAGGTTATCATAATAATATATTATACATTTATGTGCAAGTAGTTGAGGTGGGTTTTTCAGATCTTTAATAATAAATTAATACTTGTTTCTGCTGTCCAGACACCAGTCTTAACAATCATAACCAAATACAAAAAACTGATCTTACAAAAAAACTTTTGTATAACATAGGAACATAAAATACAACTCGGTACAATTAGCGTGTGTACCATTATAAAACAATATAATCCAACACTAACTTTAACTTTGAGTACAACACAAAAAAGTCTTATTCTACTTGTTTCACGAAGGAGGTCCCGACGACTTCCTTCTGAAAATTTTGTGTACCACGGTGGATCGATGGAGGACTCGTGAAAAAATGGCAAGCATATATCGTTCCCTTGGCGTCAAAGTGTGGTTGTGGCACTCATTTAAGTTGCACAACGGCACTTATAGTGCCGTTGTGCAACTTAATTGAGTGGCACAGCGACACTGTAGAGGCAAGTGGACGATAGCAGTGAAGGCTTGTTTAATCTACAGTGACGAAGAAAAACAGACGACGTACTGCACAAAAACATAAAATCGCGAGGTCTACACCTTTAATAGTAGTGGTGTAATGGCAGTTTCAACGAACAGTTCGAACAAAATGCAGATATAAACAGGATTTTTGTTGGCTTATTACAAAAGCGGTGGCGAATCCAGGTGGCGAAGTACAAACAAACTTCATTTGACAATTTATCAAAATATTTCCCATGGATAACATTCCACTGGTCTCTCAATATTCAGTATATAGTAATTGACCACCGTTATAATTTATGGATTCGCCCACTGAAGGATTTTCCATGATGTTACGTGAAGTCAACTGTAACCTTACGATGTTGTAGAGGCATGCTCTACATCTACGTGTGGACAGATTTCAAATATTTACTTAAAATAAGCTGAACTTCAAGTCAGATCTGCAGATATTAGGTAAAGTATAACATTGTGATACGTCGTGTTATTGCACCTTTTTGTGCCACATTGCGTTTCTCTGTCTCTTACTGATGATATATTAACATACAAGTTATAAATGTTTACAATATATTATCTACATATTTGTACATAGCCAAACATTGCACATTAGCAGACCCATACGGTTTCAATGTAAATAAATTGATGTGAGCACCATTGAAATGAATAGAAGAAAACTACGCTATACAAGATAATCCTGTCTGAACCTTCTATTTTCTCACATTTTTCAAGAAACTAAAAAATCAGTAATATGACAAATTACAATCCAATAATTATACTTTAATGCTTGTTAATTTTATATTGAATTTGATTGATTTTGAATATTTCCTAATAAAATTATTATCGGTGAAGTTGAAGGATTGACTAGGATATTTAGACTATTTACAAGCATGAAAGGAAGTGAAAATGCAATTCTAAGTCGCCATTATCCAACTCAACAGTTATGTATGATTGTGATAAGGAATTGTCTACAACCATTCTCCAATGAGCCAGATGAGAAAGACATAGCGTCCCGCTGGACACAAAGTGTCCTGACGGTTACTTCAGCAAGTAGCCGAAACGACACTTTGGTTGCAATGGCACGATAAGACGTGAGTATTACTCTCATATGTTATAAGTGAGTGTTGAGAGGGAAGATCCGATCAGAGTGTGACAATCTTCCTAGGTGGTTTAGACAGTGCACCTTTGGCTGTATGGCAGCGCAACTGAGCATTCCTAGTTTTATAAGCACCCAATATGGCTGCGTTTATCCCTTCTCCATTCAGTCGTTCCAAGGTCCCCTGCACCCCCTTGGTAATAGCTGTGATTGCTGATATACGTTTGTGTACGAGGCCCTCAATAGGGCGCGAATCTCTGATAGCCCGCTCTGTAGATGGCTCCCTGCGAACAACGAAAAAGTCAGATTAGTCATATTATACTTACTCAAGATACATTAGAAAACAACGCCATTGGGGCTACTTTTGTCGAGGAAACGTTGAATACGCCTAAATTAAAACGTACATCTGGCGTGATAAGCCAACATGGATGGTAGTACCTATGTCAACATTTTACCATGGTTTCATTGACGACAGAAACTGTAAGCATACTGATGTTGGTTCAATGTTGGGTCGTCGTCTGATCCATCATTAAAACAGCATCAGCATCACGCTGGTTCTTCTCAAAATAGGTCTAAATGTCGCAGCAAACACGATACATCAACCTAATGTTAGTCTAATGTTGGGCCAAAGTGGTAGACAGTGGACCAACATTGGGTTGATGTATCGTGTCTGCTGGGGTAGTTTTAATATATATATTTCTTATTCTAAATGAATTGAAAAAAATGCAAAAAACTTCATTACTTACACTCAACAGGTGTTTAATCTGTTTTAACCACAAACTGTGTTCAATTATCGACATTGTCGCTTCTGTGCAGAATATAGGCTCAAGTCTTATAATGAACACCGGCCCCATTAGTATAGACTAGTTTGTATCAAACTGTTGGATAATTTATTCAACATTATAGGAACGCTCGAGATATTACATTTATTAAATGTAGTTACAAATTTCACCATTAATTTTCAAATGTGAACAAAGACGATTTATTTTAAATACAGTACAGCAATAAAATCAATGCAGACACTGAAAGACGGAACGAAACGAAAATTTAGATATATCGACAACCTAATCGTTTATCGAAAATGTGCAAAGCACATCTACAGCAATTGAGGTAACATGCCAACTTCAGTTCAATAAAGTATGTAACATAACTGACAAAGTTGAAAACAACTCTTCGAAAAAAAAACATAAAACCATTACCATCACCTGATGTCCTGGAATCCTAGGATCAAGTAAACCAAACAGTTTATTTTTTTATTGATCTATTTGAATAATTTTGAAAGCAAATGATTACATAAACCCACCTAAAAGTCAGCGATTTATCCGAAAATCCAGGGTGTTAACCGTTGTTCCGCCCAATGCTTATTTCTATTTTTAATTAATTTAAAGCTGGAATTGCCAACGCAATTTCCAGCCTAATATGATGAAACATTTGTATTTTTATGAAAAAAATTAAACGTATCCCTGATTTATGAAAAAAATGAACGATTTGATTAGCAGCATCTAGCACAAAATATTTTATCATTGTATTTTTATTCGAATTGAAATTTGCTTGAAATTTTATATTAAGGATTAAGAGGGTCAACAACACTAACCCTAAACCCTTTAAGCCCTCACGAAGGATTAAAGCATCATTTTACATCCCTGAAAACAGATTTAATTTTCCTACAACTAGGGGTTTCAGAATGAAAATTTCCATGAAACTAGTTTACCAATACATGGCAATTTTCTTCAATTTCCCATCCACTTTAAATCATCTTCATCCAATACAAGTCGGGAATTGCGACAGCAATTCGCGGCTTGTAGTGGATGAAGATGACAATGTCAAATTCAGGCTTGAAAGGGTTAAAGCGCTAAGCGCTTTTAATCAATTTTTATTAGCAGATGCAGAATTAAAGCGACACAATCATCATCATTTTGGGTTTCAATATGACCATATGATCTAAACATGTCCATAGGCTAGAACTGCAAAAGTGTTGTAATTTTTGTGTTGAGCATTTACCGCATGTCGGACATGCATGTCCGAAATAAGAAATACGGGAATTTCGTCTCTATATCTCGCTTAACTGGTAAATGCGCAGCACAAATAAACGTTTACAGTTCTAGTCTCTGGACATGTTTACATCATATGGTCATATTAAGAAACCAAAATAAAATTAACGAAACAAATGTGAGTAATTTTAAACAATTGGTAGTTGTGATAGCGATAGCGAGACACCACTTGAAGTGGGTGAAATTTCAAATTATTAAATTTGTCTCAAATTTAACAAATGTGAGTAAGTTTCAACAACGTGGGAAATTGTGGGAACCCGTAGCGAAACACAACTTCAAGTGGATGAAAATTTAAATTATTTATTAAGGCGCTTTAAGGGTAAGGATACACAAGGATTGAGAGGGTAAACACATTAGGTTAATATACAGCGTGTTTTCACTTTCTTTTTCATTTGCGATGAGTACACTCACCCCATAGCCTGTGACATGTGCAGGTCCTATAGTATGGCCTAAATAAGGGTCCGCTGCGTACTCACGGCCGTAACTGGAAAGAACAGCACCACTGAAATACGAGTAAATGCCAGTGATATGTTAGTCCACAGCAAAAACAAACACACATTAGTATTAAATGACAGGTGTAAGTAGAATCAAACGGCATACAGCAACTGAAAAGGAATCAATACTGTTAATGAAGTAAACGACCAAAAAATTTGCAATAAAAATAAGAGTGAGGGATAAAAGAAGGAAGGAGTGGATGAAAGTGTTTACGACCTACTGAAGTATTGAGAGCTAAACTGCCGTGCAAAGACAAACAGCAGTAACTGCTTACTTTTAAAGTAATCAGTTGCTGCCGATTGGCTTCTGCATTGCAGTTCACATGGACCACCGTCTTGGCTTCCAGTGTATTGATGCAAGAAACGCACAAAAAATAATAATACTGATGCATTATTGCGAACAAAAATGTGAAAATGCACACATGCAATACCAATGTACAGGCAGTTACTTATAACACAGAGATAACGCCGTTACTTGTTACATATGAATACATACATATTTATATACTACATTAATGTTTCCAGGAGAGTGCAACCTAGTCCGTAGCTACAATAATAAACAGTATGAGCAATGCAAACATCAAAGCATGCAACCCAGGTTAGTAGTTTAAATAAACAGTATCCACTAACTATTTGCTTCCCCAAATAATACGATATCATTAACTAGAACAGGTCTATAATGAGAGTTATATGACAAAAATTTACCATCATTAATGAATTTTGTTTTACAATAATTTTAATCTACTCTATAATGCATGTCTTGATGCCAATGTTTAGTCTTCAGACAAAAAGCAATTAAAAGTAAATACCCCTATTATTTGCAGACACGACGAGATAATCTTAGTACCAGTGATACAGAATTTATCAGTCATTCAAGTGATCAGGTCAATTATAGAATTAGGTCTTAACAAATGTGTGCGGGTTGCCCGTATCATATTGTAAATCTCATTATTGCCACTCAGAACATGCAAATCATGTGAGGAGGGGGCATGCTCAGTAATATTTCATGATTTGTCTTTTTTGAGAAATACTATTGGTAATTATATAACGCCAGTTGTGAAAACAACAAATTACCACCAACACCATAACATCAGGTTACCGTATACAGATGCAAATAAAGTCTACTGCATTTGCGGGTGATCATACTCTAGTACTGGGTCTTGTTTCATTATTACCATGCAACAATCAAAGCTCGTGGAATGTGTATCCCACTGAAGAAATACAGTTCCAAGGCAAGGAATTCCTGTCCTCTTCAATGTTGGCTCAATCTTGGGCCAGCGTCGTAGACAGTGGTCCGACATTGAGGCAGCATTGGCTTTTCTCTCCCTTTGTCTGGTCATTGCATTCTAAGGGTCCAGGGCGTTTTAATAACATACCCAGCTAACACGAGAAGTTGACTAAATGCTGGGTCTCCGTTGGGCCAGCGCCGTACACGGTGGACCAATGGTTTACAAGCATTGGGCCAACCTCTCCAGTTTGTTGGGTAACTTTCAGGACAGCAGCGTGATCTTCTACAATTACAGCATGAACGTGGGACAGTGACAGTTGAGATTTAAACTTATGGATATGGCTTTGTTGAAAGCGCATCAAGGAACCATATGTGGAGGATAAATTATACTTTACAACTCATTCCTAGTTTGGTGAAACATATAGTTGCAATTTTCACCATTTAATGGTTCTCATGGCATGGACATATTTGGTGGACTGTTGATATCGCGCGGTTCACGTTGGTGGACAAAGTAGCACGGGATTTGGCAAACGCTGACTCGACATTCAGCCGTGGCAGCAGCGCCGTCCCCTTATTGAATCAGAACTGGGCCAACGATTCGCGAGACTGGCTTGGTGTACTGCGAAATCGCACGTTTTGCTAAATATTAACCTCTGAAGACTAAACACAGGCAACTGTTTCATGATATTGTAGACAAAGGGAGAGGAGTACAAGACATACCCGGTAGCAGCATAAGTAGCCGCCGTAGCTACTGCGGGGATTGTGTACCTGGTAGCTGCAGCAGCGTAACCTGCAGCATATGGCTACAAAGCAAAGATAAACATTCATCATTCAAAAATACCAGTTAAGGCTTTGTTGCATTTCAACCAAAATCGGGAAGAAAAGAGGAAAAAACTGAAAATGCTTAAAAACTGTCACATAACTAGCAGGTGGCAAACAGTGACTGAACTTGCACATATGTATGTATATATATATTAATATATGCAGATAAATATGCATACATATCAATATGCATATCAACATAAATATATATTCCCATATACACATGAATATATGTATGCATTAATTGCCCATATAGGAATATATGTGTGCATATATAATTATATATATTATATATTGATACATCTGTATTTATATGTATACTATATTGCATGTATGTATATTTATGTAATGTGCATATATATACATATATGTACATATAAACCTATATATACACATATACATTTACATAGTTATACAGATATATATCATACATATATATATATAGATACATATTATGTTACATTCTCATTATAAATTACCACACCCATTCCTCCAGTCACAACCATTCCACAGGATTACATAAATGATGTGAGAGTTAACATGACATACTATGAAGATCTATCAATTACCTCCACTCAATTTGTGCATGTCTGATTTGGTTTACAGTGATAGAAAATGTGCAAAAGCAGAAGAATGGGGGTAAGTTTAGAAAATATGAAACTACATAGGTTAAACAATTATTTTCTCTGGATTATTATTATCTAGGTCAATAGCTCTTTAGGCATATCGGCATAAGTTAGTAAATTGGACATGTTTTTATTAAATTTGTATTGACATTCTTATATTACCTTCAACAATGTCATTCATTTATCATATTTATAAAATCGGAAAAGTGCATTTTTGTATCGAAATAATCAGCGTTTTAAGTGAAACATTTTACAAATCCTACAATTTCAAGCACTATATACAATATCAAGATATTATTTACAGGTTTCTAACACTATCATAGCACATAGTACACAATCATATGATGATGGTATAAATTAATCAAATAAATCAATTAACACCCGTAAAACACTCGTCACACAATGACACAGAAAATCATGTTATAAATCAATCAATCAATGCCTTACCGGCAAACCATTCATTAATTACCTTCACTATTTCAATGAAGCATAATTAACAGGCCTGTATAATCTCTCTTGTCGGTGCAACAAACATGACATACTAAATAGATAATTTCATGCACTGTGCCAAGTTATAGAAGTACCATTTCAATTATAGTTCTCAATTTGATAATAATCAGCAAGGTTGCATCATTGATCCAACACGGGGGAAGTGCTAGTTACATGCATTATATCCTAGGTGTTAAAATGATAAGTCACTAGAATGTCTGACCTGATATCTTTCTGCTAGCGCCGCCTGTGCCAGGTATGGGTCCTGGTAAACACCCCTGTGCAACAAAAAACACACAACATCCTGTATGACAACAAGCTCCTCCTTCTAAAACTAATTTAATCCTTTCATCGAGCGCTAAGCACACGACTTGTAGTCGTTTTTATAGGTTTTAAAAAATGTGACGAGGATTTACAATATTTTTTAAGCAAGCATACAACATTGTAAAAAAGAAAAATACATGTACTATGCGATACGCGAAACCGGAAATAATGTGTACACAAAATCACTTTTTACTAAGTTATCCTGTACCTTCAGTTGAAAATAATATATTTTTGAAAATGACTTTACCATTTTTAGAGGCATAGTATGCACAAGCCCACAAAACAATACTCATCCAGAAAATTGTTATTTTAGGGGGGAGTTTAAGTGAAAGTAATGCAGAATTGTTTGGCGAGCTGTTTGAGTTGTACTTACGTTGCATAAGGCAGTCCCGTGGCCGCCGTAGCAATAGGTGTCGGATGTCTCATAGCTGCCGCCGCTGCCGCCGCAGCCGCCACTGGGTATACCCCCCTAACTCGCCCCCTCGCAAGGGCCGCCCCCCGTAATGCTACAGCTGAAACAAGATCACATAAGTGTGTGTAAACGAGATCATATTATAAAGATGGGAGACAAATTCATTGTGAGCTGAATATACACTTGTATTGTAAATTTAGCAAGCAGATAACTAGAAAATGTGATTTGAGTGAATCAGAATGTGTTGTTACTGCAACTTCAGATGGGATGGAAGAATTAAAATTGGAAATTAACAACTCGTGACGTGAACATAATGTTTCTACAATCGACACAGTTACAGCAATTTATGTATAATTACGATGATTGAAGGGATATATAGGCCTATATAGCTGCCACTAAATACCGTGAAAAGGTACTGTTTATTCGAAAGGAAGATCACAAATATATTAGCTGAGCTTACCATTTGGAACAGGGATTGGGCTGGCTGTTGGGTTCTTTTTTGTCATAACTCTCGCAGTGGCATTATTAACCTACAATGCGAGAAACATACAATTAGTATCATTTATCACCCCCTTTAACAAAATCGTTATTAA
This sequence comes from Flabesymbios commensalis, assembly GCA_964017125.1. Lineage (NCBI taxonomy): Eukaryota > Metazoa > Annelida > Polychaeta > Terebellida > Flabelligeridae > Flabesymbios > Flabesymbios commensalis. The sequence continues at coordinate 98,984,631 of OZ024904.1, read as the reverse complement.
TCGCTAATTACGCCCCTCCCCCATTTAATTATTAAATCTATTTAACCCACTTATTTTTTTCCCCAAATTAATCTTTCCCTCATAAAATCTTAAATTGTATCCAATTCAAAAGAACCCCCAGTGATTTGAAAATAATTAAAATTATATGACTTGTTCTGCGTTACTTTTCATTTATTTGAGGCTGGAATTGCTAAATCAATTTCTAGCTTCAAATTATGAAAAATATTTCAATTTGTTACAGAGAATACATATTGCCTTAACTGAACATGAAAATATGTCGTCAGATAAATTGTATTCTCGAAACGTATATAAATATTGGTCTAGCAGGACAAGGGTCACGTCAAAATACAAAATGGCATAATCACACGCTATGAATCTAACTTGATATATTTATCCCATAAAACGCTAAATGATATATCTTAAATTATAACCCACTTGAAGTTGTGTGTCGCAGCCGCGACCCACAACTTAAAGTGGGTGAAAAGAGTATAATGAAACGCTATAAATCTCACTTGATATATTTTAATATATTGATGTTTGTATTTACATATTGGACATATGAACCACTAGCGAGCTTGACTCGTATCCAAGCATATCTCCCTGTAAGCGGCCCACTGGAAGATACCCTTGATACGAGTTTACACGATTGTCAAATAAATTGAATTATACATGTAGATTTTATGTTCATGCCTAAGGCAGACAATACGGATAATAAAACACTCCATTTACTAAAAAGAAAAACGATTATTTAAACTTTTGGGGCGTGGAGCTTCGATATAACTGTTGCCTGTCATGCGGGTACAATCCCCGCTTGGGGCATGTTTTCAGAGAAATATATTGTTTCTCCCCTCCCAACGCTGGGACATCGTTGTTTCGATGGTGTGTTCATAGGCAAGGCAGTTCACCCTAAGGTGCTTTGATTCACTCAGATATAAACGAGTACCCGATAGGACAGCGATTACAATGTGTATGATAAATCCCTAGCACCAAAATGGTTGAAGGCATGTATGCTCCCCGGGGAGTTGAAATAGCACACGAATGAACAGGTTCCGTGACCGGGGGTAAATGTGCAAGTCGGCTGCAGAGGCTCAGAATCAGAAATATCCGCTCCCTTTACCCTTTACCTATTGTATTAATTAATTATTAAACGACGGCGAAATCAGTCAATCCATTTTATTTGTCGAGATTGCTAACATGGGGGTAATTTCCATAACACAGTCAACGAGGATATTAAGATATACAGCGATTGTGCTCGCGAGGTAGTAACACACGAAAGTGATAGGTGGGCTATAAATATTTGTTTATAGAATTGGTTTGAGATCAGGTCATCACCAGCATACATATCAAATTTAAGATGGATATAAACCGGTGAATTTATCGTGTTTAAATTTCCAGAATGTTTGTTATTTTAAACACAACTATCGTAAGTCCGAATTCTAAATCATAATTTATCTCCAATCTAGTTGCAACAATATACTGGACATTTACATGAACAGATCCTCTTCGTTAAACAAGACTGCAGAGTTAGTTCTTTTAATAATAACAATATGTAAAATCCGAGGTGCGAAATGAATACATAACTGCACGCTTACTGTTAAAATAACATATAATGTTCCACTATCTTTAATCGGAATAGGAACTAACTACACCGCTCGCGGGCACCTACATCGATGTGCATGCGTACACTAAGCTACGCTCCTTCACCTTCTTTCAAAGGTGTTGATATCGGTACAAAAGGTCAGGGCACTATACACGTTCTAGTCAATTAGCATTTTGAAATGTGTATAACGCCCGCTAGTGGTTCATAAATTGTAAACAGGTCTAATATGAAATATTAAGACAAAGAAATTATAACAACTATTAAATATGAATTGATGCACACAAACAATATATACGCAAAATATATGAATAATTAAATACGCATACATAATGCTATATATATTGAGTGTGTGATTTTTAACTAGTATTATAAATGCTATTTAATATATATTTAACATACATGTATGTAAAAGTGTTATACCAGCATCAAGAAATGCCAGCAGCAAGAGTGATCTGATGGTTCATTGGAAAGGCAGAAAAATGTCACTGAATTAACAATACAAATCATAATTGTATGGCTGTGAAATGGGGGTGTCTAAATGCATTCAGGAAAATGCAATCTAATGCATCAACATCGATAAAGAATGAACATTCACTAGATGCTCATATTTTGAGACACTGCATTGGCACAAGGTGAGTCAAAATGCACCCAATATTATTACTGAAGGGGGTGACACGGGGTCAAAGTGGGGCGTACAAACCAGGTACAAGCCACGGTGGCAGAATTTGAAAGATTTTTCACAACATTTCAATCAGTCAGTCCGACGAGACGACTGCAAAAGCAAGCCAGCATAAATATTTTGAAAGTGACAAAATGTATACAACCACATTGCATGTCAGGCATTTCTTAATACTGCCACACATAATGTATAGAAATTATACAACTTAGCATTTAGTGTGTGCTACCACAAATGTAAATAACCATGCACCTCAATTTTCCTTCCCTCAACCACAGTGCCGTTCAATTTCTCTCGTGCTCTGTCAGCATCAGCGCTATTTGCGAAAGTTACAAAACCGAATCCCTGCATGCATGAGGAAAATAAGGGACATGCATTAAGTCGTGCAAATCAACAAAACACAGCATTTTTTTATCAATGATATTTCATGCACAGTATATAATACAATGATTACATTAATTACAATCATGTACAACTTCTTCAGCTCATGGGAGTGAAGTTAATTAAACGCCAGACAGTATCTCAAAGTGTTACACATGCACCCGCGCGAGCCACTAGCATGCCCCAACCATGCTAGAAGCTACAGATAGTACAATCTCCGACAGCGGGTATGTAGACAACACTTGTCAAAGAGAACAATTATTAGCACAGGATAGTAGCAATGAAATAATCTGACCAGCTGGTTTGGCATAGAGTTCCTGCACGGTGTTCTCAAGATGGTGACCTACATCTTTGGCATCTCATTGGTCAATATCTCGACCAATGAGATGCCAAACATCTGTGTCAATCACTAAGAATACCGGTCATGATCGAGTAGGTACAGTTGGGAAAGAAAGAGACGTGAAAGCTCCTTGCAAGAGTTGATATATACACTAGAAATTATTAATTATCACTAGTTAGAGATAGTCACCTTTCATGAACATGAACTGCCCGTGTGAACATGTTCACGGGAACTGCGTGAAAAAATCCTTCCGTCATATTGTGTCCACAATAACTCAACTTTTATTTTCACTAAATTTCTACTAGTACACGTATACTAATAATTAAAGAGTTTCTACCAATATCCAAATCTACACTGAGTAACAAAAGGTAAGCTCACTGACAATAACGGAACTACGTTGTTACCAAAGCGGCAAGTTCAAGATAAACAGAGTGCAATATTTCTGCAAAGAGCCTACACTGGAAGAAGAATAAAGTGTGTTTAGGGCGAGAAGACAGAACAGACTAAGAAGCGTGTTACCCTTATCCTGCTATGTTTATTTATTTAAATTTTCACCCATTTGAAGTTGTGTCTCGCTACCGCGATCCACAACTTCAAGTGGGTGAAAATTACTCATATTTCTTTAATTTGTGACCAAACATTAGCAAATCTTCATTTTTGAGCACGATTTTTTTCCAATTACTGTAATTTAACCACGGTAATCAGCTGATAAGACAGATTAAAAACGACTATTGTCGTGATTAGCAGGCAAAGGGTTGAAGAGGAGCCCAACCTCCCTGCGTTAGGGTCTACTGCAACAGCTCCCTCTGCACTTAGCTGCCCGGAAGCAGTGGGTTAAAAATGAAAATAAAACAGAGAGTAAAAGAAAAGAAGAATCTGGAGATAAATGTAGACAAATAATAGTTGTGAAACGAGAAGAATCGCAAAGGAGAGGAAATATGCGAAGAGCCTAGTATGTGATCAGATGATATCATAGGAACAGCATGTCAGTTGTTGGCGCAAGAATGTTGACAAGGAATTGTCCGGAAGGTATATGTTATAACATATACTGTTCTGTTTTAATTTAACCATCTTAGGCAGTTTTTTTCATTTAAATTCAGCTTGAGGTGTAAATTGCTGTCATGTATCATGTTTATGATGACTTCCATCCACCATTTTGCATTCACGGATTTATTTAAGATATGCAACGTCGTGCATACCGCAGACAAGGGTGGTGAAAGGCTTAAGAGACTGGAAAATCTAGAAGGCATCCCTTGCGAAAACAGATGTATTAGGAAATACGCAATTAATATAAAACTCCAAACGTCTGACCAGCACCAACATCTGACATGAATCATTCAGCACATATTTTAATTCAACATCTTATAATGCATCATGTTAACACTTACATAAGGTAAATATCATTCAGTTAAATTTGACATAAATGGTGTCACACCTACTTAATGAAATAGAAGAGTACTACACCTCTCATGGCAACACAGGGAAAAAATGAAGCACTGTGCACCAGATCAAGCTCTGCTTTAAACCCATGCTGGTAATTTGTGAATCATTCAAGCTCTGTTATAATATATTACTAGCCACATGTCCTAGGTACCAAGCGTCAACTGTATACCATGTTACATGATGCACACAATCATCATTTCCAAGGGGTGATTACAAATTCCAGTATAATACTAACGGGTTCCAATACATGTTTAAGCCAGATGAGCTTTCAAGGTCCACAGCTCTCCATCCTTTCACTGCACGACTTTAAATTGAAAGTATTTTTCTTTACATTAAAAATATGAAAAAATATTTAATTACAGAGCTGCCTGCAGAGGCTATTAGATTTTCCCAGTAGTAGTCAACAACTAAATGTTTTGACAGGCACAAATTGTCAGCTATTTGTTTTCGATTTGTACAGATTTGATGGTCGTATTTCAATTTGAATCAAATTTTAAATACAAGATGGTCATGATGATACTAGTGGGAATAAATATAGTTGAATTCTGCAATATTATATGATTGATGATCGTAACATGACAAGTGGTAGATTAATAATATTAATCACCTTTTCAAACAATAACCTCAGACAATAGTTCTGACGCAGTAAAAATAGAAACATGCATCTCATCTTGGCATTGAATGTGTACAATGAGGGATAATTAACGTGATTAAATTTCGGTTTCTCATAGTTGGTTTAAAATATAGATTTTCATTAAAGCAAGAAAGATGCATGTTTCCGTCACATGGGGAAAGTTGTCTTATTATATTTCACACAAAGTTATATCGTCTCCTTGCACCTAGAGTGTGGCATGTGAAAATCGAATGAGTGGCACATTTGACACTTTAACCGCAAGTGGCTGATATAATATAAGAACATGTAAAATAAGTGGCTTCAAATGTGATTACATCTTACGGAGAAATTCTGATGACAATAATTTGCAGATGATTTCCAGATTAAAGTCCATAGTAATCACATTTTTCATCCCACTTTTCAAATAATTTAAATATTATTTCAGAGCTGATAATTTCTCAGTAAGCGTTCAATTTGTAGCATAAATTTCGCTCAAATAAATCTTGCAGAAAATTACGCATTAATACTTTACACACATACCCAGCTGAGATATGTATGACTGGCAGTGACATTATACACAGCAGTGCAAATAAAAACAGCAGTAACAGTATCACACTTTTCAAGTAAGCTGTTGCTGCTGTCAGCCTCTACACCACAGTAACTACCCAAGTCATTCATCACTAGTGCTGGGCAGGGCAAATTACATAAAATAATTGTTTTACTGTTCCAAAATAATTCCGAAGAAAGTATATTAATTAGGTTAACCCTTAAAGCGCTACAATAAATAATTTAAATTTTCACCCACTTGAAGTTGTGTCTCGCTACCGCGAGCCACAACTTCAAGTGGGTGAAAATTACTCATATTTGAGATCAAACATTTGCAAATCTTGATGTTTAAGCACACATTTGATTCCCAAATAGCTACGATTTAAACGACAAAAAAAACGGATTAAAACGACTATAGTCGCGCTTCGTGGTTTAAGGGTTGAATAAGACACCATTAGCTCTGATGTTTGATTAGTGGATGCAAACATACCTTCGATCCTCTTTCATTGAAGATGATTTCCACGTCTAGGATAGTCCCAAACTGCGCAAAACACAAAGCAAAATTAAATTCTATGTTTTTGTATAATTATATAATCACATAATATGAAGATTACTTACATGTAGTTGTATTAAACACCTCGGTGGATTTTCCATCTGGTGATTCGCTACATCGTCTTTTTGCAATCAAAAGGTCATGTTACTTGATAAAGCAGCAGATGTGACCTCTTAATTCCAACAGGATGATATATGAATGACGATGTAGATTACACCCCGCGAAAAAAGTAGCCGACCCGATGCCGGTTCAATGTTGGTGCAGCGTCTGAGACGTTGCACGACATTAAACCAACATCGGGTAAGCACACTACGTTTGCTGGGTACAAATCACCCCACACCAGATGTCTAATAATAACAAGTACATATTCTTTTAGCATTGTATTTCATTAGAAGTAAAAAAATATTCTTATTACGAAAATTCAAAGTAAACAACAGGTAAAATAATAACATAACCTTTTTTTCTATGGTGGAAGACTTCTGATTGATTAGAGAGGAACATGCAAAAATGGTAACTTACACCTACCGCGAGGAGATTTCTAAGGTCAGCTTCCCTAAATCTGAACGGTATATTTGACACATGTAACCGTTTTGGACCTGAATTATTGGCCGACTGTGAGGGCGAGGAACCAGGCTGTGAAGTCGCGGTTTCATTTTCAAGTTCCGTTTGCTAAAACACACCGTTGGAAATGACCAGTGAAATTAATTCAGGAGACAGTGTTACATCAGACGAAAAAACAATAGCTCCCTGCAACACCATCACCTAAAATATAACCAGCTATCACAACAAATATAGACCACAACTACACGACTAATACTAAAAAAAACCCTTGAGCAACCCGAGAATTAAATTTAATTATGTGATTCTGTAAAATATTTAAGCGTGATATTTCTAATTAAAACTTGAAACGATTTAATTGATTGTAACATTTTCTATTAAATTGAATTAATTTATAAATTATTCCTCATCCTGGCGTATAATATACGTATTCAAACCTTGAAGCGCTGAAATATTTTTAAATAACCCAAGAAAACATTTTTTTTAACTTGAAATCTCTCTAAATGTCTCTTCTCGCTACATTTGAATACCTAGCTATGTTACGGGTCTACGGACAGTATAAATAGTTTACTCTTTCAGCGAGGGGATCGACTTTAGACGTCAGAATCTGACTTTAAAGTCGGTCCCCGCGCTGAAAGGGTTAAAGGATTGACATGATACATACAGCCTATTTGGGAATGGGATTAACCGTTTGAGCGCCAATAACGAATATAATCGTTTTTTAATCATGTGGATGCTAGTAGATCATGTGGATAATTATGATCATGATAATGAACAAATTGAGATCTGAAATTTAACAAATACGAACAATTTTCAAACAAGATCAGCTTGTAAAAGTAGGCGGTATGACGGTTGAATAGAGGTAGTTGTCATTGTTGCATAATCAAGATAATGACAAATACTTTCAACCCGTTCTAAGGAGACTGTTTATACCACAAAAAAGAGTATGTCTTTACCCCTTCAAAACAATTTAAAAATGTTATTTTTATTGTTAGTTTAAGGATTATTCAGATATTATTAATTTTGAGTGAGAACTCTTTATTTTAAAATAACTTGATTCGAAATTATTTACTTAATTTTATATTAAGCCTATTATTATTCTATTTCTACTTGTTTTTATCTAAGCCGTTTATAAAATGCAGGATAGAGAAAATATACTATTAAAATGAGATTTAAATTATTACATGTTGCAATATTTTTAATAATTAACTTTTTTCCAGGTAGATTTTCCAATATTATATTTAGAGATGTTTTACCAGATGTTTTACACTCAGGTACAACTCTACTACAAAATAGTCTTAAATGCAAAACATATCATTTCTTTTTAAAACAACACGTTCACAAATTAGTAATCACAGACAATGAAATAATAACAATGTTAATAATGTTAATATGTGATATAACATGGATTGAAAGAATTATCTTGAAAACATCTTATTCTGTATAGCCAACAGAACCGTGTGAAGATACTAACAATAAAGTAATAATGTAAAAAAAGTAAAAATGAATAAAAATAAGAAGGTGGACATTTCTTTTTTCAACCTTTGCCAGCAATATAAAAATACACGAAGATGATCCTTTATTTTGTGAAGTCACAAAATTACAATAATCCCAGCCATAACAATTATTTCCCGTAAACATGATGAACTGATAAAACGCTATAGCCTTAAAATTACACCCCCGATTTACAGTCTGGTTCTGTATTGAATATACATCCGCTCAAGCTAATATACCCCCTCCCCGTTTAGCATTTTTAACATGCTAGATCGGGGTGTGTTTACAAGCATATGCTATTATTAGAAAAGTAGAGAGTAAAAATTTGTGATTATTATTTGTATATCGTCAGCATCAAAATTGTAATAATCTGATAATATAATCTGACTATGGACATACAAGATAATCCATGAGTTGATTAATAGAGAGAATAATACTAAATTCTATGAATGTTAAATAATCAAGAGCAAAAAATACCATGCAAGCATAGTTAGTTTTCAATTAAACTGTTGTTAAAATATGTATTCTAATGAATGGTATAGTTGTGTGTCAAAATTGGTTAAATTTTTATTTTATTGAAAATGATATATATAGCATAAATACATCAAAATAGTGACATCGCCTAAATGATGAGAATTGATTAATAATTTTAAACATGGTTGCTTTTTAGCATGATTTTTAATTTATTTTTAACTTCAAGAAAGGTAAACAAGCAATTTATTTCTTAAAATGTGATCATTATAGACCACCCTTGTGTACATATTTTAATAAACCCAAGTTAAAAAGCTACTAACTGATTTAGAGCGCTGTAAAAAAGTTGTTTTTATTTACTAATTAGAGAAGGTTGACAAAATTGTATATTCCTTGTTTTATGTAGTTTTTTCACAATCTGGTTGAAATGAAAATCCCGAACCAATTGATAGTAATGATTGATAGTATTCAAACAGTGATGTATCCAAACATTAAATTGATTGTGTAAGTATTGTGAATTATTAGTTAACTAAAAAAAGGAAACAAAAGCAGGAGTTGGCCACATCTAATTAAATAGAGTTAGTTACATTGCAGTTGCGGATTTAGACATGTTACGCGAGTCGCTCAATGTTGATCTCATGATGGCCACACTCTGTGACGCTGCCCCAGCCTTAACCCAGCTGTTTGAAATGGCCAAGCTCTTGAGATCAACACAAGAAACACAGTACCGAATAAAACAGATCTCGGCGATTGTATTTTTTTTTTATATCATAACCAGATAACATAAAAGTGGGTAGGCTACCCATGTACACTTCTGACAACACAGCAAGAAAGAAGTCGGTTATGTTGGTTTAAAATTGTGTGTGACATTAATTGGAATGTACGATATCTAAACAAATACAGTAAGGTACTGGAGATATATATCTATATACTCATATTCCTTAATATACTGCCCTACATAGCCAAAAGGCAGTGACTGCTTTTTGGCTTTGTAGGGCAGTATACATGTACTTGTGTTAGAAAATAGCTTAAAAAAACACTAAAATTATTCAGTGATATTGATCATCCAGACAATGATGATATAAATTATATGCATAATTTAACCAACACACAATATACATGATTGATTAGAATCACTGTGCATACTACTAAACATAGTCTACATCCGCCACTGCATAGTAATGACTAAGGGGGTCAGGGGTCACAACAAATTGAATAATAATAAATGGGAATAATACCCGTAACTCGGCACAGGATGATGCGGGAACGAGACACTACAAAACAAAAAAATAATGACAGTTACACTGGCTTGTTTCATACAATCAACATATCTCAAACCAACCAACCTGCAAAATAGGGGGGTTGCATGTAATTTACCGTTTACAAAGATCTAAGAGCTATAACAAAAAAATCGCTACTATGTATCGATGGTGAAAGTGCAAAACATCGAATCTACGTCCTCTGAAATGATCACAAAAGAGGCTTGCATCGAAGTGTGCTGAGCCGCAGAAACCGAGCAACTAAAATTAAAGCTCCTGGTATTTAACTTACAAATGATAGTAATCGCCACCTGGTGAGCAAGTATGCATAACCAGGCCAATCTTTGTCTGTGATTGGTTGCTGTCACCCTGGCCATACATTGTTTACAGACGATGTATGATAATAATGATCAATGGTGCACATAGACTGGCATCTAGACAAAACCCCAGTATTTAACACTTAAAACGCTGACATATTTTTGTATAAACCATGGAGACCAGAGTGATTTTTGCATTTGAAATCATCGTAATCTCTTAGTCAGCTCTTTCTGATTCACATTTAGAGCCACAAAACAGGCTGACAACTGCCTCAAAATGACATAATAATTTTGTATTTTTAAGTTATTTTTGCACTTCCACCGTCGGTATATAAATGAGAGCATTGCTGGGACTGATCGCTACTTCAGCCACAAATAACTGTCATTATGACATGCTACGAATCGCCATGTATTACATCCAGACAGTCATGCTATGACAAATGAGAAAGAAAGATAAAACAATAATCTTTGCGTAACAGTCATTCAAAAGCTACTACATTCCGACGTTTTATTCGAGGTACTTGATATTTTGAGGCAATTTAGACGCACAAAATATATAGATCCTATATTTGAGTTTATATATATTTATGTTCATATATCATCATTGATATGCAAACTAATAATTACAAACAATGAAATGAGAAATCATAGATCACCCATGTTAAAGTCGAAATGTATGATATTGCGAAACGCTAGGGGGGGGGGGGGGGGAATAGGTCAAACTAAAATAATATTTTTGTATGTGATATGGTGGCATGCAGTGGTTCGATTATCACTGCACTAGTGTAATAACTCACGGCTCAAAAGATTAGATCTGTTTGTATAACATTAAATTGCGTCGCTCATAAGATACGCAAATCCATTAGATAGGATGTGAAGCCATTTCAGAGAACGTTTTTGTTCATGCCCCCCAATAAACGCGATGCAATGACACAATGTCATTTGAATGTTGAACATCGTCTGCCCCACATTAAACCAGCATTGGGCCAATGCCCCATGTTTGCTGGGATAACACACTGTCAATAAGGCTACTCGTAGGCAGGGAATTCATAGTTCACAAACTGGGGAGCAGAGGAGGGCGATCCGATGTGAATTTGATTTGGCATCCCGCAATTTTTCCAGCAAACACAAAACAAAATTTTAAGATCGTTAAGTCTTCTCACAATAACGAGGGTTAGGGGGGGGGGGGGGGGCACACACCGATACATTTACGAGTGTCAAATAATCCTTTTAAAACATTTTATTTCAACAATTCAGTTTCAATGTGTTCCTCACCCCCCCCCCCCCCCCCCAACCTCTCCCTCTGAATTCACGAACCGGGGGAGTCACTGCCATGAGCAAAGAAAGGCACGTGCTCGGGCGATCATAATAAAATACAGGCTCGGCCTTGCAAAAGCGCACGGTTAAGAAGTTAAGTAAACTTACAGTTTGCTGTTCGACTCCATTTGTGGTGAGTGTAACTGGGGCTGGTTGTGACTGTTCCTTGAACTGAGCTTGTGGGTCTGTGACTGTGACGGGGGCCTGTGTGGGGATGGCTGCCGCGGCCGCCTGCTGCTGCTGATACTCCTCTATGCCAGTCTGAGTCGCGAACTGTGGATAGGAAGGCGTCATCTGGTTCTGTACCATGTGCTGAAAACAAATAATAAGGTAATAATAATAGCCCTTCCAACGCTGAATATTTTCTAAATAAACAAAGTGGTTTTTTTCAATTTGAAATCATCATAAATGTCAAGTTAGCTCTTCCCGATTCATTTGAATACCTATGTTATGGGTCAAGGGCCATTAGCAATAGTTTTACTCCCGCGCTGTAAGGGTTCACACCAACTGGGTTGAAAAAATCTAAAAAATTGTACACCAAACCACACGTTATGTAACATGTGCTGAAAGAAAAAAAATACGGAAATAAATGACACCAATTTGGCTGAAAAATCTAAATAATTAGACCAAACCATACCGCATTACATATCTGTATATTGGGTGTATAAATACATTTTATGCGAAACTACACACATAAGTGAAAAAATAGGTCCAATTCACAAAAAATGCACAAATTTCTCGGGAAAATACATTCAATACATCCGAATTGAATTAGTGTGAGTCTGATATAGGCCTATTGTGGTGAATATATCGGATATATTTTGCGACAGTGATAGCGAGTTATAAATTGGTACAAAAATGTGGAATTTGCTCGCTTAAGTATTAAGCGACAAATTACTCAATATAAACCATTATTAATAAAGCAAGTAACATATAGAACATATGCATTATGTTGCAAAGACTAGGCCTACACCACTTAAATGACGTCAACATGTTTAGCGTATATATAATCATGATATTAGGCATACAGAAACGTCCGGATAATAAACGTATATAGATGACGCGTAATAACTGATAAACATGATAAACAGGATAAAGACGTCAACATAGAACAATAACGTGGAAATAATAATATGACGTATACGTGGTATAGCAGCTGTATAGCTAGCACAACCAGGTCGAAATGCAGAACCTAGGAAACGAGACCAATGTGGCTACAATGTTGGCCCATTGTCTGCAACGCTGGCCCAACATTGCACCTACAATGGTTGAGCGTCTCGTGTTTGCTGGGAGATATTTATGGTATAATATCCGGTGTGGATGCGGTTTTAGTCCATGATGTGATGATGGCCCGGGCAGTAGAGACTGCTATGGCTGTGTATGGCAGGCGCATCAGCATGCATCTGATTATCACATCTTCTACGCAAACAATACCCACTGTAACTAGATATCAAGAGGAAATACAAGTAATAAATACCATCGCCATTGATATGGTGGATCTCTCAGGCTACTGTTGTTCAACTCAGGATCCGGGCATTATGTGCTAAATATGGTGGTATCTAACACCAGACTGGTTGTCTGTCTTCGCTAAAGCAGTCAAAATGCAGATGTAAAATCACATGCATTGGAGCAGCACCAGTCGGTTGGAGACGGGCCATAGAATAACCAGTTAGCTGTTGCCGCAGGCGTAGGATGGTTTGGTTGCTGTAACTGGTAGATGGGCAATACAGCTGCCAAATGTATGCAGCCGCTGTTGTTGGACACCCACATAATGTATGCATCATCTGTCCGCGAGAGGAATGTTATAGGTGGTAGAAGCCAGAACTGTGCTGTGCAAAGCCAAAAGGCAGTATCTGCAGATCGTGCAAAGTAACAAGGCAATATCTGCTTACTTTACAAGTAGCAGATACTGCGTTTTGCCTTTGCGGACACAAACTGATCATTACGGGGCCGGTTGTAATAATCTAAATAGCTACACTACCGGCGGACTATTCAGCACTTACGCGTGTCGTAAGTGAATATTATTGATCCGTGTACGACTGGTATACTGCGTGTAAAGGCAAACAGCGGTAACTGCTTACTTTTCGATTGAGTAGTTACTGCCGAATGCCTTTGCACGGAAGTATAGTAAATACAAGTATCGTGACGTATCCCTGACCTCAATTATGGAGTATTGAAGGATGAAATTATGCGCAAATATGCTACCAAATACAACCTTGATAATGGGGGCCTAACTTGTGTCTAAGATGTATCATTTTTTACATTTACCGTATAATATTAGAGCTTATTGATTGTCTGGCCATAATCAATCATCTCCTGATTAAATCATAAGTTCTGTGAAATAATTTATATTTCATTGTGGCACTATTATCAGTGATTATGCCCTAATAAACCAAAAGAAGACAACCCATTAAACAACGAACAGATGGTGTAGTCTGTTACTATATCAAATTAAAAACGCTGGCTAGCATAATAGTGGGGAGGAAATACTGTAGATTATGCGAAGCAATTAGTTTTATGTTTGAATAAATTAGGGCTCGAAACAGTTATTTGCTGTCACTTTACAAGCCATTAATTTTAATGACTTTTTCACGGCATGGGCACATCATAAACAGCTCTGTAGGCCTACATGCATTGCAACAACTTTAGTCTGCACATGGATTTTGCACTAAGAATAGCGAGATGCTACATGACCTGGTGCAACCCGAAGTATGTTACTCTCGTGCTTAGACAAACAGCAGTAACTGCTTACTTGAAAAGTAAGCAGTCACTGCTGTTTGGCTTTGCACGCCAGTAGTAAGTGAGTAGCAGTAACTGCTTACGTGAAAAGTGAGCAGCTACTGCTGTTTGGCTTTGCAAGGCAGTAGCTGTCAATGGGAAGTCCAGCTCTTGGAATTTCCAAATGTATCAACACGAGCGATGCACAGGAAGCAGATGGGTTTCTGGATTTAAAATGCTAGCTGCAAAGTTATTGATTTCTCAATGCCTAATAGGTTTTTTGTGTTATTTCCTGGTGTTACCAGCAATTATGATCACGACGTTATGCTAATAGATCGAATTTGCATAACGTGTCTGCCACGGTATATTCCATAGAATTTTTTTTACAGTCTAATTATATAATTCTACAGAGACCGAGCGGGCGGTCTATAATGGTAATTTCTGGCACTTTACCTGGTGAAAGAGAACCTCCATTTCGTGCGCAGCTTCCAGCGTACTCAAATTCGCTGTCCTATCAAGCAGCATACAGAATGTGCACTGTCTGTACGGTTACAGCGGGTGGCCAATTTTATCCTGTGTCGCCGAATGAATATCAACCGGGCAAACTGAGCGGCCTCCGGAGCCGGAGACTTGACTGTGTGTGGTGTGCTGCGGCCAATTAATGAGCGAGAGATGCAGATGCAGGCAGCGGTGGGTCAGTCAGGGGCCCCGCGGCTGGGCATGTACAGAGAGGATGCAGATACAGCCAGTGGCTGGCAGGCTGCCTGGCTGGCTGCCTGCCTGTATCCCCGGCCGGGTCACATTTTATTGACCACAATCGCCAGAGCCTGCCACCCGGCCAATCCGGCAAACACCAGACGTTTACCCAATGTTGGTTTGATGTTGGGCCAGCGTCGAAGACGGTGGACCAACATCAAACCAACATTGGGTGCTCACCGGGCAAACTCACTGCTGCCATCCACGCACACCCTACTCTTATCTAAACAAAGGCATTCCGAATTTCAGACGTAATAGTTGATAATAATTAGCAATGCCAGATGTATTTCGATTGACCTTCTGTCGCTGTATACATAACAGTAATCATGGTAATGTGCATTTATGTAGCCAATGTTATCAGTTGGTTATACACACATCTATGAATTTGCCATGTATAACATACATGTACCATATTATTTTATATAAACACATAAAAATACGCATATTAAAAAAATGCATATACTACATAATTCAAATATACCCAGTTTATGCTTTATATACAATAATATGTTGTGAGTATATATACTTACATACACATATACATATATATTAAAATATACTGATAAACATGATAAATATTATATAATATAAAAATATTTATATTTTTGTAAATATATATTTATATATATACCTACAGAATAATAGGTTTTACACTCAACAATGACATTATCAATAAAATAGTATTAATCAAGAACGTAGTGCTCGAAGGGTTAATCTCAGCTTTAGATACGTGCACGAGAAAGGATGCGGTATGCATGGTATAAGGGGTTAATCTGCTTTAGATATATGACTCTTTGCAGGAGAAAGGAGAAAGTGGGCGGTGCAGCTTGAGCATCTGGCAGCCTCGAGCATCTGCAGATATATACCCCGGGCCTGGAAAAACAGCCCATCTGCGATATATATATGTAAAGGTTGTGCCTTCCAGGCTTATGTGCAATATTAGCAAAAATCTGGTGTAGAGAGTAGACATGGTAGAGTGCTTGAAAGACGACCATCCCTTATTTTGCGTTTTGAATATATTGTACAATCTTGTCAAGTGAACAGGAGACTTTGAAACAATGTTCGGCTAATAATGGGCGGGCGTCGCCAGCGTTGGGCCAGCATTGTGTCAACGTTTCGTAATTGCCGGGTGGTGCGAGACCGGCTGAAAATGATAGCTTCTTTTTAAAATCACACGAGATTTGAAATACATGATAACCACGCGGGACAATCATAAGCTACCTCTCTTAAAATAAATAAACAGCAAGGGATTCTGGAATATCAAAGTAATAGTTTCGTTTTAAAAATCATTGATGGACAAATTTAGCGAAGAATTACGCGGGGCATGCAAATCAGCCAGTTTAGCCATTACTGATAACAGCGCGGGGACCGATTTTAGACATCAGAATGTAACGTCAGTCCATAGACGTCAGATTCTGACTTAAAATCGGTCCCCGCGCTGAAAGTATTAACAATTTCTAATAGTCGTAGATCCATCATGTCCATAGCATTATCCATAGGTATTCTAACTAGTAAGATAAATATTTCAGCGATATAAGGGTTAAAAAATCCCTTGAAATAAATACTGGTAAACGGAAAAAGGATTTCAGAATCGTACGTGACTTTAGCCATAGTTCAGTTTCGCAAGATTGCTTGCTCCCCCCCCCCCCCCCTTAGCATGCTAAAACCAAACTTTCATCCTGAAGAATGTCTTGTTTTATTTTATTGTTGTTTGCCTTAACATTGCAGAATGGAGACCCTCAACTGCTAAATGCATCTTCCGTTTTGTGTGTGCAACATGGTTGAAATAGTTCAATAAAATTACATTTCAAGCATATGGCAAACAACGCTAGCGATTAAACACCTTTTTCAAGCCATGACATAATTTGACAGCGACGATAAATTCAAATTTATGTGGTTAAAAGAGAGTTGTCACTGCAG
The DNA here is from genome assembly GCA_964017125.1 of Flabesymbios commensalis. Lineage (NCBI taxonomy): Eukaryota > Metazoa > Annelida > Polychaeta > Terebellida > Flabelligeridae > Flabesymbios > Flabesymbios commensalis. Next base: position 98,967,669 of record OZ024904.1, on the reverse strand, counting down.
TGCCTCCAATAGGCTAGCCATGCTTATAGTGAGCGGTGTGAGCGGTATGTCCGGTTTATTGGCGATCTATGTACATGTTTTATTACGGATATTATACGAACTCATTAGAAGTATCTTGAACTTCATAGTTGTGTCATTGAGCCTCAATATTGTTGAGAGATACTGGCGCTATAGAAGTCATTATATTTATGGAGATAGTAAAGGTTGTATCAAACCCTGGTAATACAATATAGACAATATCGTTGGTTACATCAAAACATGATCAAGGAGGTTATATATAATATGCCTCTCTTTTGACCAAAATCTAGATCCACCCGTGGTTTAGCCAGAACGTGAATCGAGGGGTTTTTCCAGGTTTATATTGTCGTCTTGTCCTCCGGGGGGGGGGGGGGGGTGGGGGGAAAGAGGGGATGAAATCAATCTGAATCGAGATGGGAGAGGAGGCAGTGCGGATTCAGGATCTGAAGGGGGATTTTGGGCAAACTTAAGGTGATTTTTTTTACAGGATATGGCAAATAATAGGGGGGGGGGGGGGGGAGGGGGCTGCTCAAACACTCAGATCACCCATCAGAAAATGTGTTGCTTCTGTGTGGAGGATTTTGCCAAAGTAAGCAGTTACTGTATGAAATGCACTGCAGAATACATGATGTCAACGACAAAGTAATTATGGTAATGTGGAATACCATAATAGTTAGGCATACCTAACTTTGCACTTTTGTCAGCCATGCAACAGCGCAGTCTAAATGTTTGGCCAGCATTGGGCTGATGTTTCAACTGGTAGTAATATTTATTGCCGGAAATACACAACAGGTGTTATGTATTGCTTCAACTACCAATAATAATGCCATCGTAACAGCAACATTCTGTATGAAATGCTATACCGTTTATACTTGAAGTTACAGAGTAGTAACTGCTAACTTGAAGAGTAAGCAGTTACTACTGTTTTGTCTTTTGATTGCACTTCTGCAGTATGTATATAAAACATGTAACGCAAATATCTCTCACAATGTGTTGCATAAAACCACGCTCTGTATGTGGCCAACATCAACCAATTAAACAGCTGTGGTGTCGCATTTTTCACCCTGGTGGCAGATGCAGATATGCAGCATGATATGACAAAAGTTACATTCTGAATAAAATATCATCTCATGATGTGCATTATTGGAGAAAAGTGACTGTATTATCCATATGAAATAAAGACGTTCACAAGATAACGACACTGTCGTGATCAAATTAAAAAAACACGTAATTTGCTATCATGTTGATTGTTCTATGTGATTTCAAATATGTAATGTGCATCAGTGAATGGTGATCAGAAAATATTACAGTGCATCAAACCAGGCTTCGAGCTTGTAGGTTCATATAACATGTATAAAGCCACCTGTTAAATAATGTGACAAGAGGGTGGGTCTATTGGAGAAAATTACGTAACATTATTATTATGTCAGTAATTTTTATTAGTTTTCAAATCTAACATGTCTAATAGCAGGAGAGTTTAGCCTTGAATCGGTTTGCTTTTTAGATATTTTTGTATCAATGGCATTAGTCGACTTTTTGAAATGTTGTGTATATGCCATGTATACTGCAGGCATCAATGTCTGCGGGAGAAGACGGGTCTTGATCTATATGATGATATATGTTAGTAATAGTTAGCCAACGTATCAAAAATACATGCATCCAGTCACCATGTTCACTGGCCAAACGGTTAAGTCAAGTCAAATCGGTCCCAAAACAAGATAAGTTGTACTAAATCTACAACATAGTCGTTCCTTGTGACGAATGCTTTCTTTCGACACAACATCGCAGGCGGCAGAAAAAATAGAGCTAATTGAATAATAAATATCAAAAGTAATCAGGCTTTGATGAATTATTTACACAAATATGATTCATCACATGTGTCAACGGTACAAAGAGCCTTTGTTTTAATGACATGTCAGTAGAATACACATTGTTACTACCATGCATGTACGTGAATGTCATGTTAATAATTCATGCCACTCGTGTGCATATAAGATGACATCCCTTCTGGTAACTCAACCCTTTAGTGTCTGAAGAGAATATAGTTAGCTAAAAATATAATCCATATTAAACAATTGAGTGCTGGTGCTGGTATCAGAAAAAACCAGTAGGATCTATCAATTACGGTTGCTTAGTGCCGTGTATTTTTTGTTAATAAATGAAATGATTTGATATCTAGTTGGGAATTGCGTTAGTCCCTGTATGTTAAATACAACAACAGATTTGAAACTTAAGGGGCTAGTTTCTAACCATCTGGTCTAAGCTTTCGATAGTGCTTCTACAAAATAGAGTGGATGGAAATCTACTGATGAGAACATTAATTGACCTGCATAGCAGGGATGCATAGTAAAACAGAGAAATAAATCGCCTAATTGGGAGTGGGATCAAACAAGCACGTAGGCCCACACATGTAAAATACGGTCGATAACATTTTCACATGTTCAAGGAGATCTCGCCAAAGATTAATTAGAGTGAGAGCACACAAGACCTGATTAACGGATGGTGTTCAACAAAAAAAATGTCTCGAGCTTTCCTCTGTAAAACTAGAAAAAAAGAAAAAAATAACTAGTCCAACAGTGTCCGACAAGCACGTATTGAATAGGATTTGTTGCTACTAAAAATTAATTGTTTCATGGCCTCGCATTGTTCGATATATACCATGTTAAACTAAACAGGCTAAGCTAGAAAATGTTGAGAAACAGTCTTTTGTCACTGTAACATTAAAATGTGTTATTTTTAGTAAGTGTCGATTATTTCTATACCGTTGTGACATTTGTCATGGAAGATATTATAATATTATCACCACTTGACACCTTATATTATGAATCATAATCATGGTGATTGTTCTATTGATTTCGCATAGCTTTAAGGTATGGGTATTATTACATCACCAAATTGTAATGGATGCCAAAATCTGTTTTTGATTATTATTTTGTTTCCAAAAGGTGAAAAATGGCAACAAGCAACCATTTTGAATTGTATTACTGTGTATTTGTCACGATGTAGTTATGATTGTGTAATGAAAATATAAAGAACAAAGTGAAAAAAAATTATATAATGATAAATAAATCCTATATTCCTTGATTTAATTGGGTTTAACAAAGTTAATTTCTCCTTATATTTTTGTTCTTGTACTTACACAATGTCGAACTGTAGTGTACAATGTGACAGAGAATGGTTCAACACGACAGTTACATGATTTCACTGAAGGGAAGGTCATTGAAGGTTAATACTACAAATAAAGTAAAACAAGGGGGGGGGGGGGTTTAAACGAGGCATAGAAGCCATGTGAAACGTCACTTTATTTCACAAGTTCAACACAACAAAGAATCCACAAAAAGCATAAAATCGTTTCCCAATGACAAATGTAAAGTAATGTATACTACATGCACAGTTGATGATGTGGGAACGGACCTCGGACCAGTCTCGAATACTAGACAGTGGTTCATTATAGAGCTGCAGCAGCATTTATTAGATTAGATAAGGTATCGTGTAAAGCAGATATCCACTTGCACTGGGAGGTCTCACCAAACGAATCTAGAAACATCTACTACATTCGACTACATACCTCCAATGAAAATGGAATCAGATTCTATTTTCCTTTATTCCACAGGAAAATATTCCTAATATATTTCGTTAATCTGTTAATTAAAAAACACGGTTTCATACGCTTCTCACAGTGACACCCATCAACACCAAATATAAGGGCAATGGGAGCAATTTGAATCGAATCCTGGTATAGATCTTATCGGTCACATATTATATAATAACCATGGAGATCAAAGTGGGTTTTTTTTCTATTTGAAGTCATCATAAATGTCTTAGTTAGCTCTTTTCGCCCCATTTGAATACCTATGTTATGGGTCTACGGCCATTATAATTGTTTTAATCTTTCAGTGCGGGGACCGACTTCAGACACCAGAATCTGACGTCAGAAAGTCGGTCACCGCGCTGAAAGGGTTAATAAGATGCTCTCATTCTTTTTAAGTTGTTTAGTGGGATGAGGGACTGATTCTCTTCCATTTTGTTGCTATGAGAAAAGTTGTGTTCAACATGTTCAAGGGAAAAATAAAAGGTAATCAAATAATAATAAAATAGGTATGTATTTCTCCAGTATCCATTTGAAAGGCAGTCAGATAAACGGTTTACAATATATGATTAATATACATACATATATAATATATATATATATATATATAATATATATATATATATATCGTATTATCGTATGAACAACTTTTCTTACGAGTTTGGGGAAATAAATATCTAGCTAAAAACAAGCAGGGTTACTACCGAATAACCTGTTAGCTTCTAGGAACAGAATCAATATAAAAATATTAATAGCAGAGTTCATAAACATTGATAAACAGATATACATGATATTTTGGTTAGTTCTCGGGCACTTCGATCCAGGGTGAAAAAGGGCAGGGCCACCAAAATATAAAAATATATACAAAGGGCACAATAAGTGGACTGGGCAAAAAAGGGGCACAATAATAAGTGGACTGGGCTACATCCATCAACGAACACCCCCCCCCCCCCTGGATCTGCCCTTGCCTATGGAACGGGTGCTTGAACTGTTAAACATGATAAAATCTCGTGCATTAAATGGAGGATAATGTATACTATCAATTATTTTAAATATAAAAGTCCTTAATACTATTAAACACAGATGTTATAAACTGGAATCCAACAAACAGGATACGCTGAATTTGCTGAACCAATGTGGGAATATTTTTTGGAGTGGCAAATGTGAACGAATTAAAAATTGGGACGAAGTCTCGTGTTTGCGCCAGCTTTCTTGAGCTTACCAACAACCCAACTCCTAGATACGCCCCTTCGTATTTGGAGCTCACAGTATATCGCAACAAATGAAGCCGTTGTTATGACTAGATATTGTGTAGTTTTTCCAGGAACTAGAGTACAGTGGCGTGTAAGCATACTCAATTACATAACCAACTGGAAACTGTTATGAAAACGACAATAAAATACGAACGAAGCAAAAATAACATCACCGTTGATTCTAACGAGTGCCGTTCCCGCCATTGTCCATTTTTTCACATGCAACAAAGTGGTGTGAAAAATACTAATACAGGGTACAACATTTGTTTTCAGAAAAACAACGTTCTAGTTAGAAGAAAAGAAAATAACATAATATGAACAAAGCTATTTATCATATAAATATCCTCCATTACATGCATTTCTGGGGTAATCATACCCGTTATATTTAGGTTTCCGAAAGTGCCGAGAAATTCAGTAAAACACGAGTGACACATGCAAAAGCACAACTACATGCAACACAAAGAAATTGTGTGATTAAAATTAGCAAATATGTGATGAAGTTTGTCTAAAATAATTATGATAAAATTTACCATTTGAGGTACAAATCCACCAGGAGGCAACCACACCATGCTCGTCATTCTGCTGCTATGCTAGTTCAAGTGAACAATATCAAGTGTGTAAGTCTTCCCAGACAACTCCCCCGTCCGTGGTCTAGCTGCACCAGCTACCACAACACCTCGACTGATAAGCTCCTCCTGCGCAATGTCTAAGAAGTTCCCCAACAATTACAGCACACTTAAATCTTCCACAAAATCCAGGCAAACAGAGCCACAAAGTGTACAAGTGCAGAGCCTGGTTCAATTAGGACATGAAGACAGGCAGATAGCAGTTAAATCAGAAGATAAGAAGATTAATCTAAGGAGAGTTCAGTCAGCTCAACAGCACCTCTACTCTGGATCCCGGGATGGATAAGTAAAGAAAGTGAGAACAGCTGGTGCAGCAGCAGGAGGCTGGTCCACGCTATACCACTCAACGGATGTGTACAGCGCCCAATGAATGCACTCACCATCCACACATCACGTGTACAGACATACACCTTCAATCTCATGCATACATGCATAAATATATATACAAATCGGAAAGCGAGGTTTCTAGATGCGCGGGAAAGGATACCGTTATCAAAGTGGAACCAGAGTTACGGCGTGTTAGCACATTATCGAATCTTTTTTAGTTTTGGTGGAGAAGTAATTATAAGTGGTGATAAGGGTAGTAAATTTGGTACATGTTCTCTCAAATAAGGCGTCTACTGGCGTAGCGTGCGCCAAAACCTGACACCATTGGGCGGCAAGTTAGGAATTCAGCAGCATCAGCAACCAGCCTGCTTCTCATCAATCTGACAGCAGCACTTGGAACTTGCCCCCCTCTCCCGCCCCCTGCGCCAGTAAATGCGAGATGCTGACCCTATGTTATTACCAAGTTGGCCCAGCGTCTGCGACGCTGGGCCGACTTGAAAATAACATTGGATCAGCATCTTGTGTTTACTGGATATGCCTGATAAAAGTTCATGGATAGTTCACGTACACACCACCACTGTTGGTATGGGCGCCGCTTGGGGATTCGGCCAGACACGCTATGAGAAACCTCCCAAGCCAAATTATACAATGGTTATGATTTACACACACATGAAAGTTAATGAACAGATGAATCTCATCTTCGAAATATTTTAACTCTTTCAGCGCGGGGATCGACTTTAGACGTCAGATTCAGACCACAAAGGCTGTCCCCGCACTGTAAGGGTAAAATAACCTGTGTATAATCATAGAGTTAAGTATAATTAACCTGATAATGGCCATAGACCCATAACATAGGTATTCAAATGAATCGGGAAGAACCAAATACGAAATTTACGACCATTTCAAATTGAAAAAACCCTTTGATTTCCATGGATTGTACAAACATATTTCAGCGCTTCGAGGGTTTATGCACAGGTCCGTAGTTATTGACTTATATTTGGTCGCTATTATGTGATTTTGGTTTGCCTAATCATGCTAATACAGTATTTCCATGTTAAAACCAAGGATACTAGAACCTTGCTAAAACCAAGGAGGTTATTTATAACTTCCTCGCTAAAACTGTTAACGTTCTTTCTCTGCGAGTTTTCAACCGATGTCAGCTTTGCACAACTACGCGCAAGACATATTGCCATTTTCAGGACCATAGGGATTGGGATCCATATAATTATATATAAATAGTAGTAAAGTATTGCTTTACGTCACTTTTCGTCACTAATGGTCATTCAAATTACATACGATAAAAGCAGTTCAGTCCTTTGATGAGATGAATGATATACAGATGATGACGTGAGGGTGGGGTGATAGGGCATGGTGGGTTGTTGAGAGTGCTTCCCTTTACTCACCCGATAGGGGGTTCTGGACATGTCTAGGGGATTTATAGTTATAGTTATGGCGTATTTATTTATAGTTAGAGATTTACCCCCAGCCATGCCATGCCGGGAGACCAGATAATCAAAGGTTCATATGACGGGATTACACGATATCGCGATTTTCCCTATCAATTTTCAAGCTTATGACAATGTATTACCCTTTTTCAAGGCCCATATTATGCACCCGTAGGCGTATATCTGCCACCGTTTAAGGAAACAAGAATAATAGATTGCATCACGTACAAATAACGTACGAAGACGATGCGGATCATGGTGGCCCCGTTTAGGTGAGGATGGATAAAACACACATTTAAAATACTTCAATTAAAACCACTAACCTGTTATTTTTTTAAATATTTATCAGTTGTGTGTAGTGGAGATCACCCATAAATTATTATGTTTAATGCTATCATAATTCTTATGAAAACTTTCATTCATATTTATGGACACAAAGTATGATCGCTAATATCAGAAAACCAGCTTCATATTCGAATTGCATTGAATCTGAGGCAGAATTATATATTTTAATTGGATATTCAGATCTAAGTCCTTGCTTGAACCATAACGTTAACTCAAGGTTGGACGAGAGCCACGCGCTGCGCAAACGGCATGCTATTAATAAACAGCTCTGCTGTTTATGTTATGTTTGGCAGATGAGAGTGGTACATCATTTCAAACAAGTCATCACTATGACAAATTATACAGTGACTCAATAACCATGATAAACACAGAAAGTCCAAGACTTGACGCTAATTTTTCTATGGTTTAGAATAAGTAATTAGACCAATAACCACAGAAAGTCAGACTAGAGGCCGATTTTTTATATGGTTTAGAATAACTGATTAACAGAGTATTTTTGTTTCATGCCCATATTTCCATCGAACATTTATTTGCCTCTCCTATAAGTTCGAAGGTTCCTCGTATGAATCTACAAGTGTATAATGCCCTCGATCCTTGCATGAAATCTCAGCAAATGATAAGAAAGGACGTTTACAAGATTATGGCGTGCACTGCCTATCTGGGGAGCATTTCCTACTTGAGCTGCTGATAAACACAGACAGAGAAACCATTACCAAAAACACAACAGAACCAGGAACGGACGCCCGAAGCCACTTGAGAATATACACAGTGCCAGTCCGCCCGGCATGCCATTCACATGTACAGACCAAACCGATGTATACTGACACCTAAGGGCAAACAGCAGTAACTGCTTACTTGAAAAGTAAGCAGTTACTGCGGTTTGCCTTTCCATGGCTGCAGAGAACATAAGTTTCTTAGTGAAGGGAACAAGGTCGTCTATATGAACATAATGGAGCACTTGTGATAATTGAGCGAATGTTGATGGGATCAAGGCGTTCTCTGGGTTATTTTTAGGAGCTAAGAGAGATTTAATTGGATGGGATATAAATATGTAAAAAAACACATTACATAAAAAATTCCAGTGTTTTCTTTGGCTTGAGTTTGGTGCGTGAGAAAGCAAAAATATGAAAAAAAAAAATTGTCTATTCGATGGATTTGATCAATTAGGTAAGAGGAGGGCTGCCTTGCTAACACCAATATATCGACTCTGTGCTGGTTTAATATTGGTCCACCATCTACGACGCTGGCACAGTATTATCCCAGTACAGAGTGCATGTGTTGCGTTTGCTGGAAAAACGCAATGAAGTGATTATGCATGCTATTATCGTGATTATTCTCCCGACAGAATATTCAAACCCGGATCTGGATGGTCTGAGGTCAAATAATAACGCTTTAAAACCTACCCGAAAATATTTATGAATATAATGCGACCCTTTGCATGTATTATACATAGTTAAGGATATATTACCAATCTATTTAGATATTATATAACTAGCCGTTAACATGGTTGAGGGAAAATAACTGAATTCTTCGATATTGATGCTTTATTTTTTAAGCAGCGTCTACGACGCTGGAAATTAAGCCACTATCGGTTCAACGTCTCATATATGCTGGGTAATTATATACCAGAGAACAAAGACGTAGACGCCACGTTGGGTGATTGCTGGGCCAGTTTCGCAGACGGTGGGACAACCTTATTACAACATCGGGTAGATGCCTCGTGGTGCTGGGTGTTGGAACACAGGCAACCAATGGCAAATAAGTTGATTGAATAATTAGACTGGTACATGCTGCACACCCCGAGGTGGCGTTTTATAGACAGAAGCTCTAGGCCGGAGTGCAATATTGTGGGCTACTCTCTTGGAAACGCCCAAGGGATACATCATTTGAATATTCACCCTTTAACCGCCGGTCCAGATTATATTAGGTTTTCCATTTTTTTATTAGCACATCACGTACCTCCTCTTAAATATGTCAAAGATAAAACGTGACTTTAATAACCAAGAGCTGAAAACTGTTGACTTCCATTTGATCAAATCTGAATAATTTTCACTCACTTGAAGTTGTGAATCGCGTTAGCGAGACAACTTCAAGTGAGTGAAAATTCCAATTAAATAATTTGGCGGTTAAAGGGTTAACCCTTTAAGATCTCTCATGGTACATAAAAGCATCATTAAATATTTAGAAGAGTTCGAGAATAATTCATGATACTCTCTTTGCAATATATGGCAAAGTCTGGTATTCTACCTCATAATTTAAAGAACAACTCAATGACGGCGGTGATTGGCTGATCTCGTCATGTGACAGCCTGAACTGATAATCGATTGGTTTAGAATACTAAACTTGGTACCTAATTTATAAAATTTATCACCCACACAAGTTATGCGAGAGCAATGATTTTTTCTCGGCTTGTAGTGGATGTAGATTTCAATAATAAATTCAGGCTTCAAAGGGTTAAAGGAAATTATTTTAAGACACATAATACTACGTCAGCAGGCTTTTGAAGGCAAGTTTTAGTGGAGATTTAAATTTTATCTAATTTGTCCTCATTTGTCTTCACGAGTACATGTGTTTTACTCTTATTAAGATAAGAGTTGGAAGACGAACAAATGGTACAGAATAAATAAAGTTGAATTTAACAACAAACATCGGGCATTTCGGGCAAGTTTCTTGCAGGGGTGGGGTGCTGCGTCAAAGCAATACACGAGATACACATGATACAGGTGCGCCGCTAAACCATCGGCAAGACTGCATACCAGAAAATATACATGTTGGAAAGTTCTCCACTCATCACAGATTTACAATGTCTGAGAATCTCACTTATCATGTTATGATTTCAAATCTCCCCAATGCTCAGAAAATAACAGGGAAATGAATTGCAATATTCTGCCATTGCGCATAGAATGAAGTATTGCAGAAACAAGTTATGCGGAGATACGAAAATAGACAAGAGACAATGGTGAGGTGGGATGCCACAAATCAGACAGGTGTATTCAAACACACGAAACGTTTATCCAATGTTGGAATAATGTTGCAGCAACGTCACAGACGTAGCTGCAACATTACTCCAACATTGAGACGTTGCTGCAACAATATTCCAACATTGGGTGAAGGTCTCGTGCTTGCTTGGTCGGATGCACAACGATCCGTATTTAGGGAGACGGAAAAGGGGATGATATCATAGAGCTATTGATGTCCAATGGATGGGTGATGATTGGCCAATAACAAAATGCTGATGTAAAACAGCCGAATAGTTTGCTTCCATGATCACCATTTCGATCGAGATTTCAGAAAAAAAGCTCATACTATAAGCTGCTGTTTGTTCAACGATACGATTTCGTTGAACAAACAGCCACCAGAGGAAAGGGCAAGGACTGACCCTTTTGAGATGTGCTCTGCTTTCTGAACAGTGTGTTTGAAGAAACCACCATCATTGAACCGTCATCTTTAGCCTGCTGCTGCTGCTATAATAAAGATGTTTAGCCGAGTATTTTCCGGTATTATTTGTATAGCCCATGCCAAAAACTACACGAATAATAATTGTGTGATTTGCCCGAAATTATGTAGCAAATGCTCCGCTACAACAGACAAATTATTCCCTGTGTTTCTTGCTGTAACATGTAACGCGAACAAATTATTATTGCTTTATACGTCGCTTTCTGCACAATCCATATATCGCGAAATGAAATGTCGGGCAAACGTCGAAGACGTTGGGCCGGCGTTGTACAAATGATATACAAATGTTTTGTGTTTGCTGGAATATGACGCAAATTCCCCTTCAAAGTCAACTACCATTCATCATACGACAACATATTGCGGCGCTAATGTAATTAGTCAAGTTATTTTTTGGTAATGAGTGGGCACTTATATATCTGGTCATAAAGTGATCAAGGCATGCCCTTTTAATCAAACGCAAACGGATGGGGGCCTCAAGTATTCAATGCAGAAAAAAAACATTTTCGTACTCGCGGGTAGCCATTAAGTATGTATGTCTACTACAGAGTACTATAAAAAAAATTGTATTAACCCGGAGGTTTTTATTGAAGATGTAACAAAAACATTTTTCCTGAGATTACACAAACCGAGGAATTTATAGATTCCTTACTCAAACCAACTTTTTTTCGGAAAAAAATCATAGCCTCCCCCTTCCCCCTTATACCCAAACACGTTGACCCAGTTTTGGTTCAAGGTTGGTTCACCAATTTTGTTCTTTTTATTCTCGGAGGGGAATTTAAAATGCCACCAAACATTATCGCTGTTCTACCACCTCTCTATGCCTAGTTCTGATAATGCAGAATCTAAACGTAGGCTTCGTATTTGTGAAAAAATATTGCTCAATATTATGTGGGAAATTATTTGACTTTACACCATGCCTTAGCATCACAGCCTCTTTTAGATCATTTCCAGATACAAAACATTGCAGGGTCATAGCCATTGACTCATAAATAGACATAAATGTTAGTCCTTGAGCCCTTATGTACCTTCGTGAAGACTTACTCTCGGCAACGCTAATTACCGGCATATAAATTCATTGTGCATTTTTCACGCGCTTGTCAAATACCTGTTATTGTGAGGAATGTGTTATGCGTTTTTTAATTCAGATCGAAAACCTACCCAGATAGACTGATTCAGGCTCTCCCATTCACCGTCAACTTCATCAGCAACAAATCTTGAGTGTATTTGAAAGGGTTCAAGCATTGGATACATGTTCATAATTTTAGCATAATATGCTTTCTTATAAAACTTTTAGGAAAAGACGGATCTGCCTTGGAGCACAAAGTGTCGTTCAAGCATATCAATATTTTATAATTAAAATGACCAACTTCACTCGTAAAATATAAAACCGGTAGGGCATGCGGCTGAAGTGTTCTTGTGAGTATGTCTGTTCTAGGCCTACAGTTGTACAGCCTCACTTCCAGTACATCGCGCGACAATGCATGAAATCTACCAGTTTTAATGAAAAAGCAGACGACCAACTTTTGCCGGGACTGCAATAGACAGGTGACCAAATATGGCGGGACGTAGGACGTTACAGGTGTCAGTAAGGCACCTGGCAAGACGAGTCAGCTGACAACCCAGTCAGAATGGCTGCACTCATCATCAAACCTCCCCTATCGAAATAACAATGTCATCGGCAGAGTCTCATCGTATTGGATTCCGTGGTTTGACACATTTTAATTTAAGCCCTACGCGCCGAAACACGACTATTAACAAAATTTAACTAATTTTATGTGGTGCTCGTCCATCGTTCTGTTTCTCATTATTGATTATTTGGTCAACAAAAAGAACTCTCTGTCTCACATAGGGAAAACGACACTAAAACATGTAACTGTTATTACAAAAAGCCTGAATATTTTAAAATAACTTTTAGAAACCATTGCTTTTAAGAATGCCCGATATCTTCAGTGGAAAATCTCATCAACTGATTATGAATTAGGTGATGTTGAATTTACTGAATGGTGCTGTATATGTTCACAATTAACGAATTAACCTTTTCAGCGCGGGAAACGTTTTTAGACGTCAGATTCGGCCCCACTGAAATAATAAAAAAATTTATAATTTCCGTAGACCCATAACATATGTATTCAAATGAAGCGGAAATAGCTAACATTGATGATGATTGCAAATTAAAAAGCCCCTTTGATCAGCATGGTTTATACAAAAATATTTCAGCGCTGTAAAGGTTAAAAAAAGGTCTAATCCTTTACCTGCTAGATACGCGTTATCATAAAGAAAATTAGTTTAATTAAAAATGAAGTAGAAACGCGTTTAGTTTTTATTTGGTATTTTACGCTTGGGAGTTGGGTATTTTAAAAAAGTGGATTATTTTCATTCACCATGTTCACTGCAGAGTGCAAATTGCGGCAGCAATTCAGTTATAAATCTCACGTTGACTAAAGATTTAAGTTACGGCCGACGATATTCAGTTTGTCTTCTACAGAATACGGTAGGCCTAACAAGTTAAAACAAAGATAGGGCCAACTTAACGTCTATAGATGTCGTACATAATTGTATTCTCATAGGAGTATTACATTTTATGATTCCACGTCTGGGAGCGACACTACTAATGAGTTCGAGTTTACGCAAATTATGCAATTATGTTTGTGCGCCAAAAAACACCTAGCGGCATATTACGATTATTTAATCCCTAAATATATAAGATTAAACACGGAAAATATATAATTTAAAATATGTCAACATGGAGAAAAACCTTAGCCGCTGTTGGGTTTCACATCCAGTCAAAATTTACACGCAGCTTTCTTGAACTTTTGTGGAATCAGACCTGACGTTGTAGCTGCAGTGCAGTCCAATTATTTTCTCAATGAGCGGTCACAAGCTATACGCATGGTGTACTGTAGACCTGTAAACTGTCGTAATGTAGTACTGATTTGGTGATTATAAAGTGAAAAGCTTGTAGACTGGAGTCCCCTCACGGTGTGTAGCCCAAGGCCCTTTCAGGTCGAGTGTATCAGATGACCTTGAAAGGAGGTCAGTGTCACTTCAAACCTACCCTTGTTATGGAATGTAGTGTGTCCCTGGCTGTCCCAACACATGCAGTTGACCCACTGTTGTTTTAATGCAGGGGTGTAGATGGAGTGTCGTCTACCACCATGATCGATACGCCTACTGTAAAAATAATTATTATAATCTAAGCAGGCTAATACAACAGACCTAAAATTCCCAGCCCCTGACTCTCTCCGAAGCTACAATGTTCCACTATTAGTCAGGGCCCATTTTCGAAATTTCTGACTTGGTAAGGCATTTTTTAGTAGAATTTGGTATGCAGTTGTTCTTACAAAATTTGGGAACGCTGATTCCAAATCTGTCCCATGCCAAGCTCTATTTTGTCTTTTTCCTTCTCAAAATTCAAAAACAAAATGGCCGCCAAAATTAGTGAAAATGTCACAACATTACATCACGGCTTGGCTTACAATGAACATAAAAACATCATTTCGGTGTAATAAAAACCTACCTGAGCAACATACTTAAAGTCCCCTGAATTTCACCTTGTGCGTTCGCCGCTGTAGGACAAAACCCAAAATGGCCGCCACTGCAAGGCAATGTGCTATAACTTTGCTTCCAAATAACGGAGAGATGTATTTTTGGTGTCTACATATATGTTTCTCACACTCGGGAAACCAATTCAGAGCCGTGATAACATCTTTTATCAATATTTCACAAAGTTATGGGGGGAAAAACAAATGTTGCGCCAGGAAAACGACACATCGTAGGCCAGTGTAATAATAATGATTTATTTAATAAAGTCATTATTTCACATTTAGAAGTCGAGGGAAAACAAACGTAATATCCGGCATGTTGTAAAAATGTTTAGAGTATTGATAAAAAATATTTTATGATTGTTGATCACTGTCCGGCACTAGATAACCTGTCGCTCACCATATAACCGTTCTAGGCCTATTAGTATGTGACCTACGTGATATCCACCTGCATCGTGTTTTTACAGCACCGTGAGGAAGAAAGCTATATTTAAATGTGAGTTGGCCACGGGTGGTGCCCTCCTGCCCAAGCCCTGTACTAGGGTTAAGCAAAACATGAAGTTAATCCATCAAGGTGGTCTGCATAACCATGGCAATAATGACACACATACATGTTCCGTTCCTATTCAGACAAGAAGTCGTTTAAATTTAACAATTTATGATTCTAGTAACTAGGTATATTGTGCTGGTTGAAACTACCCGGTATGACTGACCGCCATTTTGTTTCCACAGCCAGCTGTGTAAAAACGACACTCGCGCTGCCTACCAAAAAACTCGGATGCCATGAAATTGAGACGAATATTTCAAGTGCCTACGAAAACTAGGCCATTTTCAGCAGGCGTAAACTTTTGATCGTATTAGAACTATTACATTTAAAAATGGAGGTCACGGTGTCAGAGCCTTGCGATGTCATCAGGGTAGGTTGAAACGTGCACATCACATAAAAATTATGTTTCTCAATCGGATTGACAATTTACATAATCATGATAATAGTATCATCTTAATTTTTATATTTTTGATCAAAGTAGATACCGTGCAAGAGCCTGGTAATGCGCTGATAACACAGTTTTCAGACATAATTGAACGAATAAAGTCCGAACCATCGGCTCAGAGATCCACACAAAACCGTAATGTAGGCTACACATATTTCTACTCCCCTAACTTGAATGAGATAGATAATATCACCATCAATAACTTTGATAAAATACAGTTATGGAGTAAAATGAAATGGAATGAATGGGGTTTTAGGCCATCTTTGTGTAGCCGTGTCGTCCTCTCCGAGTTCAGCCACTGGGGCTAATCTTTGTGCACATATAGGGTAAATTTGACCAGGAAACCTCCTGAGGATGGCGAGAAGACACTGCCCTCCAGACACAGAATTCGAGCCCTGTCGGTCTGAGGCCGAGTACGCTATCTCTTGGTCACGGAGGTTCCCCACAATATTGAATCTTTACGAGTGAGCGGGGAAGGAACATTTGGTTTCTTTGAAATTTGAATGCCAAAGCGGGGTTCGAGCCCGCGATCTCCCGACATTACAAGCAGGCAGCTTTAACCACTGCACCAGGTCCCCGCCCTACTATGGAGTAAGAGGTTTTTATGCAAAGTTATAATATTTTGCAGAGGACCAAGAAACAATTCATAATAAAATATGAGTATAAAACAAAATGGCATGTCTGTACTTTCATTGTGCGGATGCATTACCACTGATTACGATAAGACAATTTCAAATCTTTTATATGACTTAACAGTCTCTTTGCATCAATCATAACTTGACTCCACCCATCAAGACATCTCATGCTTATAAAGTGAAAGAGAAAGCGGATAATGAAGATGAAGTTGAGGTCTGTCAGCCGGTCGGTCATTTCTGCCAATATTATGTTCATATTTTAAAAAACTATTCTTCTTCAAGCTGATGGTTGAGCGGTCTAACATGTTTTAAAGACATTAAATAATATTAAACATTGAAGAATATTGTCCAATTATCAGGCCCGTCATTTGGGGGAGGGGGGTTCGACCCCATGTCTATGACCACAAAGGTGAAAATTGACCCCAGCAACATTGCACCAATTTTTACAGCTAAAAAAAAAGAAAAAAAATCGGAACCCCACTAATATGTGTCTCGCTTCACTCAACGAAAAAAATCAATTAAAACATTATTTTACAGGGGGTCAAATTTACTTATTTTAAAAATACCCCGGCAGTCCAAAATTTGACACCCCCATCCCCCTTTCAAAAATTCCTGGGCACGGGCCTGATTATGACCATTACTTGCCTGAGACGAGGGAATTTATAGAACATTGTGTTGTTGTTTTATTTGATATTTAGGATGATCTTCACACCACACTTTACAGTTGCTAATCTTTGAGGTGGTGACATCTGTACTGGGTCAGTGGCTTCGGGTCATTGAATAAAGTATTGAACTGGCAATGTGGGTTTTCTACTGGTTGCGGGTGACTTATTCCGTATTTCAATGGTAAAATGTTCATCTGAATCAGCTCATCTGACTCATTAATGATTTATTAATATGCCATAGCTATAATACATTTATATGTTTATTGTGATACATTCAGTCACCATGGTTTAATAACGAATTTGGACGAAATGTTTGTACATGGTGTATAATAATTATAAAACAATGGTGGAGCAGGTATTCTCCCGTCATCGGGACTCAATCTGTTTCATTATCACCATTAACATGTACAAATATTAAATAAATTCGTAACAAGCCCAACCATAATTATCGTAATATACATAAAGAAAAAAACACAATGATGGTACTGGATTTTAACCCCCCCCCCTCCATATTGGCTAACTTTCGATATACACAAAGAAAAAACACAATGATGGTACTGGACCCCCGCCCCATCACGTTCACAAAAACCCTTCGGCCAGCTTTGACTTCCTCACAACAAAGAATGGACAAGTGCCAAAGTTCATCGGGTATTCAGGCCTGGTCCAGGTATTGTATTCTACTCTGGTGTAAATAACAAATAAATGATTCTGTCACCTGACGTGATATACAGCCGTCGATTCGTCATGGGGTAGAGTTTGGGGGCTAGCTCGGGTCTTGTACCTGCGTGAAAGTAGATACATGTGTTCAGTAATGAATACATACATGGTACAAACGAATCGAGATTCTATGGTACCATGTATTCATTACTATGAATGTTTTACTATTTTGATTTGGCAGTGATAGGACCCTTACATAGTAAAAAAATAAAGCGTTTTAAGGCAAGAACTGTATTTTCTAGTAGCGCCACTGGAAAATGGTGTACTAATTTGTCATGCCACATATGGATTGTCTGCTCGTCTATAAAAATATCAACACACACACACACGTATAAAACGTCCACACAGGACACATTAAATATCTGCCTGGATGTACAACCCACCAACTCGGGACTCCACCCTTCCACTGTACCTCTGATTGATGCTTGTGACATCTGGCCTGCGGATGTGCCAGCAGTTGCCTCATCCATTATTCAACCCATATTCTGATTAAAACTTTGACTACCTTTGCCCGACGCACGCCATCACCTGATCAACACCGACCCCGTATCGTAGCCCCAGACGTGGCTGAAACGGAAAGTTTCAGTCACGGGTTGAGACGATTCTGTTAAACCATGGAGACCAAAGGTATTCAAAAGAAGCGGAAAGGGCTATGACCAAAGGGTTTCTTCGGTTTGAAATCATCCTAAATGTCTTACTCAGCCCTTTCCGCTTCGTTTGAATACCTATGTTATTGGTGTACGGCCATTATAAATATTTTAATACTTTCAGTGCGGGGAGCGTCTTTATACGTCAGAATCTGACGTCTACAGACGTCAGATTCTGACGTATGAAGACGTCAGATCCTGACGTATAAATACGGTCCCCGCACTGAAAGGGTTAATTAGGTCAATAATAGGTTTATTAGAACCAGCAGCATTTTAACTACATTCACGTATCCCCATCTTAATTTTAGGACCTTTAGGGTGGCATTCGCTCTCACTCTCCGCCATGTTTGAAAACGTTGATACCCCAGTGGAACAGATTACCCAATCCACGACCCACAACTTTACGGTGTGTAGCTGTACAGGGCTACGCGCATCACAGTTTGTTGCCAAGGTAAATAAAGCTACTGGCACTCGTTCAGTACACTAAGATGACGCTATCAGGTTATAAGGACGAATGTTTGTCACTGCGATGCCAAAAACTGCAAAATTATGTTTTATTCGATTTCCTGTTTTAATTGAGATAATTTACAGCTACATAACCACGCACATAGTAACATAAACACCTTTACATCTAGGCCTCTTGTACTTCTACTTATAATTAGATTTTTTTTTTTTTTTATTTGGCTTTTGACCAATCCATATATTTATTACAGATACACAAATGATACACAGAAGCTCCTGCAAGCTTGGAAGCAACTATATTCATATTCATCTATGTACAAAAAGCATAAGCATAAAAAGTATAAAAAAGAATATACATAATATACGTTTCCCGCGCCAAAATCAAAGATAAAATAACTAAATATTATAAATACAACAAAAAAGCGTGGAAAGCGTGGAAACCTATAAGGTTACATAACTTTAGATTACTTAACATCATAACATGTGGATAATTTATTGGTTTTCATAAAATTACATCACCGCCCATCTCATGATTATAACCGATAACGAATACAGGCGGAGTTTTCCGAGGGGTTCGATTGCAGTTAAATAATTTTGCCTGAATAATCCACCAATTTAAAATAAGACATTATGGTTGTTTTAACAACTGAATACTGCATATATATACCTAAAATTCACGATTTTGGGGAGATATTTACGTTGTCATAATAGCTTAAGTTATTTTAAGAGCAGCTAGGATGAGTGTTGTGTCTGCCACTTTAACAAGTGACAGATACAACTCCTTTATACGTAGATGGCGATATAATACTGTTAAAGGCTGGTTTGTGCGTGGTTCATCATTAGCCGGGTCGTCCTCTCCCAGACCGTGGATTGCTGTGTTCGTTTTACCCAGGAAAAGCAACGTTTTTCAACATGGCGGTGACTGAGAGCGATCTCGACCACAAGGTACGAAAAATGTTCATTCCTTTTTAATGACTGTGCGGAATATGAGCTGAGCATGCGGGCATGTAATTGATATTTTACTGATTATAATACCTATTTTCGACCTGATTATTCTAGGGCCAGTAGTCTTAGATATGACCGTCCAAAGAAATGCTTCACGTTTTTGTATGGGGTCAATCTGTGGCTGAAACCTGTTCCAGCCACTGGGGCTAGTTCATCATCGGCTATTCACAGCAAAGTAAATCACTAAAAATATACAATTTAATATTTTATAGCACGCCCATAATGACCCGGCATCGCTCGAGGGCAGCAATAACCCTGACTGCGCGCAACCGAGCTCCAAAATAAACCTGGTCCTCAATCCAGTGGCTCTCCGCCGCCAGCGGAGCACCACTGGTGTAGATTGAGGACGATGGACACCCCTTAAAACGCCAAATTATATTTTTTTTACCAACTAACGCGACCCACAACTTAAAATGGGTAAAAAATACTCACATAAGCAGATAAGGGCAATTTGAATCAAAACACACTACCAAATTCACTGCTCATTTCTTCTTCAAGTTTCTGTGTTTGAAATGAAATGAAATGAATCGGGCTTTAGGCCACCTTTGTTCACATATAGGCTAAACTGGGCCAGGAGAACCCCCTGAGGATGGTGAGATGAATGAGATGACACTGTCCTCCAGACCCAGGATTCGAAATTCGAGCCCTGGCGGTCTGTAGCAGAGCACGCTACCTCCCGGTCACGGAGGATCACACAATACTGAGTTTTACACGTGGATGGGGAAGAAACATTTTTGTTTCTTTCAAACCGCCGAGACCGGGAACCGAACCCCGAACTCTAGCGTGAAAGCGTGAAAGGCAGCGGCGCTAACCACTACCCCAGGTCCCCCGCCCTTCTGTGTTTGAAGGACAAGTACAGGGGCTGAAAACGGTCATATACGTGGTTAGCCCTTTAAGGGTTAGAGCGCTGAAATATTTTTATATAAACCAAAGACCAAAGGGGTATTTTCAATTTGAAATCATCATAAATGTCTTAGTAAACTCTTCCGCGTCATTAGAATACTTATGTTGTTGGTCTACGGTTACTAAAAATATTTTACCCTTATTGTTCGGGGATCGACTATAGTCGTCAGAATCTGCCGTCTACAGACTCAGATTCTGACGCCTAAAGTCGATCACCGCACTGTAAGGGTTAACACGCCGAGATATTTTTATATAAACCAAGAGACCAAAGGTTTTTTCAATTTAAAATCATCATACATGTCTTAAACAGTTCCTCCGCGTTATTTGAATACCTAAGTTGTGGGTCTACGGTTATTATAAATACTTTACTCCTTCAGTGCGGGGACCGGCTTCAGACGTCAAAATCTGACGTCTGAAGTCGGTCCCCGCACTGAAAGGGTTAATGTATACAGTTTGCTGGGAGTGCTGTGCCCATTACTCACCAGATGGCGCCGAAGTATCAGCATAAAATGACGGACCCAAAACCCACATTATCAGACCTGTCAAATGGCATGCAGCATTTGTAAATATTGTGAATATTTTACCGCTCTCATCATATAGATATAGCGATTTGTGAATCCGGAAGCTCTTGGTAAATTATTCCTGACCACACAACAGTTGACGGTATTTTACAGCCTGCTTCGGAAATGTATTTGCTGGCGCATGTCCAGAAGCACATTAACTTGTCTGCACTTTTTTTTTCTCGTGTTTGTGAAATGGATGTGAGATATGGTGGTACATAGCATTATTTTGCCGTTAAATGTATAACATATAACCTATTTCATTTGTATTAAAATGCCACCAATAGGTAGTGATCATCATTTGATTAGTATTTTTTTAACTTGAGGCTAAATTGTCAGTAGGCATATAGGCCTGGGTATTAGAACCAGGATTTGATAAATACTCTCAAAGCTACTGTTTTTTTTATGTAAACCACGGTTAGCGATTCTGGACGCACAATTTTATATCTTGGTGGTGGGGAATATCAGACTGTGTTGTATGCCTCCCCTATTCTCTACGTTCAATTTTCTGGTTTATTCTGGTTAACACAATTTGTATTAATTCCGTCGACAAACTTTTTATTTTGCCAGATTTTAAACCCTTGAAACAGCTACGTCGTCGTGTATTGCAGAAACTCCAGTTAGTAATCGATTAAAATAACACTAAACCACAGATCACTTAAGATGGGAAATGGGTAAATAGAGGTTCACGTATATTTTATGGCACCAACCAGAAGCCAAGAAGAAGACAATAGTAATCACAGGGGAGAAATATATCAATAGATGTTAAACGATTGACAGTGAACGATGTGCGGTTTTCAGTGAAAATGTTTAGTGTAACCAAGATAAAGGGGGTAACAAGACAAAAACAATGCTTTGAGCGAAACTATCTCTACAGAATATAATAATATAAATAGGAAATCATTAATCACTTAATGAAGTCATCTAAAATCAGTATTTCTGGATAGTACATTACCCATTCTCACTTATTTGCTATGTTGTGTTCCAAGTCTGAATGAATGAATAAATGAATGAATTAATGAATGAAGAGGTTTAGGCCACTATAATTGTGCACATAGAGGCTAAACAGTGTCTTTAAAATCCCTGAGGATGGTTAGATAAATCAGGTGACACTGCCTTGAAAGCAGTGCAATCTGTAGATAGCGTACATAATGACGACGTGACTGAGTGTAGGGTTATTAAGAGTGTTTCCCCCCACTCACTCGATGAGGCTTCTGGGCATGCCTAGGGGATTTACCCCTAGACATGAATAACAAAATATTGACGACACGCCAGCAAACACAAGAGGCCAACCATCTGTGATGCTGGCCTAGCATGAGAGATAAATGTCTCGTGTTACCTGGGATAGGGGACGAATTATTGGACAGTTAGGGATCTCCTTCACTCACCCGGTAATGGGCTCTGAGCAGTTCGGGAAAAAATCTTCTGGTGTTCTCAAACATAAGTGTCAGTTAAGTTTTTTTTCTTTAAATTTTGCGTCTTAGTGTGTCTCGTTCTCTTCAAGTTGTGTTAAATATATTTTTTCGAACAGGTGAGTCGCTGTACCATTAACTGTATACGGGTGTCCGACCGAAGTCAAACTAGACGCTTGTTTTTACTTTATATAACATGGATGACCCAAATATTCCGTGTAAACTATTCTGTGGACAAATCATCATAATGATCCCGTATAATGATCGACCCCCACTTTATCAGCAAACATATGACATGAAGAAGAATACCAGCAGATGGCTACATGACAAAAATGCTGACATGCCATCCATGCTGGCTATCAATCTGCTGAAACACACAAATTCCAAAAGCTAGATGCAAAGTGACCTCCCACCTAGCAAACACGGGGCATTCACCCAATGTTGTTTCAATGATGGGTCAGCGTCGAAAACGATAGGTCAACATTGAAACTGCATTGGGTAAGTGTCCCGTGTTTGCTGGGAAGTCAGCACGAATACCTGTGTCCATCGTCTGCGACGCTGGTTCAACATTACACCAACATAACAGTGTTTGTTGGGCTGTTTTAAAATACAAAAGCAAAAAGAAGTAACTCATTTTCACGTGAGCAGTTATTACTCTTTGCATTTGTCCAACTGGGTTTTGTAGTATATACTTTTGTTTAATAAATATCAAGCACTAGAATGAATACTCATGCAAATACAAATACTCACACAAATACAAATGCTCACACAAGTGGGTAGAAGTATCCTATCAAAAATCGTTCACCGCTTTACATTTCCATTCAGGTACACAGGGGCATGGTACCCCCTGTTAAAATATAGCAGCCCTGCTCATCTACATGATCAAGGTACGGTAGGCATTTCAATGAGTCTGTGCTCATTATATGAAACTTAGACGTCAGAGTCTGGCCGTAGACATTTAATATAGGTGTTCAAATGAAGCAGAAAGAGCTAACTAAGCCATTTCTGATGATTTCAAATTGAAACACCATTTGCAATGCAGGCCCAGTCTTCAACCGATATAAGTTATTGAGGTCTGATAAGTGATTTGTCAGTCAACAAAGATATTTTGTTGTTGGTGGACATTGCGAGTTCATAGGCTGTCAGTTAGTTCTGCATGGGTTCTCCTGACCCTGTCCGTCCCATTATGTCCATCTAAATAGCTCACCGATACTTGATTTCCTTTGTGGCGCTTCTGACAATTTCTTTTATCGTGAGTATGTATACAGGGAGTCTATAATATGCTTCTAAAGTACTTATCCGTAGCACAGATCGCCAGCGGCACGCGACATACGACAGATCAAGACACAAAGCCTGAGAGTTTTTAACTTTAAAACAGTGGATGCCAGCAACCGATCTCAGTATCAATAACACTAAGCTTAGATGATCATGATGATGATACTATCATCTGTCATCTCAATATAGCTCAAGGCGTTACTTTACAAACACAGCATTATAAGAGCATTGGCCTCGAATAATCAGGTCGAAATTTCTTCTTTTTTTTTAACCCTTTCAAGCCTTATTTTACCATCGTCATCTTCATCCACTACAAGCCGCGAATTGCTGTCGCAATTCTCGACTTGTAGTGGAGGAAGATGACTTGATGTGGTTTAAAAATTAAAGAAAATTGTCATGTATAGGTAAACCAGTTTAATGGAAATTTTCATTCTAAAATCCCAAGTTGTATGAATATTAAGTATGTTTTCAGTGATGTAAAATGATGCTTTAATGCATCGTGAGGGCTTAAAGGGTTAATATATTTTGAAAACTTGATTATATACAGAACATTCTAACAGAGCATAATAACAGCATGCCATAGTAGAGGGGTCCATCCTAGCCGTGACGTCCTCTCGAGGCTGTGGATGGTTGTATTCATTTTACACTAAAAAATCAACATAGCGGTGACTGAGCGCGATCTCAACCCTAAGGTCCGAAAAATGTCCATAACTTTTTAATGACTGTGCGGAAAATGCGCTGAGCCTGCGATTTCGTAGCTGAAATCTTACTGATTCAAAAAAAGAAATTTCGACCTGATTATTCGAGGCCAAGTCTTAGATATGAGCGTCCAAAGAAATGTCTCACAAATTTGTACGGGGCCAATGTGTGCTAGGTCAACAATAATAATAAATTGTTAACATTGATTTTCTCTTTATCTTATTTCTTTTAGAAAAAAGTTTAGATTTCTCTTACCTTTTCTATTTGAAATAAAGGTTTTTATAGTTTTTATAGCCCAGCCTACACGAGACAGTGGTCCAGCGCTTGATCAGGAATGAACGATGAACTGTCATAATGTTTGGTCCCATGCATGCATCCTTGTTTTTACAGCAATATTTCGTCATACAAAGCGCTATCTTGTTTTTACAGAGAAAACATAGAAGTGTTTACATCGAGGTGACAAGCGGTGCCAAGTCAGTAATAAGAGCAAACAACAATGTCCACATTCCTGAAGGAAACCCCAAAAAATATTCTTCATATGGATCACGCAAGACAAAAACTACAAACAACTTGGTTTTAACCCTTTCAAGCCTTATTTTACCATCGTCATCTTCATCCACTACAAGCCGCGAATTGCTGTCGCAATTCTCGACTTGTAGTGGAGGAAGATGACTTGATGTGGTTTAAAAATTAAAGAAAATTGTCATGTATAGGTAAACCAGTTTAATGGAAATTTTCATTCTAAAATCCCAAGTTGTAGGAATATTAAGTATGTTTTCAGTGATGTAAAATGATGCTTTAATGCATCGTGAGGGCTTAAAGGGTTAATATATTTTGAAAACTTGAAAGAGCATTCGACGCATATGCGTCAATTGGACGGACGTCCGGATGTATGCATGACTGTATAGTATTCGTATTCGATTGCATTTCTTTGCATTCAACCCCATGTCTGGTGTGATAATATCAATATCTGACACTGAGGTTGCGCACTGAGTTATAACGTCCCCTTGGTACTGAAAGGGGTATCTACCACTCTACAACACTGTTCAATGTAGGAGATAACCCTTTCAATTCCAAGGCGAGGATAATATTCACTAGCATACTTACTATTGCATACACATGTAATATATCCCTTAAACAGTTAAACACTGAAATGTGTTTGCATAAACATGGCGACCAAATGGGTTTTTTTCTTAATTTGAAATTATCATAAATGTCTTAGTTAACTCTTTCTCCTTAACCAATTTGAATACCTATGCCATGGGTATTTTACTCTTTCATTGCCTGATTGCGGGGATCGACTTCAGACGTCAGAATCTAACGTCTAAAGTCGGTCCCCGCGATGAAAGGGTTAAAAACGATTCAGACTGTAATCATACATAATAGAAAGGCATTTCTATCTTCAATAAATGTAAGATATAAAATCTCATGCCATATATATAGGCCTACACCATGTACACTGGTTCTATATTATTTACTATCACGTGCAACCGAGCGAATCAGATTTCTATCTTCAAAATGTTCAACTGGCATATTATGTGCGCCGTTATTATACAGAATAGAAAAGATCAGATATATTCTATCAAAGCATTTACAAAGTATTTTCTATTCTGGTACTTACATGAAGGGATAATGATGTGCATGTTAAAATGAGTACCTTTAAAAATCATGTTAACATACAAATTATTTTTGTCGAGCAACATTCATTATTCTATGTTCCCTCTCTCCACGTTTTTGATGTATAGGAGAGATGACTGATAAAATGTGACAATCTATTTTTGGCAATTGGACTGAGGGGCAATTGCCACAAAAAAACAGAGATTTATATGACGTTGAACCAACATTGAGACAAATTTGAGCCAGACTGTGCCAGTTTGTATGCAATTAACGTATTGGGTCATGCCTTGATCGATAGAAAATATGCATTTTTCGTACACAATTTATGATTATTTCGTATATCCAGACTACACTCTCCGTGTATGTAAGGCCAACATGCACTGATATGGTGAGTGTTCTCTTATCATGTATACGGTATGTGTTCGTTATAGAAAATATTGTAAGAGGATATTCGGGTGCTTCCAGCTGCCTCTTCTGGTGCCGATTAGTTGGGATCTGTCTTTATTCGGGCATGAACTGATGAAGTGGGCAAGGGATCCGTCCACGTGATCATCCGACTTTACATTACCTCACTGAACCTGTTCTTTCGTGTGCAATTTCAACACCATTGAGAGCATACAGTCCTGCAGCCATTTCGGCGCATTAAACTTATCGTGCACATTACCATCTCTGTCCTACTAGGTACTCATTTTCACCAAGTGAAGTGAAGCATTTGAGAGTTCAGTGTCATACCAAAGGACACAACATCGAAACAAAGTCCCAAGATTGAGAAGGAAGAAACATAATATTTCTCTGAAAATCCTGCACCGAAACCACAGGACAGGCAGCGACATCGGCAACGCGCCACGCTCTAACCATTGCGCCATGTCCCTCTCAGTAATGTCTATGTAATTCTTTTTTTGAGAAACAAGCTGGACTAAATTTGAAAAATAAACACGAAATGGAAATGTAAAGCAAACGACAATATAAAACTACAGAAATATATTGAAAACACAACACTTAGAACATTACATGCAGGCCTAATGTGTATTGTCTGCTGTCAAGATAAGCGATATTTAGGGCCCACAATACAATAAGAGGTAGCATTATTATTTACGACCCAATCTCATGCGATCAGGCCGGGACGGATGTTGGTCAATGTGGCCATGTATATACATCTGTACATGGTATACAATGGTATACAGTGCTCAAAATTCTTCAAATCTATGCAGTGTGCAGTTTACCATGGTACTGTAAAATAAACAGAAAAACTTGGGGTGTCCTTCAAATATAGGGTGAGGCATAGTCGCGATTTAGGGATTCTTCCTATCGTGATATTGCCGTAAGGTACATAAAGCGACCTATAAAGTACGGTTCACTCATTTCGGTATCCTATAAATACTCAAATATAAAACACTAGCAGCCAAAGTGTCATGAGTGGCACATTTGACACTCTGGCTGCTAGAGTTCCATATTTTGTCAGTCTTTAAATAAGTGCTCGTCTCCCTGTACAAAGGGGTGCGGTAATGCGGGTCTCTGTAAAGCGCTAGATTAAATAATTTAGTTTTTATCACCCACTTGGAGTTGTGGGTCGCGGTCTTCTAATGGGTGAAAATTACTCACATTTGACGTTTTTTGACGTTTTTTCCCCAATAACTGTTATTTAAACGGCTAAAAAACGGCTCAAACGACTTAGTCGCGCTTAGCGGTTTAAGCGTTAACATGGTTAACGTCATGCACAATGATCCAAACTGGTTTAAATGCCTTGGGGGTAGGTCGTTCAGGTGCCATAATAATGGTAGTTAACATGAGTAACCCTCCCAAGCCTGAATTTACCTTTACCGTTGTCATCTTCATACACCACGACGCGAATAGTTGTCACAATTTTCGAAATGTAGTGGACGAAGATGACTTAAACATGTTAAAGTGGGTGGTAAAAGAAACGGTGAAAAAAATTCGTTCTAAAACCCCTAGGTGTAGGAAATTAAGTCTTTATTCAGCATCTTCAGAGACTCAAACTGATTCTTGAATGCATCGTGAGGGTTTAACCCCTAAATCGCTGAAATGAAATGGACAGATGGAGACCAAAGGGTTTTTCAATTTAAAATCATCACAAATGTCTTAGTTAGCTCTTTCTGCTTCTTTTGGATACAAATGTTATGGGTCCACGGCCATTATAAATATTTGTTACTCTTACAGTGCTGGGATCGACTTTAGACGTCAGAATCTGACGTCTGTGACGTCTCAAGTCGATCCACACGCTGTAAGGGTTAAAAGGTTAAAGGTTAAACCTCCATAACGTGTCCCTGGTCGCACCGATCCGTATCGGCGCGACAATTATATTTTAATTAAGCTTATCTATCCCATTATTCACGAGTACACTCTGTTATTTCTGATCCGTTTTATCAGTTATTTATGATATATATGAGAGGGCGTTTATCGGACCACCCATAAAATATTCTATGCCATTTCACCATTTGTAACTAATGATTGTGATCTTAACCCTTACAACGCTGAATGATTTCGTATAAACCATGGAGACCAAAGTAGCTTTTTCAATTTGAAATCATCATAAATGTCTTAGTTAGCTGTTTTTGATTCATTTGAATACCTATGTTATGGGTCTACGCCCATTACAAATCTATTTATTCTTATAGTTCGGGGATTGACTTTAGACGTCAGAATCAGAGAGACGTCTAACATGTCTAAAGTCGATCCCCGCGCTGTAATCATGGTAATGGTTAACGTTCCCGAAACACGTTGTGGGGGTGACATCTTGCCCGTTCTGCAGAACGTAGTGCCAACGGGCTCAGTGTGACTGGGCCATTAAGTAATTCAAGTATCATGAGCTATGATTTTGGTAAATTCCAGCAAGAACTTTATATAGAGTTCTTGATCATAGGAATGCAGGCAAAAATATTTTCAAGCTTAAATTGAATAAGAACAGATCTTATATATTAATACGCAATTGTCTTCAACATTTTCAAGATAGAAAAGAATAAAAACATATCCTATATAATAATACGCATTTGCCTTCGATTTATTTATTTACAAGAAGCATATGTTTTGCCTACAAATTGTGTGTTATTTCACTGCCAACCAGGCTCTGTTTTAAGGACCTTCTTGTCAGCTTTAAATATGATACTTACCTGCTCACCAGTTATTATGTTTGCAACATTGACAGCCGGGCCAAGGCATGTTGCCCACCGCCCATGTTGCCGGTACACTTAGCCCTCACAACGCAGACATATTTTTGTATAAACCATGGAGATCAAAGCAGGGTGTTTTTTAATTTAAAATCACCATAATTGTCTTATGTCAGCTCTTCCAAAACTTGGCCCTTTTCAGCGTCGAAACCTAGTTATCCAGTTATCGTATTTGAATTAATCTAATTTAAAAATGTAGGTCTCGTGTCAGAGCCTTGCGATGTTATAAGGGTAGGAGATAGATACCTGGATACATACTATCCATAATCGAGATGCTTGGATTTACTAGCTATTTAAAAGTTATTTTCAATGAATACTAGCTTCAACCAGTGCTCGCACGGGCCCTGTGTATAGTGGGACCACCTGCCCTCTTGTGCATGCAAAAGCTTCAACCTGTGCTCGCAGAGGTCTTGACCATCTCCCCCCGGCCATTAAACATTACTGTTCATGTATGGTGCGATCACCTCCCTATGTTGCCGTGGCGCCCTCTCCGAGGCCGTGGATGGATGTATTTGCTATACCCGAAAAATCCAACATGGCGGTGACTGGGAGCGATCCCGACCCCAAGGTCCGAAAAATGGCCATAACTTTTTAATGACTGTGCGACCTCTGAGCGGTCAATCTGTGGCTGAAACCTGTTTTAGCCACTGGGGCTACTCCCTATAGCGTGTACGCAAGTCTTTAAATACTTTCAGTGCGGGGATCGACTTTATATGTCAGAATCTGACATCTGTAGACGTCAGATTCTGACATCATGTGGACATATAACATGTATAAAGACGGGAAAATATTTATAATGGCCTTAGACACATAACATGCCGTAGACCTATAACATAGGTATTCAAATGAAGCGGAAAGAGCTGACTGAGACATTTATGGCGATTTTAAATTGAAAAACACCCTTTGATCTCCATGGTTTATGCAAAAATATGTCAAAGTCGTGAGGTTCAAGTGTTTTAAGAGATATCTAATGTATTTAAATACAAAATATTTGTCATCTATTGGAAGCTGGAAATCGCCGCAATTCCAGCTTTAACTGAATGAGAATACTTCCGTGGAATTCTGTACTCAAAATCAAATAATATTAAAGTATCATTGAGCTATTATTGGTCCACAGGATAAATATGACATCTGCGACTAGACCACGTGCCACTCCCCCTAACATTAAAGCTGCAGGGGAAGAAGTCATTGTGAAGCAAACAATGCAATCTCTGCCCCGTAAATATAGGGAGGAAACAAAAGAACGTAAAGACGTACAACAATGTTTGCGAGCGGACGCGCGCCGCAACAAAGGCCGGTCAACAACGGCGGAGACTATCTGCACGAGACCATCTGCGCCGGCACAACACCGAGCGCAGGGTCACCCAGCGGGGGGGGGGGGGCAGTATCCACACTAATCAGCAAATAAAACAAAACGTGTGTCAATAAAGCGGAGGTGACACAATGTCCATACACTACAGATTCACCCGCACCTTGTGTACAGCTAACCCTCATTCTTCCGTTGTCGTTTTTATTCTATTTTATCAGCCGACCAAATTCATGTTATTGGGAATGAAATATGTGTTTAAACATCAATATTTGCAAATATGTGTGCTCAAATTAAACAAATATGTGTAATTTTCAGCCACTTGAGGTTGTGTATCGCGGTAGCGAGACACAACCTCAAGTGGTTGAAAAATTAGAATAAATTAACTTAGCAGGATAAGGGTTAGAGACTTGTACACAGTTGGTACAGATCCGGCAATATGTGTGAATTTGTCATTGTATAAACAAATGCCACAGGTTTTCTATTATATATGAGCAGATCGATCAATACTGAAGGCCGTATATACAGAAAGGCATTATAATAATTTCTATTATGTCGCCATCTCGGTGTTTGCAGTTATAATTAATGACATACGCGGTCGTCCTTGAAAATGACATTACAAAGGTGGTCAGAATATTATTTAGTTTGTTGGTTTACAAGGACAAGGGTTAGTGCAGACGTTTGGATGACTCATTTTCTAAATATAATAAGCTCGGGACAATAAACAAAACAGAATGCTACCTTAGTCGCAAGGATGCTTGACTGGCGGGCTGCTGCTGCTGCTGCCGCTGCTGCTGCTGCTGCCGCTGGATTACCGCCAAGAGATGGCACAGAGTTCGGCAACACCGTAGGTCCTCGTAGCAGAATCATGTTGATCGTATGTCTCTGAGTGCGATGTTGTATGATGAACAGTGGGCACACTGCCCTGTGGTCAGTCACCCGATGACCACCTGCGGGTACAGATTATGCTGGGTCGCAGATTGAGTCGCAGACAACTGAATATTCCGTCTGAGTCGGACTCAACCAGTTTGCTGTCAACTCTCAACCGTAATCAACAATAATGAAGGTGCAATGAGATTGTGGCCGACTCAATTATGAGGTGTTTACTCGATCCTATGAAGTGTTGATGCACGCATACACTTACTGTCATCACCACATACCCTCACCACCTCTCAACATCATCCTCTCTATATTTACAATCCGCAAAATCAATCAGCATTCATTCCACCTCGTAAATTATGCGTGGAGCACGCTAAATCCTTTGTGGTCGCG